>JAZDVW010001249.1:0-75318 GCA_037367395.1 Lithobates pipiens
CTATGATAGGACCCCAGGGATAGGAATGTCCCCCCCCACATCTTCTCTATGATAGGACCTCAGGGATAGGAATGTCCCCCCCACATCTTCTCTATGATAGGACCCCAGGGATAGGAATGTCCCCCCCACATCTCCATGTTAGGACTCCAGGGATGGGAATGTCCCCTATGTTCTCCGTGTTGTGTCCCCGAGGATGGGATTGACTCTCATGTTCCCCTTGATGGGACGCCAAGGACGGGATTGACCCCTATGTTGGGTGTCTTGCAGATGGCTGTGAGTTTCGATGAGGTGGCGGTGTATTTCTCAGAGGAGGAGTGGGCGTGTCTGGAGGAGTGGCAGCGCCGGCTCTACAAAGAGGTCATGAAGGACAACGTGGAGTTGGTGATCTCAGTTGGTGAGTCGCTCTTCTTGGTGGGTTGTTTGGCACCATCATAGAGGGGCAGACAATTCACACAAGAGAGGAGAATGTTTCCTCCCTCCCGATCCCAGTACAAGAATCCTCCAAGCCGTCCATCAAGTTTTCACCAGAAATAATGGTCCATTATCTCCCAAAGAAGGATGCTGATATGTAAAGAGGACCTGTCTCTGATTGCATTCCTGGCATGTCACAGTGAGCCCCCATCTCCGTCCAGGAACTAAATGGGGACCCAAGCTGATTGTTGTCCTTGATGGTGACTTTGCATGTTGATGACCCTGGATGATGGTGCCCTGACTGATGGTGACCCTGAATTATGATGACCCTCAGTGACCTTTATCCTGGATATTGGTAACCCCAGATGGCAGCAGTGACAAATGATGATGAACCTGGCAGTGGTCCTGGATGTTGTTAAGCCTGGTTGAGAGTTCTTGTGGAGGATGGTTACCCTGAATTATGATTGTCTTGGATAAGAGTGACCCCTAATGAGGATGATCTTAGATGAGGATAACCCAGAATGATGGTGGTTTTCAAAGAGGGTGACCCCTAAAAATGGTAGTCTTGGATTTGGGTGACCCTGAATGATGGTGGTCTTGAATGAAAGGGAATCTGAATGATGTTTGTCTTGGATGAGGGTAAGCCCTGAATGATGGTGGTTTTGGATGAGGGTTACCCCGAATGATGGTTGTCTTGGATGAGGGTGACCCTGAATGACTGTTGTCTTGGATGAGGGTGACTCTGAATAATGGTAGTTTTGAATGAGGGTGATCCCAAATGATGGTGGTCTTGGATGATGGTGGCACCAAATGAGTGACCCCCAAATTATGGTGGTCTTGGATGAGGGTGAACCGAAATGATGGTGGTCTTGGAGGGTGAACCTGGAATGATGGTGGTCTTGGATGATGATGACTACGAATGATGGTGGTCTTGGAGGAGGGTGAACCAGAATGATGGTGGTCTTGGATGATGATGACTACGAATGATGGTGGTCTTGGAGGAGGGGGACTCTGAATAATGGTAGTTTTGAATGAGGGTGATCCCAAATGATGGTGGTCTTGGGTGATGGTGACCACCCCAAATGATGGTAGTCTTGGATGATGGTGGCACCAAATGAGTGACCCCCAAATTATGGTGGTCTTGGATGAGGGTGAACCGGAATGATGGTGGTCTTGGAGGAGGATGAACCGGAATGATGGTGGTCTTGGATGAGGGTGAACCGGAATGATGGTGGTCTTGGATGATGATGACTACGAATGATGGTGGTCTTGGAGGAGGGTGAACCGGAATGATGGTGGTCTTGGATGATGTCGGCCCTGAATGATGGTGGTCTTAGATGAGGGTAACCTGAAATGATGGTGGTCTTGGATGTAGGTGACCCCTAATGATGGTGATCTTGGATGAGGATGACCCTGAATGACTGTTGTCTTGGATGAGGGTGACCCTGAATGAGGGTGACCCTGAATTATGGTGGTCTTGGATGATGGTGACCCCTATTGTGGTGTAAGTAAGATTTTACATACGATGGACATGGCAGTCTGATGCTAACTTTGTGGTGGATTGGCGAGGGGGGGGGGTACTGACTTCTGTGTCTGTATGGTGGGGACCTTCTTCTCAGTAGAGTGATGTCCCCCCCTGTCTGTCTTCTCAGGTCTTCTCCTGCAGGGACTCCGGTTCCCTAAAATGGGGCCAGAAGAGACACCCCAACTGATAAAAAGAGAAAACTCTCCCCGGGAACTCCACCATGGTAAGACATATGGAGAGAGGATGGATGGAGATATTGAAGTAAAGGTGTGGGGGGAGGGGTGGATAAAAGGAAATTGGGAGTAGAGGACAGACAAGGAGAAGCCTAGATGGGTATATAGGGAGTAGATACAGGGACAATGGGAGTGGAGGACAGGTCGGGTGAGATCTGGATGGAGTTATTGGTAATGGATGGAGGATAGAGATACTGGCAATGGCTGGAAGGAGGATGGAGAGACGAGGGAAAAGATGGACAGGTTGGGTAGTAGGATTGGGGGGATGGGCGGTGATTGGAGGATGGGTGGGAAGAGATGGACAGGTTGGGTAGTGGGAGTGTCGGGGAGCAGGGGATGGGTGGTGATTGGCGGATGGTTGGGAAGAGATGGACAGGTTGGGTAGTGGGAGTGTTGGGGAGTGGGGGGGGGGGGTGGGTGGTGATTGGAGGATGGTTGGGTAGTGGGAGTGTTGGGGAGTGGGGGGGGGGATGGGTGGTGATTGGAGGATGGGTGGGAAGAGATGGACAGGTTGGGTAGTGGGAGTGTCGGGGAGTGGGGGGATGGGTGGGAAGAGATGGACGGGTTGGGTAGTGGGAGTGTTGGGGAGTGGGGGGGGGGGGTGGGTGGTGATTGGAGGATGGATGGGAAGAGATGGACAGGTTGGGTAGTGGGAGTGTTGGGGAGTGGGGGGGGGGATGGGTGGTGATTGGAGGATGGATGGGAAGAGATGGACAGGTTGGGTAGTGGGAGTGTTGGGGAGTGGGGGGATGGGTGGTGATTGGGGGATGGGTGGGAAGAGATGGACAGGTTGGGTAGTGGGAGTGTCGGGGAGCGGGGGGATGGGTGGTGATTGGAGGGATGGATGGGAAGAGATGGACAGGTTGGGTAGTGGGAGTGTTGGGGAGCGGGGGGATGGGTGGTGATTGGAGGATAGATGGGAAGAGATGGACAGGTTGGGTAGTGGGATGGTCGGGGAGCGGGGGGATGGGAGGTGAATGGAGGATGGATGGGAAGAGATGGACAGGTTGGGTAGTGGGAGTGTTGGGAAGCGGGGGGATGGGTGGTGATTGGAGGATGGATGGGAAGAGATGGACAGGTTGGGTAGTGGAAGTGTTGGGGAGCGGGGGGATGGGTGGTGATTGGAGGATGGGTGGGAAGAGATGGACGGGTTGGGTAGTGGGAGTGTTGGGGAGTGGGGGGGGGGGTGGGTGGTGATTGGAGGATGGATGGGAAGAGATGGACAGGTTGGGTAGTGGGAGTGTTGGGGAGTGGGGGGGGGGATGGGTGGTGATTGGAGGATGGGTGGGAAGAGATGGACAGGTTGGGTAGTGGGAGTGTCGGGGAGTGGGGGGATGGTGGTGATTGGAGGATGGGTGGGAAGAGATGGACGGGTTGGGTAGTGGGAGTGTTGGGGAGTGGGGGGGGGGGGGGTGGGTGGTGATTGGAGGATGGATGGGAAGAGATGGACAGGTTGGGTAGTGGGAGTGTTGGGGAGTGGGGGGGGGATGGGTGGTGATTGGAGGATGGATGGGAAGAGATGGACAGGTTGGGTAGTGGGAGTGTTGGGGAGTGGGGGGGGGATGGGTGGTGATTGGAGGATGGATGGGAAGAGATGGACGGGTTGGGTAGTGGGAGTGTTGGGGAGTGGGGGGGGGGGTGGGTGTGATTGGAGGATGGATGGGAAGAGATGGACAGGTTGGGTAGTGGGAGTGTTGGGGCAATGGGTGGTGATTGGAGGATAGATGGGAAGAGATGGACAGGTTGGGTAGTGGGAGTGTTGGGGAGCGGGGGGATGGGTGGTGATTGGAGGATAGATGGGAAGAGATGGACAGGTTGGGTAGTGGGAGTATTGGGAAGCGGGGGGATGGGTGGTGATTGGAGGATGGATGGGAAGAGATGGACAGGTTGGGTAGTGGAAGTGTTGGGGAGCGGGGGGATGGGTGGTGATTGGAGGATAGATGGGAAGAGATGGACAGGTTGGGTAGTAGGAGTGTTGGGGAGCGGGGGGATGGGAGGTGAATGGAGGATGGATGGGAAGAGATGGACAGGTTGGGTAGTGGGAGTGTTGGGAAGCGGGGGGATGGGTGGTGATTGGAGGATGGATGGGAAGAGATGGACAGGTTGGGTAGTGGAAGTGTTGGGGAGCGGGGGGATGGGTGGTGATTGGAGGATGGGTGGGAAGAGATGGACAGGTTGGGTAGTGGGAGTGTTGGGGAGCGGGGGGATGGGTGGTGATTGGAGGATGGGTGGGAAGAGATGGACAGGTTGGGTAGTGGGAGTGTTGGGGAGCGGGGGGATGGGAGGTGAATGGAGGATGGATGGGAAGAGATGGAGAGGTTGGGTAGTGGGAGTGTTGGGAAGCGGGGGGATGGGTGGTGATTGGAGGATGGATGGGAAGAGATGGACAGGTTGGGTAGTGGAAGTGTTGGGGAGCGGGGGGATGGGTGGTGATTGGAGGATGGATGGGAAGAGATGGACAGGTTGGGTAGTGGGATGGTCGGGGAGTGGGGGGATGGGTGGTGATTGGAGGATGGGTGGAAGAGATGGACAGGTTGGGTAGTGGAAGTGTCGGGGAGTGGGGGGATGGGTGGTGATTGGAGGATGGGTGGAAGAGATGGACAGGTTGGGTAGTGGAAGTGTCGGGGAGTGGGGGGATGGGTGGTGATTGGAGGATGGGTGGAAGAGATGGACAGGTTGGGTAGTGGAAGTGTCGGGGAGTGGGGGGATGGGTGGTGATTGGAGGATGGGTGGAAGAGATGGACAGGTTGGGTAGTGGGATGGTCGGGGAGTGGGGGGATGGGTGGTGATTGGAGGATGGGTGGAAGAGATGGACAGGTTGGGTAGTGGAAGTGTCGGGGAGTGGGGGGATGGGTGGTGATTGGAGGATGGGTGGAAGAGATGGACAGGTTGGGTAGTGGGAGTGTCGGGGAGCGGGGGGATGGGTGATGATTGGAGGATGGATGGGAAGAGATGGACAGGTTGGGTAGTGGGAGTGTCGGGGAGCGGGGGGATGGGTGATGATTGGAGGATGGATGGGAAGAGATGGACAGGTTGGGTAGTGGAAGTGTTGGGGAGCGGGGGGATGGGTGGTGATTGGAGGATGGATGGGAAGAGATGGACAGGTTGGGTAGTGGGAGTGTTGGGGAGCGGGGGGATGGGTGGTGATTGGAGGATGGGTGGAAGAGATGGACAGGTTGGGTAGTGGGAGTGTCGGGGAGCGGGGGGATGGGTGATGATTGGAGGATGGATGGGAAGAGATGGACAGGTTGGGTAGTGGGAGTGTCGGGGAGCGGGGGGATGGGTGATGATTGGAGGATGGATGGGAAGAGATGGACAGGTTGGGTAGTGGGAGTGTTGGGGAGTGGGGGGATGGGTGATGATTGGAGGATGGATGGGAAGAGATGGACAGGTTGGGTAGTGGAAGTGTTGGGGAGCGGGGGGATGGGTGGTGATTGGAGGATGGATGGGAAGAGATGGACAGGTTGGGTAGTGGGAGTGTTGGGGAGTGGGGGGATGGGTGATGATTGGAGGATGGATGGGAAGAGATGGACAGGTTGGGTAGTGGAAGTGTTGGGGAGTGGGGGGATGGGTGATGATTGGAGGATGGATGGGAAGAGATGGACAGGTTGGGTAGTGGAAGTGTTGGGGAGCGGGGGGATGGGTGGTGATTGGAGGATGGATGGGAAGAGATGGACAGGTTGGGTAGTGGGAGTGTTGGGGAGTGGGGGGATGGGTGATGATTGGAGGATGGATGGGAAGAGATGGACAGGTTGGGTAGTGGAAGTGTTGGGGAGCGGGGGGATGGGTGGTGATTGGAGGATGGATGGGAAGAGATGGACAGGTTGGGTAGTGGGAGTGTCGGGGAGCGGGGGGATGGGTGATGATTGGAGGATGGATGGGAAGAGATGGACAGGTTGGGTAGTGGAAGTGTTGGGGAGCGGGGGGATGGGTGGTGATTGGAGGATGGATGGGAAGAGATGGACAGGTTGGGTAGTGGAAGTGTTGGGGAGTGGGGGGATGGGTGATGATTGGAGGATGGATGGGAAGAGATGGACAGGTTGGGTAGTGGAAGTGTTGGGGAGCGGGGGGATGGGTGGTGATTGGAGGATGGATGGGAAGAGATGGACAGGTTGGGTAGTGGAAGTGTTGGGGAGCGGGGGGATGGGTGGTGATTGGAGGATGGATGGGAAGAGATGGACAGGTTGGGTAGTGGGAGTGTTGGGGAGTGGGGGGATGGGTGATGATTGGAGGATGGATGGGAAGAGATGGACAGGTTGGGTAGTGGAAGTGTTGGGGAGCGGGGGGATGGGTGGTGATTGGAGGATGGATGGGAAGAGATGGACAGGTTGGGTAGTGGGAGTGTCGGGGAGCGGGGGGATGGGTGATGATTGGAGGATGGATGGGAAGAGATGGACAGGTTGGGTAGTGGAAGTGTTGGGGAGCGGGGGGATGGGTGGTGATTGGAGGATGGATGGGAAGAGATGGACAGGTTGGGTAGTGGGAGTGTTGGGGAGTGGGGGGATGGGTGGTGATTGGAGGATGGGTGGAAGAGATGGACAGGTTGGGTAGTGGAAGTGTTGGGGAGCGGGGGGATGGGTGGTGATTGGAGGATGGATGGGAAGAGATGGACAGGTTGGGTAGTGGGAGTGTTGGGGAGTGGGGGGATGGGTGATGATTGGAGGATGGATGGGAAGAGATGGACAGGTTGGGTAGTGGAAGTGTTGGGGAGCGGGGGGATGGGTGGTGATTGGAGGATGGATGGGAAGAGATGGACAGGTTGGGTAGTGGGAGTGTCGGGGAGCGGGGGGATGGGTGATGATTGGAGGATGGATGGGAAGAGATGGACAGGTTGGGTAGTGGAAGTGTTGGGGAGCGGGGGGATGGGTGGTGATTGGAGGATGGATGGGAAGAGATGGACAGGTTGGGTAGTGGGAGTGTTGGGGAGTGGGGGGATGGGTGGTGATTGGAGGATGGGTGGAAGAGATGGACAGGTTGGGTAGTGGAAGTGTCGGGGAGTGGGGGGATGGGTGGTGATTGGGGGATGGGTGGGAAGAGATGGACAGGCCGGGTATCGGGATAATTACTGATAGTAGTATATTTCTCCCTCTGTAGGGGTCCCTGACTTGAATGTCATTATAAAGGAGGGGGAGGGGTCTCTGGTGTCTTCTTCTAGAGATGTCTGTCAGTGAAAGGGTTAATCCATCGTGTTTGTCTGGACAGAGTTATAGGGAGCATCCCCATCCTCATCCCTACCTTAATCGGTGGGCCAGTCATATGACCCCATCAACTGGCTCTGTGATTGCCCGTTGGTGAGTGTGCAGAGCCCCTCCCATTCCTCACAGCCTCAATCCTGACAGGTCAGAATGGATGGGCTGTAACCCACCTGAACCCAGAAACTCTCCTCCCGCTGCATCTTGTGCAGCATATTTAATGCCTTCTAAAGTTTAACAACCCCCAGCACTGGTGTCAGTGAGAGCAACAACAACCCCCAGCATTGGTGTCAGTGAGAGCAACAACAACCCCCAGCACTGGTGTAATTAGGCACATAAATAACCCCCAGCATTTGGTGTCATTGAACGCAATAGTAACCCCCAACAATGGTGTAAGTGCTGTTCCACTTGCCACCCCCCTTGCATTGGTGGCAGTAGCAGTGAAAGTCACCCAGTAGGGGGCAGCATTGGGGGGGAGATGGCAGTTTGGAGGGTCATATCCCAGAGCTCAGCACAGATTTCTCCTGACTGCATATCTCCACCACATAGCGTGGAGGGTACAAGGAGGGTCGGGGTTGCTGTGGCCGGTTGGGTGTCGGTGGTAATCGATGTAGCGGTGTATGTGCTGAGATCTGTGGACGGTGTCAGTGGTGTCTCCATGGTAACGGTTGTTTGTCTGCGGCAGGTACAGATATCCGGATCATCTCCCTGTTGCCGTGTGATTCCCGTCCTCGCCTCCTCCCCGGCGCCCGGATCCAGGACTTGGAGGACCGGCCGTATTCCTGCACCGACTGTCACCGCAGCTTCCTGCGCAAGTCCCACCTGACCAGCCACCAGCGCACCCACCGCGGGGAGCGGCCGTACCCCTGCGAGGTGTGCGGGAAGAGCTTCCATTACCGCCACCACCTGGTGGGCCACAAGCGCATCCACACCGGGGAGAAGTTATATTCCTGCCAATACTGCGGCATCAAATTCAACCACAAGGGGAACTACCAGACCCACACCCGCCTCCACACGGGCGAGCGCCCCTTCTGCTGCGACCGGTGCGGAAAAAGCTTCAACCGCAAGGCGGATCTCATCACGCACTGCCGCATCCACACCGGGGAGCGGCCATTCACCTGCGCCGAGTGCGACAAGAGCTTCAGCCGCAAGCAGCACCTGGTGATCCACCGCCGCCGGCACACCGGAGAGACCCCGTTCCCATGCGACCAGTGCGATCAGCGCTTTGGCCACCGCAAGGCGCTAATGAGGCACCAGGAGGTGGTTCACTCCGCGCAGAGGCCGCACAGCTGTGCCGAGTGCGGGAAGGGCTTCGCCCGCCGCTCCCACCTACTCGCTCACCAGCGGGTTCACCAAAATGGCACGGCGGACGGGAATAAACCGTTCTCCTGCGATCAGTGCCGCCGGAGCTTTGTAGCTCAGCCCCATCTGCAGGCCCATCAGAAGTCGCACAGCAGAGGGAGCGGAGAGCGGCCATTCGCCTGCGCCGACTGCGGGAAAGGGTTCAGCAGCCGGCAGTACCTGAGCCGCCACGAGAAGATTCACACCGGGGAACGCCCCTTCCGCTGCGACGTGTGCGGAGACAGCTTCATCCAGAAACCCAACCTGGAGCGCCACAAAGGGATCCACAGCGGGCAGCGCCCCTTCCCCTGCACCGTGTGCGGCGGCAGCTTCTTCCGCAAACACAACCTGGTGCGACACCAACGCATCCACACTGGAGAACGCTTACATTTCAGCTGTAAGGTGTCACAGCCGGTCACGTCTCTGCAGGGGGGGAAAGGAACCTGTCACAGGGGGGTGGGGCCGCTGGAAAATCCCTGTAAGAATGTCTGCTGTAACCGCACACGCTCCGAGCAATGAGGAGCCAGAGACACAGCGCCCGGGACAGCTGCCAGAGGAAAAGGTGGCAGCAAGAAGTCATGAGAGAGAGAGGGGGTCATGTGACACAAGGTCATGAGAGAGAGAGAGGGGTCATGTGACACAAGGTCATGAGAGAGAGAGGGGTCATGTGACACGAGGCCATGAGAGAGAGGGGGGTCATGTGACACGAGGCCATGAGAGAGAGAGGGGTCATGTGACACGAGGCCATGAGAGAGAGAGGGGTCATGTGACACGAGGTCATGAGAGAGAGAGAGGGGTCATGTGACACAAGGTCATGAGAGAGAGGGGGGTCATGTGACACAAGGTCATGAGAGAGAGAGAGGGGTCATGTGACACGAGGTCATGAGAGAGAGGGGTCATGTGACACGAGGCCATGAGAGAGAGGGGGGTCATGTGACACGAGGTCATGAGAGAGAGGGGTCATGTGACACGAGGCCATGAGAGAGAGGGGGGTCATGTGACACGAGGTCATGAGAGAGAGAGAGGGGTCATGTGACACGAGGTCATGAGAGAGGGGTCATGTGACACGAGGCCATGAGAGAGAGAGGGGTCATGTGACACGAGGCCATGAGAGAGGGGTCATGTGACACGAGGTCATGAGAGAGAGGGGTCATGTGACACGAGGTCATGAGAGAGATGGGGGTCATGTGACACGAGGTCATGAGAGAGAGGGGGGTCATGTGAAACGAGGCCATGAGAGAGAGAGAGGGGTCATGTGACACGAGGCCATGAGAGAGGGGTCATGTGACACGAGGTCATGAGAGAGATGGGGGTCATGTGACACGAGGTCATGAGAGAGAGGGGGGTCATGTGACACGAGGCCATGAGAGAGAGGGGGGTCATGTGACACGAGGTCATGAGAGAGAGGGGGGTCATGTGACACGAGGTCATGAGAGAGGGGTCATGTGACACGGGGTCATGTGACACGAGGCCATGAGAGAGAGGGGGGTCATGTGACACGAGGCCATGAGAGAGAGGGGTCATGTGACACGAGGTCATGAGAGAGATGGGGGTCATGTGACACAAGGTCATGAGAGAGAGGGGGGTCATGTGACACGAGGCCATGAGAGAGAGGGGGGTCATGTGACACGAGGTCATGAGAGAGAGGGGGGTCATGTGACATGAGGTCATGAGAGAGAGGGGTCATGTGACACGGGGTCATGAGGCCATGAGAAAGAGAGGGGTCATGTGACACAATGTCATGAGAGAGGGGTCATGTGACACGAGGCCACGAGAGAGAGAGGGGTCATGTGACACGAGGCCATGAGAGAGAGAGGGGTCATGTGACACAATGTCATGAGAGAGGGGTCATGTGACACGAGGCCATGAGAGAGAGAGGGGTCCTGTGACACGAGGCCATGAGAGAGAGAGGGGTCATGTGACACGAGGCCATGAGAGAGAGAGGGGTCATGTGACACGAGGCCATGAGAGAGAGGGGGGTCATGTGACACGAGGTCATGAGAGAGAGGGGTCATGTGACACGAGGTCATGAGAGAGAGGGGTCATGTGACACGGGGTCATGAGAGAGAGGGGTCATGTGACACGAGGTCATGAGAGAGGGGTCATGTGACACGAGGTCATGAGAGAGGGGGGTCATGTGACACGAGGTCATGAGAGAGAGGGGTCATGTGACACGAGGTCATGAGAGAGGGGTCATGTGACACGAGGTCATGAGAGAGGGGTCATGTGACACGAGGTCATGAGAGGGGGGGGTCATGTGACACGAGGTCATGAGAGAGAGGGATCATGTGACACGAGGTCATGAGAGAGAGGGGTCATGTGACACGGGGTCATGAGAGAGAGGGGTCAGGGCGGCATGGAGGGATGTGTGAGGTTAGAGGGAGCCCTGACGGGGTGTGATGTGTGCTCGGAGAAGTGTCGGGAGACCCATAAGGTGGATCTATATTATAATATGGACGGGGAGGAGAAGATGAGATGTGGGCTTGCATATGTGATGACAGTGAGGGATGGCGGGTTTGGATGAGAGATCGATGGGGGGGGGGGGTAAATAGGCCGGTTTGAGGAATATAAACGGGGGGGCGTCAGACTGGCATGTGTGATGTATGCATGCAGGTAGGTAGGTGTGACAGGACTGCACATGTGCGCTACTTGGGGGGACAAACCGGCACAGGTGACATACAGGTACATGGGAGGGGGGGGGGCACATAGACCAGTAATGGAAAAGGGGAATGATTGGCCGGCACATGTGAAGAACAGTGGGGGAGGGGAAGTGGTACGTGTTCTGTATGATCGTTCTCAGGGTTGTACATACTGTATGAATATCACTGATGGACATTCCACACGTTGAATTGCTGCGTCAGTCTCGGCACCGGCGGTGAACGCTCTGCATGTGCTCAGAACGCCGGCTCCGTGCCGCTCATGGAGGATTGTTATTATTGGTTGGATTCTGTGTAAAATAAATGGCTGAGGTCGTGTTCTGGTGTACTGCGTCTTTATTATGGGGGTCATCCACATCACACACACAAAATTGGGACAGTAGCCAATCAGAGCCAGGGAACAGGATTTAGAGGGCTAATGGCCAACTAGTCCATGGTCCAAAGAGCCCACAATCCAGGACCATATGTAGAGTCCATGGTGGTCCAAAGAGCCCACAATCCAGGACCATATGTAGAGTCCATGGTGGTCCAAAGAGCCCACAATCCAGGACCATATGTAGAGTCCATGGTGGTCCATAGAGTCCACAATCCAGGACCATATGTAGAGTCCATGGTGGTCCATAGAGTCCACAATTCAGGACCATATGTAGAGTCCATGGTGGTCCATAGAGTCCACAATCCAGGACCATATGTAGAGTCCATGGTGGTCCAAAGAGCCCACAATCCAGGACCATATGTAGAGTCCATGGTGGTCCATAGAGTCCACAATCCAGGACCATATGTAGAGTCCATGGTGGTCCATAGAGTCCACAATTCAGGACCATATGTAGAGTCCATGGTGGTCCATAGAGTCCACAATCCAGGACCATATGTAGAGTCCATGGTGGTCCAAAGAGCCCACAATCCAGGACCATATGTAGAGTCCATGGTGGTCCATAGAGTCCACAATCCAGGACCATATGTAGAGTCCATGGTGGTCCATAGAGTCCACAATTCAGGACCATATGTAGAGTCCATGGTGGTCCATAGAGTCCACAATCCAGGACCATATGTAGAGTCCATGGTGGTCCAAAGAGCCCACAATCCAGGACCATATGTAGAGTCCATGGTGGTCCATAGAGTCCACAATCCAGGACCATATGTAGAGTCCATGGTGGTCCATAGAGTCCACAATTCAGGACCATATGTAGAGTCCATGGTGGTCCATAGAGTCCACAATCCAGGACCATATGTAGAGTCCATGGTGGTCCATAGAGTCCACAATCCAGGACCATATGTAGAGTCCATGGTGGTCCAAAGAGCCCACAATCCAGGACCATATGTAGAGTCCATGGTGGTCCATAGAGTCCACAATCCAGGACCATATGTAGAGTCCATGGTGGTCCATACAGTCCACAATCCAGGACCATATGTAGAGTCCATGGTGGTCCATAGAGTCCACAATCCAGGACCATATGTAGAGTCCATGGTGGTCCATACAGTCCACAATCCAGGACCATATGTAGAATCCATGGTGGTCCATAGAGTAGTTCACAGTCCAGGACCATATGTAGAGTCCATGGTGGTCCATAGAGTCCACAGTCCAGGACCATATGTAGAGTCCATGGTGGTCCATAGAGTCCACAGTCCAGGACCATATGTAGAGTCCATGGTGGTCCATAGAGTCCACAATCCAGGACCATATGTAGAGTCCATGGTGGTCCATAGAGTCCACAATCCAGGACCATATGTAGAGTCCATGGTGGTCCATACAGTCCACAATCCAGGACCATATGTAGAGTCCATGGTGGTCCATAGAGTTCACAGTCCAGGACCATATGTAGAGTCCATGGTGGTCCATAGAGTCCACAGTCCAGGACCATATGTAGAGTCCATGGTGGTCCATAGAGTCCACAGTCCAGGACCATATGTAGAGTCCATGGTGGTCCATAGAGTCCACAATCCAGGACCATATGTAAATGACACAGTCCATGGCTATCTGCAGTCACAGTCCATGTTTATCTGTAGAGCCCACAATTCTTGACCATATGTCGAGTCTACAGTCATCCGTACAGTTCATGGTCATCCACAGTCCAAGGCCGCATGGTGGTCCACTGTCCATGGTCAGCCATAGACGTCACAGTCCAAGGCCGCCTGTGGAGTCCACAATCAGTGGTCAGGCATACAGTCCATGGCTGTCCAAAGTCCATGGTCATCCACAGAGTGTAAAGTCCAAAGCACAATCAAAGGCCATCTGTAGAGCCCACAATCCATGGCTGTCCATAGTCTACAGTCAGTCCATGGTCATCCATAAGTTCACAGTCTGAAGCCATCTGTACAGCTAACCATATGTAGAGTCCATGGTCCATGGCCATCTATACAGCCCATGGCCGTCCATAGCCACAGTCCATTGTTATCTGTAGAGTCCATGACCATACAGTGCCTTGCGAAAGTATTCACCCCCTTGAACTTTTCAACCTTTTGCCACATTTCAGGTCTTCAAACATAAAGATATAAAATGTTTATTTTGTTGTGAAGAATCACCAACAAGTGGGACACAATTGTGAAGTGGAACGAAATCTATTGGATTTTTGAAACTTTTTTAACTAATAAAAAAATGAAAAGTGGGGCGTGCAAAAGTATTCGGCCCCCTTGCGTTAATACTTTGTAGAGCCGCCTTTTGCTGCGATTACAGCTGCAAGTCGCTTGGGGTGTCTCTATCAGTTTTGCACATCGAGAGACTGAAATTCTTGCCCATTCTTCCTTGCAAAACAGCTGGAGCTCAGTGAGGTTGGATGGAGAGCGTTTGTGAACAGCAGTTTTCAGCTCTTTCCACAGATTCTCGATTGGATTCAGGTCTGGACTTTGACTTGGCCATTCTAACACCTGGATACGTTTATTTGTGAACCATTCCTTTGTAGATTTTGCTGTATGTTTGGGATCATTGTCTTGTTGGAAGATAAATCTCCGTCCCAGTTTCAGGTCTTTTGCAGACTCCAACAGGTTTTCATCCAGAATGGTCCTGTATTTGGCTGCATCCATCTTCCCCTCAATTTTAACCATCTTCCCTGTCCCTGGTGAAGAAAAGCAGGCCCAAACCATGATGCTGCCACCACCATGTGTGACAGTGGGGATGGTGTGTTGATGGTGATGAGCTGTGTTGCTTTTACGCCAAACATATCATTTTGCATTGTGGGCAAAAAGTTTGATTTTGGTTTCATCTGACCAGAGCACCTTCTTCCACATGTTTGGTGTGTCTCCCAGGTGGCTTGTGGCAAACTTTAGACGAGACTTTTTATGGATATCTTTGAGAAATGGCTTTCTTCTTGCCACTCTTCCATAACGGCCAGATTTGTGCAGTGTACGACTGATTGTTGTCCTATGGACAGACTCTCCCACCTCAGCTGTAGTCCTCTGCAGTTCATCCAGAGTGATCATGGGCCTCTTGGCTGCATCTCTGATCAGTCTTCTCCTTGTCTGAGCTGAAAGTTTAGAGGGACGGCCAGGTCTTGGTAGATTTGCAGTGGTCTGATACTCCTTCCATTTCAAAATGATGGCTTGCACAGTGCTCCTTGGGATGTTTAAAGCTTGGGAAATCTTTTTGTATCCAAATCCGGCTTTAAACTTCTCCACAACAGTATTACGGACCTGCCTGGTGTGTTCCTTGGTCTTCATGATGCTCTCTGCGCTTTCAACAGAACCCTGAGACTATCACAGAGCAGGTGCATTTATACAGAGACTTGATTACACACAGGTGGATTCTATTTATCACCATCAGTCATTTAGGACAACATTGGATCATTCAGAGATCCTCGCTGAACTTCTGGAGTGAGTTTGCTGCACTGAAAGTAAAGGGGCCGAATCATTTTGCACGCACCACTTTTCAGTTTTTTATTTGCTTAAAAAACTTTAAAATATCCAATAGATTTCGTTCCACTTCACAATTGTGTCCCACTTGTTGGTGATTCTTCACAAAAAATAAAAATGTTATATCTTTATGTTTGAAGCCTGAAATGTGGCAAAAGGTTGAAAAGTTCAAGGGGGGTGAATACTTTCGCAAGGCACTGTATGTGGAGTCCACAGTCCATGTTTGGCTATAGAGTTCACAGTCAAAAGCCATCTGTACAGACCACGCTGGTCCCGTCTCTCCTCTATAGGACTATGATGAAGGATGTAGACCCCTCTCCTGATCCTACACCTCCTCTATAAGACAATGAGAAGCTTCTCACAATGTGCAGTGGAAGCTGTAGCAAGTCAGATAGAGCCCTGCCTCAGTTCCTGGCTGGAGGACGTCCCGCATCATCTAGCTCTTTTCTCACCAGCCTGACTGTCCCTGGGCTTGCCCCTTTCATTGGATTTGGATTGATTCCATCATGGAGGCCTTAGCGACACATGTGCGTGTTACCTAGGGAAGTCTGCATATACATCCTGTCCCACCCATCAATCAACCCATGATCTGCCTGCATTGCATAGAGAAGAACAGAGAACCAGTGATGACATCAATGGGAATAAAATAATGAATGTAGTGACAATGGAAAAGATATAAGCAGATTAAACTTCAGCTTAAATGTTTTTAAAGTTTAGAAGTTCAGGTCTGTGTGGAATCTCCGTGCAATGGACGGTTCCCGACCTCCTGATAGGAATTATAGAGGTGGTCACCTTATGTCTCTGACCTCTACCAACTCCGCCCAGAATTACAGGAGACGCCATCGCTGCCCATTACATTGCCCCCCTTCCCCTGTATCTCCAGACTCCACCCACTGCTACACAAGGAAGACTGCAGAAGATGACGGTCAGGGATGCCGACGTGCTGCCATGGTAACGTGTGAGAGCAGCTGTTACCTAGCAACAGAACCTTGCAGATTAACCCAATAGAGTCAAGCACTGAGAACCACCAAGAGACGAACAGATATTGGATATTCCCAACCTTCCTACCCCAGGGGAACCCCAAAACCATTCGCAGCTCCTGGGAACCCCAACAATCATTATCAGGTCTCAGGACCCCCTACAACCATTGTCATCTCAGGACCCCCTACAACCATTGTCCACTCCCGGGAACACCTACAACCATTGTAAGCTCCTGGGAACCCAACCACAACCATTGTCAGCTGCGGGGAACCCCCCCCCCCAACCATTGTCACATCTCAGGAACGCCTACAACCGTTTTCAGGTCCCGGGAACCTGACTACAACCATTCGCAGCTCCTGGGAACCCCAACAATCATTGTCAGGTCCCAGGAACTCCCACAACCATTGTCATCTCAGGACCCCCTACAACCATTGTCAGGTCCCAGGAACTCCCACAACCATTGTCATCTCAGGACCCCCTACAACCGTTTTCAGGTCCCGGGAACCTGTTTACAGCCATTTCTAGGTCCCGGAACCCCAACAACCATTGTCAGATCTCAGGACCCCCTACAACCATTGTCAGGTCTCAGGACCCCCTACAACCATTGTCAGGTCCCAGGAACTCCCACAACCATTGTCATCTCAGGACCCCCTACAACCGTTTTCAGGTCCCGGGAACCTGTTTACAGCCATTTCTAGGTCCCGGAACCCCAACAACCATTGTCAGATCTCAGGACCCCCTACAACCATTGTCAGGTCTCAGGACCCCCTACAACCATTGTCAGGTCCCAGGAACTCCCACAACCATTGTCATCTCAGGACCCCCTACAACCGTTTTCAGGTCCCGGGAACCTGTTTACAGCCATTTCTAGGTCCCGGAACCCCAACAACCATTGTCAGATCTCAGGACCCCCTACAACCATTGTCAGGTCTCAGGACCCCCTACAACCATTGTCAGGTCCCAGGAACTCCCACAACCATTGTCATCTCAGGACCCCCTACAACCGTTTTCAGGTCCCGGGAACCTGTTTACAGCCATTTCTAGGTCCCGGAACCCCAACAACCATTGTCAGATCTCAGGACCCCCTACAACCATTGTCAGATCTCAGGACCCCCTACAACCATTGTCCGCTCCCGGGAACACCTACAACCATTGTCAGGTCCCAGGACACCCTACAACTGTTTTCAGGTCCCAGGAACCCCCATATCCATTTTCAGCTCCCAGAAACCTGTTTACAGCCATTCCTAGGTCCCGGAACCCCAACAACCATTCTCAGGTCCTGGGAACCCATCTACAAACAATCCATAAGGGAACATCTCTTGTATTGGTAATGAGAAGAATGGCCCCCCCTGTAGTCAGATAAGAAGACCATTGGGGTCATGGTGTTGGCTCTTCCAGTTGGTGTTGACCTCAGAACCATGGAGGCCCCACCATCTGATGGGAGGTCAACCATCCACAGGAAGGCCTGGACAACACTGGAGAATGGCAGCTCTATACAACGTATCGTCTTCTCTCTCATGGCTAATCAGTTATGCCGGATGGTGGCCTCTGATTGGATGAACATTTCTCAGTCATTGGAGCTCCGCCCCTTACTGGCAGCAAGGAGGAATGATGAGTGGAAAGCTCTGAGTATAACACCATCCACTGTGTGATCTGCATATAGAGATGGCAGAACCCAGCATACAGGTAGGTGTCAGCTCCTGGGGTATCCCATTCTATATTGTGTGTGTAGAGTGGCAGCTCCTGGGGTATCCCCTTCTGTATAGTGTGTGTAGAGTGTCAGCTCCTGGGGTATCCCCTTCTGTATTGTGTGTGTAGAGTGTCAGCTCCTGGGGTATCCCCTTCTATATTGTGTGTGTAGAGTGTCAGCTCCTGGGGTACCCCCTTCTGTATAGTGGGTGTAGAGTGTCAGCTCCTGGGGTATCCCCCTTTGTATTGTGTGTGTAGATTGTCAGCTCCTGGGGTATCCCCTTCTGTATAGTGTGTGTAGAGTGTCAGCTCCTGGGGTATCCCCCTTTGTATTGTGTGTGTAGATTGTCAGCTCCTGGGGTATCCCCCTCTGTATAGTGTGAGTAGAGTGTCAGCTCCTGGGGTATCCCCTTCTGTATAGTGTGTGTAGAGTGTCAGCTCCTGGGGTATCCCCCTTTGTATTGTGTGTGTAGATTGTCAGCTCCTGGGGTATCCCCCTCTGTATAGTGTGAGTAGAGTGTCAGCTCCTGGGGTATCCCCCTCTGTATAGTGGGTGTAGAGTGTCAGCTCCTGGGGTATCCCCTTCTGTATAGTGTGTGTAGAGTGTCAGCTCCTGGGGTATCCCCCTCTGTATAGTGTGAGTAGAGTGTCAGCTCCTGGGGTATCCCCTTCTGTATAGTGTGTGTAGAGTGTCAGCTCCTGGGGTATCCCCCTTTGTATTGTGTGTGTAGATTGTCAGCTCCTGGGGTATCCCCCTCTGTATAGTGTGAGTAGAGTGTCAGCTCCTGGGGTATCCCCCTCTGTATAGTGGGTGTAGAGTGTCAGCTCCTGGGGTATCCCCCTCTGTATAGTGGGTGTAGAGTGTCAGCTCCTGGGGTATCCCCCTCTGTATAGTGGGTGTAGAGTGTCAGCTCCTGGGGTATCCCCCTCTGTATAGTGGGTGTAGAGTGTCAGCTCCTGGGGTATCCCTCTCTGTATAGTGTCTGTAGAATGTCAGCTCCTGGGGTATCCACCTCTGTATAGTGTCTGTAGAGTGTCAGTTCCTGGGGTATCCCTCTGTTTAGTGTGTGTAGAGTGGCAGCTCCTGGGGTATCCCCCTCTGTATAGTGTGAGTAGAGTGTCAGCTCCTGGGGTATCCCCCTCTGTATAGTGGGTGTAGAGTGTCAGCTCCTGGGGTATCCCTCTCTGTATAGTGTCTGTAGAATGTCAGCTCCTGGGGTATCCACCTCTGTATAGTGTCTGTAGAGTGTCAGTTCCTGGGGTATCCCTCTGTTTAGTGTGTGTAGAGTGGCAGCTCCTGGGGTATCCCCCTCTGTATAGTGTGAGTAGAGTGTCAGCTCCTGGGGTATCCCCTTCTGTATTGTGTGTGTAGAGTGTCAGCTCCTGGGGTATCCCCCTCTGTATAGTGTGAGTAGAGTGTCAGCTCCTGGGGTATCCCCTTCTGTATAGTGTGTGTAGAGTGTCAGCTCCTGGGGTATCCCCTTCTATATTGTGTGTGTAGAGTGTCAGCTCCTGGGGTATCCCCCTTTGTATTGTGTGTGTAGATTGTCAGCTCCTGGGGTATCCCCCTCTGTATAGTGTGAGTAGAGTGTCAGCTCCTGGGGTATTCCCTCTGTATAGTGTCTGTAGAGTGTCAGTTCCTGGGGTATCTCCCTCTGTACGGTGTCTGTAGAGTGTCAGCTCTATTGACTCTCATGGAGGAGTGACACACCTTAGAGGATCACCAGTGACCTCTGGTCTTGTACTGAACCCCAGCTGCTGTGAGCGCCATTTAATCTGGTGAGTGTCCCCTCCCTGTTGGAATAACATTATCAGCAGTTAGGGAAGGAGGGTGACCCGTTCTTCAGGAGCACAAGGTGGGGGGGGGTCATTTATAAGGCAGCAGGGATTGGGGGATACTTGTTAATGAGGTGGGGGGATCTTCTAACATTGTGTTTCACTCTACTTCTTCTGGGGGGGGACACAATATCACCTCATCTGGGGGAGACACAGTAGCACCCCCTCGGGGGAGGGGGGTACAGTAGCACCTCCTGGGGGGGCACAGTAGCACCCTTTTCAGGGGTCACAGTACCACCTCCTCCAGGGGGACGCAATACTACCTCTTCTGGGAGGACACACAATACCACCTTCTCTGGGGGTACACAAAATACCAGCACCACCGGGGGACACAATACAACCTTCTCTGGGGGGACACAATACCATCTCCTCTAGGAGAGACACAATACCACCACCACCGGGGGGACAAAATACCACCTCCTCTGGGGGACACAATACCACCTCCTCTGAGGGAGACACCATATCACCTCCTCTAGGGGGACACACAATACCACCACCGGGGGGACAAAATACCGTCCTCCTCTGGGGGTACACAAAATACCAGCACCACCGGGGGACACAATACAACCTTCTCTGGGGGACACAATACCACCTCCTCTGAGGGAGACACCATATCACCTCCTCTAGGGGGAAACACAATACCACCACCGGGGGGACAAAATACCGTCCTCCTCTGGGGGGACACAATACCACCTCCTCTGGGGGGACACAATACCACCTCCTCTGGGGGGACACAATACCACCTCCTCTGGGGGGACACAATACCACCTCCTCTGGGGGGACACAATACCACCTCCTCTGGGGGGACACAATACCACCTCCTCTGGGAGGACACATAATACTATCTCCTCAGGAAAGCTTCCTTACAACTTCTCTTGTGGTAGGATACTTCCAGGCCAGCACCTCAGGCCTGGCCTAAGGTAGAGCTCCTCCCCGGCAGGGGTCCTTCGAGGGCCACTGACAGTCTCCTCAGCACTGCATGTCCATCTTCCACTTGACTCCTCTGGCAGCCCGACTATTTCCTATTTAAGGGCTTACTTTGTCCCCTGCCAGACCCACCACCTGGGGATTGGCGAAGCTCCCTTAAATATGTTGACCAGTCCTGCTCTCCAGCTTCAGTTTTCCAACTTTGCAGAACCGGAGGAGGCACCAGAGAGTTGCCTGTATGAGTCACCCTGCCCTGAACCCACGTAAACCCGGACCCAGATTTCATGACTGACAGCTTTCAAGTGGTTGTAAACCCTTTACAACCACTTTTTACTACAGGCAAGCCTATAGTAAGGCTTACCTGTAGCTACACTGGATATCTCTTAAACATGCGCACTTAAGCAAACTGAAGCGATGCCAGGTACGTGCCGTTGCACGAGTTACACTGCGTCATTACAGGCGCCTCCCACGCAAATGCACGGGAGTGACATTATCGTGGCTCCGGCCAATCACAGCGCCGGAGCCGTGATACCCGTAAGTAACCCGGGAAGCAATGTCGGCCGCTGGAGAGGGGAAACGAGGACCGCTGCGGTCTCAGGTAAGTAATTCATAATGAGCTAGTATGCCATGCTGTGCATACAAGCTCATTATGCCTTTGTCTTGCATGTTTTTTTGGGGGGGTTACACTTTAAGCATGAGCTAGGCATAATTTTCCCTGCACTCACACTAGTAGCAAGAAAAAGAACCGCTGCTCCAGGTGTATAGAGATAAGGCTGATTGGAGTATCTTGCAGAGTGCCGGCCTCAGTCCACCTCCATGGGAAACTTGGAAAGAAGAAAGAAATGGCGGCACATCCAGAACTTCCGATTGCCTTTTATTTTGTTTCACAAAGATAACACCAAAGACACCAAACTGTGGTCACGTAGACGACGCGTTTCACACATCCATCTTGTGCTTAATCATTACCAAACACTAGTAGCACACTAGAGGGTGCTACAAATGATGTTAACATCTATGATTCACAACAAGCCCGGTGGGAAGGCACCCAACCAGAAACACCCACAGGATACAACAGCGATGTGTAGAAGAGTAGGCTTTGGGTGTGCCGACAGCGCCTGTCTTGAGGAGTGGAATGAGGCCTGGCCGGTGCAAGCCTAAATATGGGTGTCTCCAGGAAGGATGGCATGTCCCTATCCTTTCCCTACCCGTCTAGTGCCTCTCCCTGCAGCTTATCGCTGTCCCTGTCAGACGAGTGACCTGTTCCTACGCTACCCATGTGCTAAATGTGCGCTAAGTCTGAGAGCCAGGGACTTAGATAGACTCTGGCTGAACCAAGATGGCTGCCAGAGTCACATGGGGTATCAGCATGAAACTGGATAGTTTCCCCAGTGACCCAGGCAAACCACAGAAGAACCATGTTCCTCTTGACTTACCCCTCAATGCTGCTGTAGTTGAACGCTACCTACAGTGGAGAGAATAGATTGCACATGCCTACACACCATATTACCTTCCCCCACTGCCGCAACTGAGGGAAACAATACTATCTCCTCTAGGGGGGACAAAATAACATCTCTGTTAGGGGACACCATGCCTCCTCCTCCAGGGGACACAATACCATCTCCTCTGGAGGATATAATACCATATCCTCCAGGGGACACACGACCAAATCCAGGGGACACGATGCCATCTCATCTGGAGGACACATGACCAAATCCAGGGGACACAATGCCATCTCATCTGGAGGACACAATACCAAATCCAGGGGACACAATGCCATCTCATCTGGAGGACACAATACCAAATCCAGGGGACACAATGCCATCTCATCTGGAGGACACAATACCAAATCCAGGGGACACAATGCCATCTCATCTGGAGGACACAATACCAAATCCAGGGGACACAATGCCATCTCATCTGGAGGACACAATACCAAATCCAGGGGACACAATGCCATCTCCTCTGGAGGACACAATACCAAATCCAGGGGACACAATGCCATCACCTCTGGAGGATATAATACCATATCCTCCAAGGGACACACTACCAAATCCAGGGGACACAATACCATCACCTCTGGAGGACACAATACCAAATCCAGGGGACACAATGCCATCTCCTCTGGAGGACACAATACCAAATCCAGGGGACACAATGCCATATCATCTGGAGGACACAATACCAAATCCAGGGGACACAATGCCATCTCCTCTGGAGGATATAATACCATAGCCTCCAGGGGACACACTACCAAATCCAGGGGACACAATACCATCACCTCTGGAGGACACAATACCAAATCCAGGGGAGACAATGCCATCTCCTCTGGAGGACACAATACCAAATCCAGGGGACACAATGCCATATCATCTGGAGGACACAATACCAAATCCAGGGGACACAATGCCATATCATCTGGAGGACACAATACCAAATCCAGGGGACACAATGCCATCTCCTCTGGAGGATATAATACCATATCCTCCAGGGGACACATGACCAAATCCAGGGGACACAATACCATCACCTCTGGAGGACAAAATATCAAATCCAGGATACACAATGCCATATCATCTGGAGGACACAATACCATCACCTCTGGAGGACACAATATCAAATCCAGGATACACAATGCCATATCATCTGGAGGACACAATACCATCACCTCTGGAGGACACAATATCAAATCCAGGATACACAATGCCATATCATCTGGAGGACACAATACCAAATCCAGGGGACACAATACAATCTCCTCTTGAGGATATAATACCATCTGTGGCGGGAGTCACTTTGGGCGGGGGGCCCGTGGAACCCAGCTTACATTAGAGAGGTTGGGAAAACCCCTTTTTCAGCTCCCTAGGCCCCTCTTATGTGTAAGTTACCCTGCGTCCATTAGGGGCACAGGGTGACCGAGAAGCCCAGTCAGGTCTGCCCTAACCAGACTCCCAGTACAACCTTACTGGATTCAGCATTTTGTTTTATCCCTGTTATCCCGGGTTTTATATGTGTGGTTTGTGTTGAAAGCTGGAGAGGCTCCTGCACTTGGGACAGAAATAATTATGAACAATATCCCTCAAGAAATCTATGAAGATAAATGAATTCCACTGCATCAGACTGCGGGGACATTGTATGGGCTTTCCCTTATAGCGAGATGTAGACCATTGCCATGCAGTCTGTGATGCCTGATTAATGAAAGCATTGCTTCCA
This sequence comes from Lithobates pipiens, assembly GCA_037367395.1. NCBI lineage: Eukaryota > Metazoa > Chordata > Amphibia > Anura > Ranidae > Lithobates > Lithobates pipiens. The sequence goes on from JAZDVW010001249.1 coordinate 23,849, forward strand.
TGTGACTTCCATGGTTAATTGGATCCCATATTGTGTCTGTCTTCTCATCTATGTCTTTATACTTGTAATAATGTGTATTGTACAGTACTTTGTATTCAGGGTTGCAGGTGCCGAATTGTCGGGTCCCCTAGGCTGGTCTAAAGCGGAGTTCCACCCAAAAAATTTAACTTCTGCTTTAAGGGAAGGTAACCCCGTGACATGCCACATTTGGAATGTCATTTTTTGGGGGAGGGTTCCAGCTCCCTCTTCCTCCTGGCGCACCTTTCCCTCTCAGCAATCATCTGGGACACATCGCAGGTCCCAGATAAATGCCCGGCCAGTTGCAGCGTGGATCACGCATGCGCAGTGAAGAGCCGGCTGTGAAGCCACAGCCCGGCGCCCATCGTGACAATGCCGGCGCCGCAGAGAGGAGATGAGCGAGGCTTCGTTCCCCCCGCATCGCTGGACCCCGGGACAGGTAAGTGACCGATTATTAAAAGTCAGCAGCTGCAGTATTTGTAGCTGCTGACTTTTAATTATTTTTTCTTTTTTAAGTGGAACTCCGCTTTAAGTGACTAATTAGCTCATTTTAATTATATCACTATCAGCTATTGGTTGCTGGGGGGGAAATTTTCCAACAGCCCTTTCTAGGGGCTGTCTCCGTGCCCAATCAATAGAATGTACCCGTGTCTCATGTTACTGGACGTAGTTTACCCCGCCCTGAGTCATTATGAAAAGAAGGGGGGCTGTCCCCAGAGTGTATATCTCTTTGTACCCCCAGAGGACACAACACCATCTCCTCCGGGGGACACAACACCATCTCCTCCGGGGAACACAATACCACCACCTCCCGAGGACACAACACCATCTCCTCCAGAGGACACAACACCACCACCTCCCGAGGACACAACACCATCTCCTCCCGAGGACACAACACCATCTCCTCTGGGGGACACAACACCATCTCCTCCGGGGGACACAACACCATCTCCTCCGGGGAACACAATACCACCACCTCCCGAGGACACAACACCATCTCCTCCGGGGGACACAACACCATCTCCTCCGGGGAACACAATACCACCACCTCCCGAGGACACAACACCATCTCCTCCCGAGGACACAATACCCCCACCTCCCGAGGACACAATACCCCCACCTCCCGAGGACACAACACCATCTCCTCCCGAGGACACAACACCATCTCCTCCAGAAGACACAACACCATCTCCTCCAGAGGACACAACACCATCTCCTCCAGAGGACACAACACCATCTCCTCCAGAGGACACAACACCATCTCCTCCAGAGGACACAACACCATCTCCTCCAGAGGACACAACACCATCTCCTCCAGAGGACACAACACCATCTCCTCCAGAGGACACAACACCATCTCCTCCCGAGGACACAACACCATCTCCTCCCGAGGACACAATACCCCCACCTCCCGAGGACACAATACCCCCACCTCCCGAGGACACAACACCATCTCCTCCCGAGGACACAACACCATCTCCTCCAGAAGACACAACACCATCTCCTCCAGAGGACACAACACCATCTCCTCCCGAGGACACAACACCATCTCCTCCAGAGGACACAACACCATCTCCTCCCGAGGAAAAAAACACCATCTCCTCGCGAGGACACAACACCATCTCCTCCAGAGGACACAACACCATCTCCTCCAGAGGACACAACACCATCTCCTCCAGAGGACACAACACCATCTCCTCCAGAGGACACAACACCATCTCCTCTGGGGGACACAACACCATCTCCTCTGGGGGACACAACACCATCTCCTCCGGGGGACACAACACCATCTCCTCCGGGGAACACAATACCACCACCTCCCGAGGACACAACACCATCTCCTCCCGAGGACACAATACCCCCACCTCCCGAGGACACAATACCCCCACCTCCCGAGGACACAATACCCCCACCTCCCGAGGACACAACACCATCTCCTCCCGAGGACACAACACCATCTCCTCCAGAAGACACAACACCATCTCCTCCCGAAGAAAAAAACACCATCTCCTCGCGAGGACACAACACCATCTCCTCCAGAGGACACAACACCATCTCCTCCAGAGGACACAACACCATCTCCTCCCGAGGACACAATACCACCACCTCCCGAGGACACAACACCATCTCCTCCAGAAGACACAACACCATCTCCTCCGGGAAACACAATACCACCACCTCCCGAGGACACAACACCATCTCCTCCAGAGGACACAACACCATCTCCTCCGGGAAACACAATACCACCATCTCCCGAGGACACAACACCATCTCCTCCAGAGGACACAACACCATCTCCTCCGGGAAACACAATACCCCCACCTCCCGAGGACACAACACCATCTCCTCCAGAGGACTCTCCTCCGGGGAACACAATACCACCATCTCCCGAGGACACAACACCATCTCCTCCGGGGGACACAACACCATCTCCTCCGGGGAACACAATACCATCTCCTCCAGAGGACACAACACCATCTCCTCCGGGGAACACAATACCACCACCTCCCGAGGACACAACACCATCTCCTCCAGAGGACACAACACCATCTCCTCCCGAGGACACAACACCATCTCCTCCCGAGGACACAACACCCCACCTCCCGAGGACACAATACCCCCACCTCCCGAGGACACAACACCATCTCCTCCAGAGGACACAACACCATCTCCTCCAGAGGACACAACACCATCTCCTCCCGAGGACACAACACCATCTCCTCCCGAGGACACAACACCATCTCCTCCAGAGGACACAACACCATCTCCTCCAGAGGACACAACACCATCTCCTCCAGAGGACACAACACCATCTCCTCCAGAGGACACAACACCATCTCCTCCCGAGGACACAATACCATCTCCTCCCGAGGACACAACACCATCTCCTCCAGAGGACACAACACCATCTACTCCGGGGAACACAATACCACCACCTCCCGAGGACACAACACCATCTCCTCCAGAGGACACAACACCATCTCCTCCAGAGGACACAACACCATCTCCTCCCGAGGACACAACACCATCTCCTCCAGAGGACACAACACCATCTCTTCTGGAGGAGACAATACCATTTCCTCAAGAATACACAAGACCACCACCTCTAGAGGACACAATACCATCTCTCCTCCGGGGGACACAACACCATCTCCTCCGGGGAACACAATACCACCACCTCCCGAGGACACAACACCATCTCCTCCAGAGGACACAACACCATCTCCTCCAGAGGACACAACACCATCTCCTCCAGAGGACACAACACCATCTCCTCCCGAGGACACAACACCATCTCCTCCAGAGGACACAACACCATCTCCTCTGGGGGACACAACACCATCTCCTCTGGGGGACACAACACCATCTCCTCCGGGGGACACAACACCATCTCCTCCGGGGAACACAATACCACCACCTCCCGAGGACACAACACCATCTCCTCCAGAGGACACAACACCATCTCCTCCCGAGGACACAATACCACCACCTCCCGAGGACACAACACCATCTCCTCCAGAAGACACAACACCATCTCCTCCGGGAAACACAATACCACCACCTCCGGAGGACACAACACCATCTCCTCCAGAGGACACAACACCATCTCCTCCGGGAAACACAATACCACCATCTCCCGAGGACACAACACCATCTCCTCCAGAGGACACAACACCATCTCCTCCGGGAAACACAATACCCCCACCTCCCGAGGACACAACACCATCTCCTCCAGAGGACTCTCCTCCGGGGAACACAATACCACCATCTCCCGAGGACACAACACCATCTCCTCCGGGGGACACAACACCATCTCCTCCGGGGAACACAATACCATCTCCTCCAGAGGACACAACACCATCTCCTCCGGGGAACACAATACCACCACCTCCCGAGGACACAACACCATCTCCTCCAGAGGACACAACACCATCTCCTCCGGGGAACACAATACCACCACCTCCCGAGGACACAACACCATCTCCTCCAGAGGACACAACACCATCTCCTCCAGAGGACACAACACCATCTCCTCCAGAGGACACAACACCATCTCCTCCCGAGGACACAACACCATCTCCTCCAGAGGACACAACACCATCTCCTCTGGGGGACACAACACCATCTCCTCCGGGGGACACAACACCATCTCCTCCGGGGAACACAATACCACCACCTCCCGAGGACACAACACCATCTCCTCCAGAGGACACAACACCATCTCCTCCAGAAGACACAACACCATCTCCTCCCGAAGAAAAAAACACCATCTCCTCGCGAGGACACAACACCATCTCCTCCAGAGGACACAACACCATCTCCTCCAGAGGACACAACACCATCTCCTCCCGAGGACACAATACCACCACCTCCCGAGGACACAATACCCCCACCTCCCGAGGACACAACACCATCTCCTCCCGAGGACACAACACCATCTCCTCCAGAAGACACAACACCATCTCCTCCCGAAGAAAAAAACACCATCTCCTCGCGAGGACACAACACCATCTCCTCCAGAGGACACAACACCATCTCCTCCAGAGGACACAACACCATCTCCTCCCGAGGACACAATACCACCACCTCCCGAGGACACAACACCATCTCCTCCAGAAGACACAACACCATCTCCTCCGGGAAACACAATACCACCACCTCCCGAGGACACAACACCATCTCCTCCAGAGGACACAACACCATCTCCTCCGGGAAACACAATACCACCATCTCCCGAGGACACAACACCATCTCCTCCTGAGGACACAACACCATCTCCTCCGGGAAACACAATACCCCCACCTCCCGAGGACACAACACCATCTCCTCCAGAGGACTCTCCTCCGGGGAACACAATACCACCATCTCCCGAGGACACAACACCATCTCCTCCGGGGGACACAACACCATCTCCTCCAGAGGACACAACACCATCTCCTCCGGGGAACACAATACCACCACCTCCCGAGGACACAACACCATCTCCTCCAGAGGACACAACACCATCTCCTCCGGGAAACACAATACCACCACCTCCCGAGGACACAACACCATCTCCTCCAGAGGACACAACACCATCTCCTCCAGAGGACACAACACCATCTCCTCCAGAGGACACAACACCATCTCCTCCCGAGGACACAACACCATCTCCTCCAGAGGACACAACACCATCTCCTCTGGGGGACACAACACCATCTCCTCCGGGGGACACAACACCATCTCCTCCGGGGGAACACAATACCACCACCTCCCGAGGACACAACACCATCTCCTCCAGAGGACACAACACCATCTCCTCCCGAGGACACAATACCCCCACCTCCCGAGGACACAATACCATCTCCTCCCGAGGACACAACACCATCTCCTCCAGAAGACACAACACCATCTCCTCCGGGAAACACAATAACCCCACCTCCCGAGGACACAACACCATCTCCTCCAGAGGACACAACACCTTCTCCTCCAGAGGACACAACACCATCTCCTCCCGAGGACACAACACCATCTCCTCCCGAGGACACAATACCCCCACCTCCCGAGGACACAATACCCCCACCTCCCGAGGACACAACACCATCTCCTCCCGAGGACACAACACCATCTGCTCCAGAAGACACAACACCATCTCCTCCGGGAAACACAATGCCCCCACCTCCCGAGGACACAACACCATCTCCTCCAGAGGACACAACACCATCTCCTCCCGAGGACACAACACCATCTCCTCCAGAGGACACAACACCATCTCCTCCCGAGGACACAATACCCCCACCTCCCGAGGACACAATACCCCCACCTCCCGAGGACACAACACCATCTCCTCCCGAGGACACAACACCATCTGCTCCAGAAGACACAACACCATCTCCTCCGGGAAACACAATACCCCCACCTCCCGAGGACACAACACCATCTCCTCCAGAGGACACAACACCATCTCCTCCAGAGGACACAACACCATCTCCTCCAGAGGACACAACACCATCTCCTCCCGAGGACACAACACCCCACCTCCCGAGGACACAATACCCCCACCTCCCGAGGACACAACACCATCTCCTCCAGAGGACACAACACCATCTCCTCCCGAGGACACAACACCATCTCCTCCCGAGGACACAACACCATCTCCTCCCGAGGACACAACACCATCTCCTCCAGAGGACACAACACCATCTCCTCCAGAGGACACAACACCATCTCCTCCAGAGGACACAACACCATCTCCTCCAGAGGATACAACACCATCTCCTCCCGAGGACACAATACCATCTCCTCCCGAGGACACAACACCATCTCCTCCAGAGGACACAACACCATCTCCTCCAGAGGACACAACACCATCTACTCCGGGGAACACAATACCACCACCTCCCGAGGACACAACACCATCTCCTCCAGAGGACACAACACCATCTCCTCCAGAGGACACAACACCATCTCCTCCCGAGGACACAACACCATCTCCTCCAGAGGACACAACACCATCTCTTCTGGAGGAGACAATACCATTTCCTCAAGAATACACAAGACCACCACCTCTAGAGGACACAATACCATCTCTCCTCCGGGGGACACAACACCATCTCCTCCGGGGAACACAATACCACCACCTCCCGAGGACACAACACCATCTCCTCCAGAGGACACAACACCATCTCCTCCAGAGGACACAACACCATCTCCTCCAGAGGACACAACACCATCTCCTCCAGGGAACACAATACCATCTCCTCCCGAGGACACAACACCACCACCTCCCGAGGACACAACACCATCTCCTCCAGAGGACACATTATCATCTCTTCTGGAGGAGACAATACCATTTCCTCAAGAATACACAAGACCACCACCTCTAGAGGACACAATACCTTCTACTCCAGGGGACACAATGCCACCTACTCCGGAGGACACGCCATCTTTATGAAGGCTAATACTTTAAGATGGGTGAAAATCTTTGTTAACATCATGCATTTGTACCTCTGAATGTTTGCTCCTGAAGTACAGGCTGTGTCCAATAAGCTAAGTTTTAGGGTGTCAGCCAATGATCAGTGCAGGACATCCGGAGCTGATTGTCATTATTGCATTTCAGGGTAGTGCAACTTGCGCATGCTGGAGTGCCATGCATTTAAAATACTAACTGCAAAGTATTCAAGAACCACGTGCTACCACCATTAGTATATAATAAGTGGCAGGACCCTGTACAATCCAGATTATATACTGTACATTTATATACTGTACACTATATTGTCAAAAGTATTGTGACACCTGCCTTTACACACACATGAACTTTAATGGCATCCCAGTCTTAGTCTGTAGGGTTGAGTTGAGTTGGCCCTTTGTAGCTATAACAGCTTCAGCTCTTCCGGGAAGGCCGTCCACAAGGTTTAGGAGGGTGTCTATGAGAATGTGTGACCATTCTTCCGGAAGCGCATTTGTGAGGTCAGGTACTGATGTTGGACGAGAAAGCCTGGCTCCCAGTCTCTGCTGTAATTAATCCCAAAGGTGTTCTATCGGGGTTGAGGTCAGTCAAGTTCCTCCACCCCAAACTCGCTCATTCATGTCTTTATGGACCTTGCTTTGGGCACTGGTCTAAATCATTTGGTTGGTGGAGGGGGGGATTATGGTGGGGTTGTTTTTCAGGGGTTGAGCTTGGCCCCTTAGTTCCGGTGAAGGGAACTCTTATGCCGTGTGTACACACGAGCAAAATGTCCGACAGAAAAATCAGACGGGAGCTTTTCATCGTATATTCTGATCGAGATGGAAGCTATTGGCTACTGGCTATTGAACGTCCTTTTTCTAGTCCCGTCGTCTGTGTTGTACGTCACCGCGTTCTTGGCGGTCGGAATTTGGTGCGATCGTGTGTACACAAGAGAGTTTCAGCGGAATTCCTTTGGAAAAACCTTCAGAGTTTATTGCGATGGGAAAACTGGTCGTGTGTACAGGGCATTAAGGAGTCAGCATACCAAGACATTTTGGACAATTTTATTTTCCCAGCTTTGTGGGAACAGTTTGGGGACGGCCTCTTCCTGTTCCAACATGACTGCCCACCAGTGCACAAAGCAAGGTCCATAAAGACATGGATGAGCGAGTTTGGAGTGGAGGTACTTGACTGGCCTGAACAGAGTCCTGACCTCAACCCAATAGAACACCTTTGGGATGAATTAGTGCAAAGACTGCGTGGTAGACCTTCTCGTCTAACATCAGTGCCTCACCTCACAAATGCTCTTCTGGAAGAATGGTCAAACATTCCCATAGACACCCTCCTAAACCTTGTGGACGGTCTTCCCAGAAGAGGTGAACCTGTTATAGCTGCAAAGGGCCAACTCAATATTGAACCCTCCAGACTAAGATTTGGATGCCATTAAAATTCATGTGCGTGTAAAGGCAGGTGTCCCAATACTTTTGACAATAAACTGTATATACATGGAGTTGTTTGTTGTAGCTTTGTAGTCCTTGTGTGCATCCTGCGCTCCGGACGCACGGTACTCAGTGTATGTGGTATCCTGGCAACCGCAAGATGGCAAATATACTGGCAATAAGGTTGGGAGACCTTGTGTCTCCTAGCAACTGAGATGTAAGATCCTGGCTGGTTTCTTGGCAACTGAGAGATGGACTGGTATCCCAGCAACCATCACAAAAGGGCTGGGCTTGTCTCGTGGTCGACAATCATGAGCGAAAAGTTTCTGGTGGAAAGTGATGGGGAGATCTGTATGCCGGTACGTAGTAGCTGCCTCCGTAGTGTGAGTGAGTACAGGTCCTCCTTAATGTTGATACTTCGTAATGATGTGAAGGTTTACCATTTGTGATGTCATACCATCCATCTCACCATGACATCACACACCACTTCCCATCTCACCATGACATCACACACCACTTCCCATCTCACCATGACATCACACACCACTTCCCATCTCACCATGACATCACACACCACTTCCCATCTCACCATGACATCACACACCACTTCCCATCTCACCATGACATCACACACCATTTCCCATCTCACCATGGATGGTATGACATCACACACCATTTCCCATCTCACCATGACATCACACACCACTTCCCATCTCACCATGACATCACACACCACTTCCCATCTCACCATGACATCACACACCATTTCCCATCTCACCATGACATCACACACCATTTCCCATCTCACCAAGGATGGTATGACATCACACACCACTTCCCATCTCACCATGGATGGTATGACATCAAACACCACTTCCCATCTCACCATGACATCACACACCACTTCCCATCTCACCATGGATGGTATGACATCACACACCACTTCCCATCTCACCATGGATGGTATGACATCACACACCACTTCCCATCTCATCATGACATCACACACCATTTCCCATCTCACCATGACATGACACACCATTTCCCATCTCACCAAGGATGGTATGACATCACACACCACTTCCCATCTCACCATGGATGGTATGACATCACACACCACTTCCCATCTCACCATGACATCACACACCACTTCCCATCTCACCATGACATCACACACCACTTCCCATCTCACCATGACATCACACACCACTTCCCATCTCACCATGACATCACACACCATTTCCCATCTCACCAAGGATGGTATGACATCACACACCACTTCCCATCTCACCATGACATCACACACCACTTCCCATCTCACCATGACATCACACACCATTTCCCATCTCACCATGGATGGTATGACATCACACACCATTTCCCATCTCACCATGACATCACACACCACTTCCCATCTCACCATGACATCACACACCACTTCCCATCTCACCATGACATCACACACCATTTCCCATCTCACCATGACATCACACACCATTTCCCATCTCACCAAGGATGGTATGACATCACACACCACTTCCCATCTCACCATGGATGGTATGACATCACACACCACTTCCCATCTCATCATGACATCACACACCATTTCCCATCTCACCATGACATCACACACCATTTCCCATCTCACCAAGGATGGTATGACATCACACACCACTTCCCATCTCACCATGGATGGTATGACATCACACACCACTTCCCATCTCACCATGACATCACACACCACTTCCCATCTCACCATGACATCACACACCACTTCCCATCTCACCATGGATGGTATGACATCACACACCACTTCCCATCTCACCATGACATCACACACCACTTCCCATCTCACCATGACATCACACACCATTTCCCATCTCACCATGGATGGTATGACATCACACACCACTTCCCATCTCACCATGGATGGTATGACATCACACACCACTTCCCATCTCACCATGACATCACACACCATTTCCCATCTCACCATGACATCACACACCACATCCCATCTCACCATGGATGGTATGACATCACACACCACTTCCCATCTCACCATGACATCACACACCACTTCCCATCTCACCATGACATCACACACCATTTCCCATCTCACCATGGATGGTATGACATCACACACCACTTCCCATCTCACCATGGATGGTATGACATCACACACCACTTCCCATCTCACCATGACATCAAACACCACTTCCCATCTCACCATGACATCACACACCACTTCCCATCTCACCATGGATGGTATGACATCACACACCACTTCCCATTTCACCATGGATGGTATGACATCACACACCACTTCCCATCTCACCATGACATCACACACCATTTCCCATCTCACCAAGGATGGTATGACATCACACACCACTTCCCATCTCACCATGACATCACACACCACATCCCATCTCACCATGGATGGTATGACATCACACACCACTTCCCATCTCACCATGACATCACACACCACTTCCCATCTCACCATGACATCACACACCACTTCCCATCTCACCATGACATCACACACCACTTCCCATCTCACCATGGATGGTATGACATCACACACCACTTCCAGACTTACCGCCTCTCCATCTCTGGCAGGTTCTGCGCACATTTCGGGACACTTTGACGTTCTCGGAGGAGGAGTGGATGGGTCTGGACACCTGGCAGAAGGAACTCTACACGACGGTGATGAGAGACACAGCAGAGCTTTTCCAATCGCTCGGTAAGATGAAAACTGATAGTCCAATCAGAGAAATACCGGGGTGGCCAATCCTGGTCTTCTGATGAACTGCTGACCTCTGAATCAAAATTTTCATATAACTCACCCGGTAGATGTAAACAGCCAGTATAGTCAGAGCTCCGGATCTTTAGTTTTCTTCCAGATTCATAAAAATAATAATGAATGAAGCCAGGGGATCACCATTACAGCCGAGTACCCAGAATTGGCAATGACAGCCCCAATATTTGTCTTCTGACAGCTTTCCTTCAATAGAGCAACTATGAGGGATATTTATCCAGGAACTGCTTGAAAGCAAAACCTCCTTCCTCCTGCTGGTGACCCCTCTAGTGATATAAAGATCTATATAGAGGAATCAGGACCTCCTTCCTCCTGCTGGTGATCCCTCTAGTGATATAAAGATCTATATAGAGGAATCAGGACCTCCTTCCTCCCGCCGGTGACCCCTCTAGTGATATAAAGATCTATATAGAGGAATCAGGACCTCCTTCCTCCTGCCGGTGACCCCTCTAGTGATATAAAGATCTATATAGAGGAATCAGGACCTCCTTCCTCCTGCCGGTGATCCCTCTAGTGATATAAAGATCTATATAGAGGAATCAGGACCTCCTTCCTCCTGCTGGTGACTCCTCTAGTGATATAAAGATCTATATAGAGGAATCAGGACCTCCTTCCTCCTGCTGGTGACTCCTCTAGTGATATAAAGATCTATATAGAGGAATCAGGACCTCCTTCCTCCTGCTGGTGACTCCTCTAGTGATATAAAGATCTATATAGAGGAATCAGGACCTCCTTCCTCCCGCTGGTGACCCCTCTAGTGATATAAAGATCTATATAGAGGAATCAGGACCTCCTTCCTCCCGCCGGTGACCCCTCTAGTGATATAAAGATCTATATAGAGGAATCAGGACCTCCTTCCTCCTGCCGGTGACCCCTCTAGTGATATAAAGATCTATATAGAGGAATCAGGACCTCCTTCCTCCTGCCGGTGACCCCTCTAGTGATATAAAGATCTATATAGAGGAATCAGGACCTCCTTCCTCCTGCCGGTGATCCCTCTAGTGATATAAAGATCTATATAGAGGAATCAGGACCTCCTTCCTCCTGCTGGTGACTCCTCTAGTGATATAAAGATCTATATAGAGGAATCGGGACCTCCTTCCTCCTGCTGGTGACCCCTCTAGTGATATAAAGATCTATATAGAGGAATCAGGACCTCCTTCCTCCTGCCGGTGATCCCTCTAGTGATATAAAGATCTATATAGAGGAATCAGGACCTCCTTCCTCCTGCTGGTGACCCCTCTAGTGATATAAAGATCTATATAGAGGAATCAGGACCTCCTTCCTCCTGCTGGTGACCCCTCTAGTGATATAAAGATCTATATAGAGGAATCAGGACCTCCTTCTTCCTGCCGGTGACCCCTCTAGTTATATAAAGATCTAGATAGAGGAATCGGGACCTCCTTCCTCCTGCCGGTGACCCCTCTAGTGATATAAAGATCTATATAGAGGAATCAGGACCTCCTTCCTCCTGCTGGTGACTCCTCTAGTGATATAAAGATCTATATAGAGGAATCAGGACCTCCTTCCTCCCGCTGGTGACCCCTCTAGTGATATAAAGATCTATATAGAGGAATCAGGACCTCCTTCCTCCCGCCGGTGACCCCTCTAGTGATATAAAGATCTATATAGAGGAATCAGGACCTCCTTCCTCCTGCCGGTGACCCCTCTAGTGATATAAAGATCTATATAGAGGAATCAGGACCTCCTTCCTCCTGCCGGTGACCCCTCTAGTGATATAAAGATCTATATAGAGGAATCAGGACCTCCTTCCTCCTGCCGGTGATCCCTCTAGTGATATAAAGATCTATATAGAGGAATCAGGACCTCCTTCCTCCTGCTGGTGACTCCTCTAGTGATATAAAGATCTATATAGAGGAATCGGGACCTCCTTCCTCCTGCTGGTGACCCCTCTAGTGATATAAAGATCTATATAGAGGAATCAGGACCTCCTTCCTCCTGCCGGTGATCCCTCTAGTGATATAAAGATCTATATAGAGGAATCAGGACCTCCTTCCTCCTGCTGGTGACCCCTCTAGTGATATAAAGATCTATATAGAGGAATCAGGACCTCCTTCCTCCTGCTGGTGACCCCTCTAGTGATATAAAGATCTATATAGAGGAATCAGGACCTCCTTCCTCCTGCTGGTGACCCCTCTAGTGATATAAAGATCTATATAGAGGAATCAGGACCTCCTTCTTCCTGCCGGTGACCCCTCTAGTTATATAAAGATCTAGATAGAGGAATCGGGACCTCCTTCCTCCTGCCGGTGACCCCTCTAGTGATATAAAGATCTATATAGAGTAATCAGGACCTCCTCCCTCCTGCCCGTGACCCCTCTAGTGATATAAAGATCTATATAGAGGAATCAGGACCTCCTTCCTCCTGCCGGTGACCCCTCTAGTGATATAAAGATCTATATAGAGGAATCAGGACCTCCTTCCTGCTGCTGGTGACCCCTCTAGTGATATAAAGATCTATATAGAGGAATCAGGACCTCCTTCCTGCTGCTGGTGACCCCTCTAGTGATATAAAGATCTATATAGAGGAATCAGGACCTCCTTCCTCCTTCCGGTGATCCCTCTAGTGATATAAAGTTCTATATAGAGGAATCAGGACCTCCTTCCTCCTGCTGGTGACCCCTCTAGTGATATAAAGATCTATATAGAGGAATCAGGACCTCCTTCCTCCTGCCGGTGACCCCTCTAGTGATATAAAGATCTATATAGAGGAATCAGGACCTCCTTCCTCCTGCCGGTGACCCCTCTAGTGATATAAAGATCTATATAGAGGAATCAGGACCTCCTTCCTCCTGCCGGTGACCCCTCTAGTGATATAAAGATCTATATAGAGGAATCAGGACCTCCTTCCTCCCACCGGTGACCCCTCTAGTGATATAAAGATCTATATAGAGGAATCAGGACCTCCTTCTTCCTGCCGGTGACCCCTCTAGTGATATAAAGATCTATATAGAGGAATCAGGACCTCCTTCCTCCTGCCGGTGACCCCTCTAGTGATATAAAGATCTATATAGAGGAATCAGGACCCCCTTCCTCCTGCCGGTGACCCCTCTAGTGATATAAAGATCTATATAGAGGAATCAGGACCTCCTTCCTCCTGCCGGTGACCCCTCTAGTGATATAAAGATCTATATAGAGGAATCAGGACCTCCTTCTTCCTGCCGGTGACCCCTCTAGTGATATAAAGATCTATATAGAGGAATCAGGACCTCCTTCCTCCTGCCGGTGACCCCTCTAGTGATATAAAGATCTATATAGAGGAATCAGGACCCCCTTCCTCCTGCCGGTGACCCCTCTAGTGATATAAAGATCTATATAGAGGAATCAGGACCTCCTTCCTCCTGCCGGTGATCCCTCTAGTGATATAAAGATCTATATAGAGGAATCAGGACCTCCTTCCTCCTCCTGGTGATTCCTCTAGTGATATAAAGATCTATATAGAGGAATCAGGACCTCCTTCCTCCTGCCGGTGATCCCTCTAGTGATATAAAGATCTATATAGAGGAATCGGGACCTCCTTCCTTCTGCCGGTGACCACTCTAGTGATATAAAGATCTATATAGAGGAATCAGGACCTCCTTCCTCCTCCTGGTGATTCCTCTAGTGATATAAAGATCTATATAGAGGAATCAGGACCCCCTCCCTCCTGCCGGTGACCCCTCTAGTGATATAAAGATCTATATAGAGGAATCAGGACCTCCTTCCTCCTGCCGGTGACCCCTCTAGTGATATAAAGATCTATATAGAGGAATCAGGACCTCCTTCCTTCTGCCGGAGACCCCTCTAGTGATATAAAGATCTATATAGAGGAATCAGGACCTCCTTCCTCCTGCCGGTGACCCCTCTAGTGATATAAAGATCTATATAGAGGAATCAGGACCTCCTTCCTCCCTGCTGGTGACCCCTCTAGTGATATAAAGATCTATATAGAGGAATCAGGACCTCCTTCCTCCTCCTGGTGATTCCTCTAGTGATATAAAGATCTATATAGAGAAATCGGGACCTCCTTCCTCCTGCTGGTGATCCCTCTAGTGATATAAAGATCTATATAGAGGAATCGGGACCTCCTTCCCCCCGCTGGTGATCCCTCTAGTGATATAAAGATCTATATAGAGGAATCAGGACCTCCTTCCTCCTGCCGGTGACCCCTCTAGTGATATAAAGATCTATATAGAGGAATCAGGACCTCCTTCCTCCTGCCGGTGACCCCTCTAGTGATATAAAGATCTATATAGAGGAATCAGGACCTCCTTCCTCCTTCCGGTGATCCCTCTAGTGATATAAAGTTCTATATAGAGGAATCAGGACCTCCTTCCTCCCTCCGGTGACCCCTCTAGTGATATAAAGATCTATATAGAGGAATCAGGACCTCCTTCCCCTTGCTGGTGACCCCTCTAGTGATATAAAGATCTATATAGAGGAATCAGGACCTCCTTCCTCCTGCTGGTGACCCCTCTAGTGATATAAAGATCTATATAGAGGAATCGGGACCTCCTTCCTCCTGCCGGTGACCCCTCTAGTGATATAAAGATCTATATAGAGGAATCAGGACCTCCTTCCTCCTTCCGGTGACCCCTCTAGTGATATAAAGATCTATATAGAGGAATCGGGACCTCCTTCCTCCTGCCGGTGATCCCTCTAGTGATATAAAGATCTATATAGAGGAATCGGGACCTCCTTCCTCCTTCCGGTGACCCCTCTAGTGATATAAAGATCTATATAGAGGAATCAGGACCTCCTTCCTCCTGCCGGTGACCCCTCTAGTGATATAAAGATCTATATAGAGGAATCAGGACCTCCTTCCTCCTGCCGGTGACCCCTCTAGTGATATAAAGATCTATATAGAGGAATCAGGACCTCCTTCCTCCTGCCGGTGACCCCTCTAGTGATATAAAGATCTATATAGAGGAATCAGGACCTCCTTCCTCCTGCCGGTGACCCCTCTAGTGATATAAAGATCTATATAGAGGAATCGGGACCTCCTTCCTCCTGCCGGTGACCCCTCTAGTGATATAAAGATCTATATAGAGGAATCGGGACCTCCTTCCTCCCGCCGGTGACCCCTCTAGTGATATAAAGATCTATATAGAGGAATCAGGACCTCCTTCCTCCTGCCGGTGACCCCTCTAGTGATATAAAGATCTATATAGAGGAATCAGGACCTCCTTCTTCCTGCCGGTGACCCCTCTAGTGATATAAAGATCTAGATAGAGGAATCGGGACCTCCTCCCTCCTGCCGGTGACCCCTCTAGTGATATAAAGATCTATATAGAGGAATCAGGACCTCCTTCTTCCTGCCGGTGACCCCTCTAGTGATATAAAGATCTATATAGAGGAATCAGGACCTCCTTCCTCCTGCTGGTGACCCCTCTAGTGATATAAAGATCTATATAGAGGAATCAGGACCCCCTTCCTCCTGCCGGTGACCCCTCTAGTGATATAAAGATCTATATAGAGGAATCAGGACCTCCTTCCTCCTGCCGGTGACCCCTCTAGTGATATAAAGATCTATATAGAGGAATCAGGACCTCCTTCCTCCTCCTGGTGATTCCTCTAGTGATATAAAGATCTATATAGAGGAATCAGGACCTCCTTCCTCCTGCTGGTGACCCCTCTAGTGATATAAAGATCTATATAGAGGAATCAGGACCCCCTCCCTCCTGCCGGTGACCCCTCTAGTGATATAAAGATCTATATAGAGGAATCAGGACCTCCTTCCTCCTGCCGGTGACCCCTCTAGTGATATAAAGATCTATATAGAGGAATCAGGACCTCCTTCCTTCTGCCGGAGACCCCTCTAGTGATATAAAGATCTATATAGAGGAATCAGGACCTCCTTCCTCCCTGCTGGTGACCCCTCTAGTGATATAAAGATCTATATAGAGGAATCAGGACCTCCTTCCTCCTCCTGGTGATTCCTCTAGTGATATAAAGATCTATATAGAGAAATCGGGACCTCCTTCCTCCTGCTGGTGATCCCTCTAGTGATATAAAGATCTATATAGAGGAATCAGGACCTCCTTCCTCCTGCCGGTGACCCCTCTAGTGATATAAAGATCTATATAGAGGAATCAGGACCTCCTTCCTCCTGCCGGTGACCCCTCTAGTGATATAAAGATCTATATAGAGGAATCGGGACCTCCTTCCCCCCGCTGGTGATCCCTCTAGTGATATAAAGATCTATATAGAGGAATCAGGACCTCCTTCCTCCTGCCGGTGACCCCTCTAGTGATATAAAGATCTATATAGAGGAATCAGGACCTCCTTCCTCCTGCCGGTGACCCCTCTAGTGATATAAAGTTCTATATAGAGGAATCAGGACCTCCTTCCTCCCTCCGGTGACCCCTCTAGTGATATAAAGATCTATATAGAGGAATCAGGACCTCCTTCCTCCTGCCGGTGACCCCTCTAGTGATATAAAGATCTATATAGAGGAATCAGGACCTCCTTCCTCCTGCCGGTGACCCCTCTAGTGATATAAAGATCTATATAGAGGAATCGGGACCTCCTTCCTCCCGCTGGTGATCCCTCTAGTGATATAAAGATCTATATAGAGGAATCAGGACCTCCTTCCTCCTGCCGGTGATCCCTCTAGTGATATAAAGATCTATATAGAGGAATCAGGACCTCCTTCCTCCTGCTGGTGACCCCTCTAGTGATATAAAGATCTATATAGAGGAATCGGGACCTCCTTCCTCCTGCCGGTGACCCCTCTAGTGATATAAAGATCTATATAGAGGAATCAGGACCTCCTTCCTCCTTCCGGTGACCCCTCTAGTGATATAAAGATCTATATAGAGGAATCGGGACCTCCTTCCTCCTTCCGGTGACCCCTCTAGTGATATAAAGATCTATATAGAGGAATCAGGACCTCCTTCCTCCTTCCGGTGACCCCTCTAGTGATATAAAGATCTATATAGAGGAATCGGGACCTCCTTCCTCCTGCCGGTGACCCCTCTAGTGATATAAAGATCTATATAGAGGAATCAGGACCTCCTTCCTCCTGCCGGTGACCCCTCTAGTGATATAAAGATCTATATAGAGGAATCAGGACCTCCTTCCTCCTGCCGGTGACCCCTCTAGTGATATAAAGATCTATATAGAGGAATCGGGACCTCCTTCCTCCTTCCGGTGACCCCTCTAGTGATATAAAGATCTATATAGAGGAATCAGGACCTCCTTCCTCCTGCCGGTGACCCCTCTAGTGATATAAAGATCTATATAGAGGAATCAGGACCTCCTTCCTCCTGCCGGTGACCCCTCTAGTGATATAAAGATCTATATAGAGGAATCAGGACCTCCTTCCACCTGCCGGTGACCCCTCTAGTGATATCAAGATCTATATAGAGGAATCAGGACCTCCTTCCTCCTGCCGGTGACCCCTCTAGTGATATAAAGATCTATATAGAGGAATCAGGACCTCCTTCCTCCTGCCGGTGACCCCTCTAGTGATATAAAGATCTATATAGAGGAATCAGGACCTCCTTCCTCCTGCCGGTGACCCCTCTAGTGATATAAAGATCTATATAGAGGAATCGGGACCTCCTTCCTCCCGCTGGTGATCCCTCTAGTGATATAAAGATCTATATAGAGGAATCAGGACCTCCTTCCTCCTGCCGGTGATCCCTCTAGTGATATAAAGATCTATATAGAGGAATCAGGACCTCCTTCCTCCTGCCGGTGATCCCTCTAGTGATATAAAGATCTATATAGAGGAATCGGGACCTCCTTCCTCCCGCTGGTGATCCCTCTAGTGATATAAAGATCTATATAGAGGAATCAGGACCTCCTTCCTCCTGCCGGTGATCCCTCTAGTGATATAAAGATCTATATAGAGGAATCGGGACCTCCTTCCTCCCGCTGGTGACCCCTCTAGTGATATAAAGATCTATATAGAGGAATCAGGACCTCCTTCCTCCTGGTGACCCCTCTAGTGATATAAAGATCTATATAGAGGAATCAGGACCTCCTTCCTCCTGCTGGTGACCCCTCTAGTGATATAAAGATCTATATAGAGGAATCAGGACCTCCTTCCTCCTGCTGGTGACCCCTCTAGTGATATAAAGATCTATATAGAGGAATCAGGACCTCCTTCCTCCTGCTGGTGACCCCTCTAGTGATATAAAGATCTATATAGAGGAATCAGGACCTCCTTCCTCCTGCTGGTGACCCCTCTAGTGATATAAAGATCTATACAGAGGAATCAGGACCTCCTTCCTCCTGCCGGTGATCCCTCTAGTGATATAAAGATCTATATAGAGGAATCAGGACCTCCTTCCTCCTGCCGGTGATCCCTCTAGTGATATAAAGATCTATATAGAGGAATCAGGACCTCCTTCCTCCTGCCGGTGATCCCTCTAGTGATATAAAGATCTATATAGAGGAATCAGGACCTCCTTCCTCCTGGTGACCCCTCTAGTGATATAAAGATCTATATAGAGGAATCAGGACCTCCTTCCTCCTGCTGGTGACCCCTCTAGTGATATAAAGATCTATATAGAGGAATCAGGACCTCCTTCCTCCCGCTGGTGACCCCTCTAGTGATATAAAGATCTATATAGAGGAATCAGGACCTCCTTCCTCCTGCCGGTGATCCCTCTAGTGATATAAAGATCTATATAGAGGAATCAGGACCTCCTTCCTCCTGCCGGTGACCCCTCTAGTGATATAAAGATCTATATAGAGGAATCAGGACCTCCTTCCTCCTGCCGGTGACCCCTCTAGTGATATAAAGATCTATATAGAGGAATCAGGACCCCCTTTCCCCTGCCGGTGACCCCTCTAGTGATATAAAGATCTATATAGAGGAATCAGGACCTCCTTCCTCCCACTGGTGACCCCTCTAGTGATATAAAGATCTATATAGAGGAATCAGGACCTCCTTCCTCCTGCTGGTGACCCCTCTAGTGATATAAAGATCTATATAGAGGAATCAGGACCTCCTTCCTCCTGCCGGTGATCCCTCTAGTGATATAAAGATCTATATAGAGGAATCGGGACCTCCTTCCTCCCGCCGGTGACCCCTCTAGTGATATAAAGATCTATATAGAGGAATCAGGACCTCCTTCCTCCTGCCGGTGACCCCTCTAGTGATATAAAGATCTATATAGAGGAATCAGGACCTCCTTCCTCCTGCCGGTGACCCCTCTAGTGATATAAAGATCTATATAGAGGAATCAGGACCTCCTTCCTCCTGCTGGTGACCCCTCTAGTGATATAAAGATCTATATAGAGGAATCGGGACCTCCTTCCTCCCGCCGGTGATCCCTCTAGTGATATAAAGATCTATATAGAGGAATCAGGACCTCCTTCCTCCTGCCGGTGACCCCTCTAGTGATATAAAGATCTATATAGAGGAATCGGGACCTCCTTCCTCCTGCCGGTGACCCCTCTAGTGATATAAAGATCTATATAGAGGAATCAGGACCTCCTTCCTCCTGCCGGTGACCCCTCTAGTGATATAAAGATTATATTCTGAAAGATTTTATTAAAGATGTTCGCCATGTAGGTTGTGTTTGTGGAATAATTGTTACTTTGTATCTGATAGGCTTCATGTATCAGGTAAAGGAAGAGCTGGAGATGGGCGATGGTTGGGCAGCCCAGAAGAGTCCTGAAGAGAGTCTGTTGAGCGGAGAGAGTGCCATCATTGAGGAGATCTCTGGGGAGAACTTCATTATCCAGATAACGGAGATGTCTGTAATTCAGGAGGAGGAAAGTACAGTGAGAACTGCCACTCCCTTCCCTTCTCAACCTTCACAAACCTCCCCCAACTTGGATACGTTATTTTATAATGACAGAGGATCAGTTATTATTCCGGAGCATTCAGCAAAGAACACCATTTGTGAGGGGACTGAGACATTCAAAATGTCAGAGAACCCAGAAGATGGCTTGTTCAGCTTGGACACTAAGACTTTCCCAACCTTGGAGAGCCCAGGAGGTGGCTTGGTAAGCCTGGACTCCGAGACATCCACAACTCCAGAGAACACCATAGATGGTTTGGTAAGCCTGGACTCGGAGACATCCACAACTCTGGAGAGCCCAGCAGATGGTTTGGTAAGCCTGGACATTAAAACGTTCACAAACTTGGAGAGCCCAAGACATGGTTTGGTAAGCCTGGATGCCAAAACTTTCACAACCCTGGAGAGTTCCATAGATGGTTTGGTAAGCCTGGACAATAAGACTTTCACGACCCTGGAGAACTTGTTTAGCCTCGATACACAGACAACCACGACCTTGAAGAACACAGGAGATGGCTTTGTGAACCAGAACACCGGGATCTCCATCATCCCAAGTCTCAGTGGCTCTCATGTGATTAATAATGAGAATTTTATAAAAACAGACGCGACTAATCACATTGAAGAGACATGTGGTCCTGTATCAGTCTTGTGTAATCCTACAGATGTCTTTACCATCAGAGGTGAAGTTCAAACACCGACCAGCACGCTTTTCTCAGGTAAGTTATCTGAAGTGGTGGGGCCCTGTGACTTTATTTTGTATAATTATAAAGAATATTCTTCAGATAGATGAGTCTATGACTGGATATTGACATGGTCAATGTCCAGCACAAGCCTTTCATACACTCAGGGCTATCCAAGGGCCAACACCAACCGCTTGCTTTATGGAAGATGATGGGGTGAGGTGGGTGTGGGACACGGATATTAATTGCCATGAGCACGGTTGAGCTTCCGTATTCAGCAGGAAATATGCAGTAGCACTTCAATCACCATCTCATATAGATAATGGTATATTGGTCAGGTATCTGCCTTTTGGTATGCCCGATGTGAGGTGTGCAGCCTCCTCCAGTAGGTATTATGCTGTCTTGGAGTTGATAGAAACGTACCACCAAACAACTAATATTTCTCCTCTTCATTTCTGCAGAATCGGATATCCTGACCCTCATTCAGGTGGAGAATATCAATGTTGGCTCTAAGGGAGAGCTGAGTACCATCCAGACACAACTGTGGGATGTCCATTCTGGCTGTTCCAATCTTCTCAAGGCCCACCACCAGCAGTCAGAGGCCGTGTTTCCAGTGGCCCTCATGATTCCACACAATACAATTATACCTCAGCATTCCTGGATAGGGGACCAGCAGACTCTTATCGTGGATGCACCACAGTGGAGTAGACAGTTTCAAGTGGCAGATTGTCAGCAGGTTGATGGCAAAGGCGATTGGTCAGCTCCACCAGCCGTACAGACGAGGCAAGATGACCTAGAGGCTCCACTTGTAGAAAAGTCCTTTCAGTGTTCCTTTTGTAAAAAAAGTTTCCTGTACAACCAACATCTGAAGAACCACGAGAAGATTCACAGAGAGGACAAGGCATGGAAGCAGCCTACATGTGAGACACACGGCAGTTCCAAACAGAGTTTGTTGGGTAACCAAGAGGCGCATCCCATTTCTTCTCAGAGTGACCATGTTATGTCCACAGATGGGCCACTGCAGTCCACAAAGCTCTTCCCATGTGTAGAGTGTGGACGGACTTTCTCTTATCTTTTCCAGTTCAATCGACATCAGAAGATTCATGCTCGGGACAAACTATTACTGCGACCTGTGGCCCCTCCACCAAAGAAAGTCTACAAACTTCCACAGTTCCTCCCGGCCACGAGCAGAGAAGAGGATACAAAGCTGGACTCCACAGGAGACTCCTGTCTCAAACTTCACCAACACCTGCAGCTCTCCGCGGCTTTCCTGCAGAACCTCCTGACCTCCACCGCCGGCTTCCAGTACGATTAGGTGCTGCCGACAGCTCCAATTCTACAAGGACCAGCCACTGATTAATTAGATCCCACCATTCATTTATTTATACCTCCAATCACCATTTGTCTGTAAGCAGTACGTGACTTTGATGAATGTGGAACTTTTCACTGACAACCTCATAGAAAGTACAGAAATTGAAATGTGTAAATAGTGCCAGCCAATCAGATCAACTCTCCTTTGTCCTAATTGTTAAGGTTATCGGATAGGTTCCTAATTTCTGCTTCTGAAATCAGTCCGAGGCACAATTTATACACTTATGGATGGGGGAAGATGGCCACATGAAGGGGCAATATAGTCACAGGGTAAAAGGGAAATGTGGTCATTAAGTAAAAGGAGATAATGTAACATAGTGTGGGGGTGACACCACTTATGACACCAGGGTGAGGGGTTGCGGTTTATTGTGGAAGTGTGAAGACATATTCTGGAACCTGTTAGGGTGGGAGGTATAGGGCTAGTAGAAGGGGAAGACAGGGATAGGGTTGATGTATGAGGCAGACAAAGGACAGGGCCAGTGGGAGAGGGAGACAGGCTGAGACAAAGGAGAAAAAAAGGCTGGAAGAGGGCTGAATAGAGAGGGAGGTTGGGACAAGGCCAATGGGAGAGGTAGGTCAGGATGGGGCTGCTGGGAGTTGAGATTGGGACAGGGCAGGCGGGAGAGTGTGGTTGGGACAGGGCAGGATGAAAGAGGGTAGTTGGGATGGGGCCGGTGGGAGAGAGGGGCCAGGACTGGGGCCAGTGGGAGAGGGAGGTTGGGATGTGGCCGGTGGGAGAGGGAGGTTGGGACGTGGCCGGTGGGAGAGGGTGGCCGGCACGGGGCCAGTGGGAGAGGGAGGTTGGAACAGGGCCGGTGTGAGAAGGAGGCTAGGAATGGGAGGCCAGAATGGGGTCAGTGGGAGAGGTAGATTGGGACAGGGTCGTTAGGAGAGTGGGGTTGGGACAGGGCCAGTTGGAGAACGAAGTTAGAAATGAGAGGCCAGAATGAGGCCAGTGGGAGAGGGAGGCTGGGAAAATTTGAAATCTCTTCTGTCCTTTAATGAGCTGGGTTGTCTAATGCAGTGGTCATCAACCCCGTCCTCAGGGCCCACTAACAGGCCAGGTTTGCAGGATAACTGAAATACATCACAGGTGATATCATTTGCTGCTCAGTGATTGCCGTATTCGAGACTGCATCTCCCTAAAGTAATACCTAAAACCTGGCCTGTTAGTGGGCCCCGAGGACAGGGTTGATGACCACTGATCTAATGGGGGTCTTTCAATGTGCTGATATAAGTCTTACAGTGGGCGTGTCAAGGGTGCTGCATGGAGCAAATTCCACAGTAGGGGGCGACGTTCCCTGACAGAGCTCTCTGTGGTGCATGCTGGGGGGCAATGGCAGGCTTTTTCCATACAACACAAGAACAAAACCACCACACCCATGGCAGCCAATCAGGTCCCCCCCCCCCCAAGAAATACCATGCCGGGCTCACCCCCATGTATATTGAACACCAGTCGGGAAGTTTTTCTCTTCTGACACCTTCCAGTATTTCTGATCTCACCCTGAAGGATGGAGTGTTATGTCTGCCATTCCCAGGCTCAGAAAAGGAGGCGGCCGTGTGTGAGGAAAGAAAGGTAAATTGTCCATCTGATATTGTTACACCTGTCTGGGGGAGGGGAACAGAGGTGCCAAAGCAGCCAGAGGGTAGCTGTCAGTTTCTTGTATAAAGAGCAGTAAACGAGGAGGGGGCGGCAATGTCAACAAAAGAATGTACAGCAGTTTTGTAAAGATTTCTTTTATTATCGGCAGGAATAAAACATTCAAATTTCAGGAATATTTTTCTTTTTTTGGGTAGATCTGAAATGTGCTCATGTATATTGTGTATTCTCGTTTTCATCCAGCAGGTGGTGCTCTAGTCCTCGTATTATCCCTATTGTTTACAGAGCTCAGTAACTCAAACATTAATGCAGTCACTGCTCCAGCCTGAAGGAGTGATCGAGAACCAATCAGGGCAGTCCCCGGTCCTGTGTTCGCTATGAGAGGATGTGATAATATGGAGATACCATTGCAGCCTCTGGTGTGATACTTTGGGTGTGGAGGTTGGGGCAGGAATAGTAGGAAAGGGAGGCCAGAATGGAGCTGATGGAGGAGGGAGGTTGGGACAGGGCCAGCGGGGAAGGGAGAATGGGACAGGACCGGTGAGAGGAGGCTAGGAATGGGGGCCAGTGGGAGAGGGAGGCTGGGAAATGGGGCCGGTGGGAAAGGGAGACCAGGACAGGGTTGGTGGAGGAGGGAGGCTGGGACAGGGACGGTGGGAGAAGGAGGTGGGGACAGGGACGGTGGGAGAAGGAGGTGGGGACAGGGTCGGTGGGAGAGTGAGAATGGGAAAGGGTTGGTTGGGACAGGAACGGTGGGAGGAGGAGGTTGGGACAGGGTCGGTGGGAGGAGGAGGTTGGGACAGGGTCGGTGGGAGGAGGAGGTTGGGACAGGGTCGGTGGGAGGAGGAGGTTGGGACAGGGTCGGTGGGAGGAGGAGGTTGGGACAGGGTCGGTGGGAGAAGGAGGTTGGGACAGGGTCGGTGGGAGAAGGAGGTTGGGACAGGGTCGGTGGGAGAAGGAGGTTGGGACAGGGACGGTGGGAGAAGGAGGTTGGGACAGGGACGGTGGGAGAAGGAGGTTGGGACAGGGACGGTGGGAGAAGGAGGTTGGGACAGGGACGGTGGGAGAAGGAGGTTGGGACAGGGACGGTGGGAGAAGGAGGTTGGGACAGGGTCAGGGAGAGAAGGAGGTTGGGACAGGGACGGTGGGAGAAGGAGGTTGGGACAGGGTCGGTGGGAGAAGGAGGTTGGGACAGGGACGGTGGGAGAAGGAGGTTGGGACAGGGTCGGTGGGAGAAGGAGGTTGGGACAGGGACGGTGGGAGAAGGAGGTTGGGACAGGGACGGTGGGAGAAGGAGGTTGGGACAGGGACGGTGGGAGAAGGAGGTGGGGACAGGGTCGGTGGGAGAAGGAGGTTGGGACAGGGTCGGTGGGAGAAGGAGGTTGGGACAGGGATGGTGGGAGAAGGAGGTTGGGACAGGGGCGGGGAGAGAAGGAGGTTGGGACAGGGACAGTGGGAGAAGGAGGTGGGGAAAGGGTCGGGGAGAGAAGGAGGTTGGGACAGGGTCGGTGGGAGAAGGAGGTGGGGACAGGGACGGTGGGAGAAGGAGGTTGGGACAGGGTCGGGGAGAGAAGGAGGTTGGGACAGGGATGGTGGGAGAAGGAGGTGGGGACAGGGTCGGTGGGAGAAGGAGGTTGGGACAGGGTCAGGGAGAGAAGGAGGTTGGGAGAAGGAGGTTGGGACAGGGTCGGTGGGAGAAGGAGGTTGGGACAGGGACGGTGGGAGAAGGAGGTTGGGACAGGGTCGGAGAGAGAAGGAGGTTGGGACAGGGACGGTGGGAGAAGGAGGTGGGGACAGGGTCGGTGGGAGAAGGAGGTTGGGACAGGGTCAGGGAGAGAAGGAGGTTGGGACAGGGACGGTGGGAGAAGGAGGTTGGGACAGGGTCGGTGGGAGAGAAGGAGGTTGGGACAGGGACGGTGGGAGAAGGAGGTTGGGACAGGGTCGGTGGGAGAAGGAGGTTGGGACAGGGACGGTGGGAGAAGCAGGTTGGGACAGGGACGGTGGGAGAAGGAGGTTGGGACAGGGACGGTGGGAGAAGGAGGTTGGGACAGGGACGGTGGGAGAAGGAGGTTGGGACAGGGTCGGAGAGAGAAGGAGGTTGGGACAGGGACGGTGGGAGAAGGAGGTGGGGACAGGGTCGGTGGGAGAAGGAGGTTGGGACAGGGTCAGGGAGAGAAGGAGGTTGGGACAGGGACGGTGGGAGAAGGAGGTTGGGACAGGGTCGGTGGGAGAAGGAGGTTGGGACAGGGACGGTGGGAGAAGCAGGTTGGGACAGGGACGGTGGGAGAAGCAGGTTGGGACAGGGACGGTGGGAGAAGCAGGTTGGGACAGGGACGGTGGGAGAAGGAGGTTGGGACAGGGTCGGTGGGAGAAGGAGGTTGGGACAGGGACGGTGGGAGAAGGAGGTTGGGACAGGGACGGTGGGAGAAGGAGGTTGGGACAGGGACGGTGGAAGAGTGAGAATGGGACAGGGACGGTGGGAGGAGGAGGTTGGGACAGGGTCGGTGGGAGAAGGAGGTTGGGACAGGGACAGTGGGAGAAGGAGGTTGGGACAGGGTCGGTGGGAGAAGGAGGTTGGGACAGGGACGGTGGGAGAAGGAGGTTGGAACAGGGGCAGTGGGAGAAGGAGGTTGGGACAGGGACGGTGGGAGAAGGAGGTTGGGACAGGGACGGTGGGAGAGTGAGAATGGGACAGGGACGGTGGGAGAAGGAGGTGGGGACAGGGACGGTGGGAGAAGGAGGTGGGGACAGGGTCGGTGGGAGAAGGAGGTTGGGACAGGGACGGTGGAAGAGTGAGAATGGGACAGGGACGGTGGGAGGAGGAGGTTGGGACAGGGTCGGTGGGAGAAGGAGGTTGGCACAGGGACGGTGGGAGAAGGAGGTTGGGACAGGGTCGGTGGGAGAAGGAGGTTGGGACAGGGACGGTGGGAGAAGGAGGTTGGGACAGGGACGGTGGGAGAAGGAGGTTGGGACAGGGGCGGTGGGAGAAGGAGGTTGGGACAGGGACGGTGGGAGAAGGAGGTTGGGACAGGGACGGTGGGAGAGTGAGAATGGGACAGGGACGGTGGGAGAAGGAGGTGGGGACAGGGTCGGTGGGAGAAGGAGGTTGGGACAGGGACGGTGGGAGAGTGAGAATGGGACAGGGACGGTGGGAGAGTGAGAATGGGACAGGGACGGTGGGAGAAGGAGGTGGGGACAGGGTCGGTGGGAGAAGGAGGTTGGGACAGGGTCGGTGGGAGAAGGAGGTTGGGACAGGGACGGTGGGAGAAGGAGGTTGGGACAGGGACGGTGGGAGAAGGAGGTTGGGACAGGGACGGTGGGAGAGTGAGAATGGGACAGGGACGGTGGGAGAAGGAGGTTGGGACAGGGACGGTGGGAGAGTGAGAATGGGAAAGGGTTGGTTGGGGCAGGGACAGTGGGAGGAGGCTAGAAATGGGAGGCCAGAATGAGGTCAGTGGGAGAGGAAGGCTGACTAAATCTGAACTCTGAATACAGACAGATTATTGGTAATGATCTGATATCCATCTTACTATGGCCACCACACTTCTCCCAGATGTGTCGGGGGGAATGGGACCACCTTGGCCATCACATGGCATGCCGTAGCTCTATCTATGGAGCCAAACTGTACAAAATCAGAAAGCCTTAGTTACATAGTAAGGTTGAATAAAGACACCAGTCCATCCTGAGTGAGTGTCTACAATTGTCCCTATCCCTGTACATCGCATTCACATTGGTCCCTACCCTCAAGGAGCCACAATCCAAGGTCCCCATTCATATACTAGGGCCAATTTTGGACAGAAGCCAATTAACCTCCCTGCATGTCTTTGGAGTGTGGGAGGAAACCGGAGTACCCGGAGGAAACCCACAAAGGCACATGGAGAACATGCAAACTCCAAGCGGGTAACGCTGTGGTTGGGATTCAAACCCTTCAGACCCTTCTTACTGCTAGGTGAGAGCGCTAACCACTACACCACTGTGCCGCCCTACGAAATCAGAAAGCCACGATAGGTACAGATTGTCAGCAGACTTCACGTCGCACTAAGGAGATTCTGTTCTTCCACACTCTGTTGCTGAGGCCTCCACCGTCCATTGGAATGAGAGTTTTCAAAGATGGTGAAGATCCTTGGTGCCCAACGTGGGGCCCTCTGTGCTCCAGCACTATAATCAGGTCTGGCAGACATTGGGCCGCGTCAGTGGACATTAGCAGTGGAATAACGGTTACGGTCCAGCACTAAGCCCAGGACTGGATGGATGATCTTTTGGGATTCGGCTCCTACTACTGAGCGCTCCATTGGAGTACCATAGACTTCCACACCAACATTGTCTGTAAATAGCGGCACGCTCCCTCCCTGGTAAGCTGGTGACACACTGGTAGAATTTCGCTTGAAATCTTTCATTTTAAAAATGTTTGATTTTGTAATGGCCGGAGGCGTCAGACCAAAGTTCCGTTGTCTGCAGTGCGAGGAAAGGCTCTGCTTGGGGACACGGATGTGAGGGAAGGCTCGGATGGGGACACGGATGTGAGGGAAGGCTCTGATGGGGACACGGATGTGAGGGAAGGCTCCGATGGGGGAACACGGATGTGAGGGAAGGCTCTGATGGGGACACGGATGTGAGGGAAGGCTCCGATGGGGGACGTGGATGCGAGGGAAGGCTCCGATGGGGGACGTGGATGCGAGGGAAGGCTCCGATGGGGGACACGGATGTGAGGCAAGGCTCGGATGGGGGACACGGATGCGAGGGGAGGCTCGGATGGGGACACTGATGTGAGGGAAGGCTCCGATGGGGACACGGATGTGAGGGAAGGCTCTGATTGGGGACACAGATGTGAGGGAAGGCTCCGATGGGGGACACGGATGTCAGGGAAGGCTCTGATGGGGACACGGATGTGAGGGAAGGCTCTGATGGGGACACGGATGTGAGAGAAGGCTCTGATGGGGACACGGATGTGAGAGAAGGCTCTGATGGGGACACGGATGTGAGAGAAGGCTCTGATGGGGACACGGATGTGAGGGAAGGCTCTGATGGGGACACGGATGTGAGGGAAGGCTCTGATGGGGACACGGATGTGAGGGGAGGCTCTGATGGGGACACGGATGTGAGGGGAGGCTCTGATGGGGACACGGATGTGAGGGGAGGCTCCGATGGGGACACGGATGTGAGGGAAGGCTCCGATGGGGACGCGGATGTGAGGGAAGGCTCCGATGGGGACGCGGATGTGAGGGAAGGCTCCGATGGGGACGCGGATGTGAGGGAAGGCTCCGATGGGGGCGCGGATGTGAGGGGAGGCTCCGATGGGGACACGGATGTGAGGGGAGGCTCCGATGGGGACACGGATGTGAGGGGAGGCTCCGATGGGGACACGGATGTGAGGGAAGGCTCCGATGGGGACGCGGATGTGAGGGAAGGCTCCGATGGGGACGCGGATGTGAGGGAAGGCTCCGATGGGGGCGCGGATGTGAGGGAAGGCTCGGATGGGGACACGGATGTGAGGGGAGGCTCTGATGGGGACACGGATGTGAGGGAAGGCTCCGATGGGGACGCGGATGTGAGGGAAGGCTCCGATGGGGACGCGGATGTGAGGGAAGGCTCCGATGGGGGCGCGGATGTGAGGGAAGGCTCGGATGGGGACACGGATGTGAGGGGAGGCTCTGATGGGGACACGGATGTGAGGGGAGGCTCTGATGGGGACACGGATGTGAGGGGAGGCTCTGATGGGGACACGGATGTGAGGGGAGGCTCTGATAGGACAATGTAAATTTTATTCATTTATAAATAACTTTTTCTTTTTCGACCTGCAAATATTTGTGAAATCTACAATGTGGCCCTCGGGCTGAACATTTTGTAGAGCCCCTGCTCTCATTTATGATAAGGTTTGGAATGGAGGCTCACGGTAGGGATGAAGCCGCACCATCCAGCCTTTCCCTGCAGCATTAGATCTCTATGGGAAGGGATCTGTTGCTGTATTACGGATCGTCTCTGCACTGAGCAGATTCCCAATTCCTCATGACGAAAACAGGAAATGGAAAGAGGAAAAAAAAAAAAAAAGGATAATAATAAATGTAATTAACACAACCCTCTGCCCAGCCGCGGTGGGGGCCCAGCGGATCCGTCTGATGTTCAGGGGGGACATTTAGGCTGGATTCACACCTATTGGCATTTTTAGTGCTTTTTGCAGATTTGCACTACAGCCCATTTATCATGGTTTCCTATGGAAGACGTTCTGTAGAGCAAATCTGCAAAATGCAAAAAGCACTAAAAATGCCAATAGGTGTGAATCCAGCCTTACTGTGTAAGGAAGACGGACGGCATTCAGAATTTTAGGGATGTTTTTTACACAAACTATTATTACAGCACACGTGTGCATTGTGGAGCGCTGCAGTGTGAGTGTGGTGCCTGCTTCTGTGAGTTTAGGTTTAGGCTCATCATACACATTACAATCCGATCATACAACCGTTATTACAATCAAAGGCAACATGGCGCCTACCCAAGCTAGCCTATGAAGTTGTAGCCCACCAGGCAGGCTCTTCAATACCCGGTGGAGGATCTAAAGGAGATTGTACAGACTACCGTGTGTGTGGTGAGCTTTAGGCCCCTTTCACACATGCAGACCATTGTCCGTTTTTCATCCATTGACAGAAAAAAAAAACGGAAATCAATGCATCTCTACGGCAAAACGGATGTAAAAAGGATCATCCGTTTACATCAACATCCGTATTTTGGAACTTATTAAAGTCCTATTTTTCTTCAGTTCAAAAATCGGACGAAAAAAGGATGTAAACGAACGTCTGCTTCCATCCGTTTAGGTCCATCAAGAAAAATGGATGACAGACGGAAATGAAAATTCAAGTTAGACTTACCGGTAACTTGTTTTCAGGAGTCTTTCAGGACAGCACCTGAGAGCGCGTGACTCCTCCCATCGGAACCAGGACACACCTCCTTCCAAATCATTAAAAGGAGGCACCTCCCTACCACCCCTCCATTGTAGCACAGGACCTCCAGCCCCAGCTGGAACACATAAGCACCTACGTAAGCCTCGGTTCAAACAGGGGGCGACACAAGGCGACACGACTTGCCGCGCCGCGACCTGCCGCGACCTCAGTGGCGACTTGCAAATGACTTCTGTATAGAAGTCAATGCAAGTCGCCCGAGGTCGACCAAAAGTAGTACAGGAACCTTTTTTCGAAGTCGGAACGTCTCGAGTCGCTCCTCTTAGAACGGTTCCGTAGTACAGAACGGGGGCGACTTGTCAGGTCGCGGCACGGCAAGTCGTGTCGCCCCCCTGTGTGAACAGAGCCTTAGTCACAGCATAGTATATCAAACTAATAGGGCGGGTCGTTGCTGTCCTGAAAGACTTCTGGTAAAGGCCCGTACACACGGTCGGACTTTTTGACAACAAACATGCAAATTAGCTGTTTTGGAGCAACATGCGACCGTGTGTACGCTCCATCGGACAAACTTTTTCTGTTTTCATCGGACTTTTGTTGGCTGTGCGAACGGACATACTTTTTGACAACATAAGTCCGATGGAGCAAAGTCCGATCGTGTGTACGCAAAAGCATCGGACTTTTGTACAAGGTACAAACACGCCATGCTCAGAACCAATGCAAAAGATCAGACTGCAATACAGAAGTTGACCAAAAGGTGGCGCTGGAGTCATTGAACGTCCTCTTTTGAAGTGTCGTCAGTACGTTGTTACGTCACTACGTTCGTGTTTGTTGTCAAAAAGTCCGATCGTGTGTATGCAATACAAACTTGTGGACTACGCCCTTTGTACAAAAGTCCACGGGAAAGTTTGTACAAAGTCTGATCGTGTGTATGAGGCTTTAGTCTAACTTGAATTTTCCAAAGGCGTCTTTCCGGACAGCACCGGAGAGGATAACAGAGACTTACCCCCTTAGGGCGGGACAACAGCCTGCAGGACCTTCCTGCCAAATGCCTGATCACTGGAAGATGTGAGGTCCAGCCTGTAACGTCGTACAAAGGTTCCGAAACTTGACCACGTTGTCTCCTTGCAAATTTGTTCAGAGGGTGGCACCAGCTCTTTCTGCCCAAGTGGCCGCCAATGCTCTGGCTGAGTGTGCACCAATTCCCTCTGGTGGAGACAACCCTGCATGCGAGTATGCTTCCAAGATGGAGAACTTCAGCCACCTGTCTAATGATCCTTTAGAAGCCTGGCAACCTTTCTTGTTGCCCGAAAAAAGGCCAGATAACGAGTCTGTACGTCCAAAATCCTTCGTAATTTCCAGTAGAGTAACAAAGTCCTTTTGACATCCAACATATAAAAAAAAAGGCCTCTTTCTCCCCCGATGGGTCAGCACAGAAGGTTAGGAGCACAATGTCCTGTAAACAATTATGCAAAGCGTGTAGCTCACTGATCCTGCATGCGGAAGTAATGGCATTGAGGAACACCGCTTTATTTTTTTGTGAAATGGTAGGGGGGTACATTTGTACCCCATTACCAATTCGCACAGGGGGAGCAGGATCTGGGGGTCCCCTTGTTAAAGGGGGCTTCCAGATTCCAATAAGCCCCATGCCCGTAGACCCCCACAACCCAACGGGAAAGGGTTGTGGGGATGAGGCCCTTCTCCCTATCAACATGGGGACAAGGTGCTTTGGGGGGGGGGGCGCTACTCCAAAGTACCCTCCCAATGTTGAGGGCATGTGGCCTGGTACGGTTCAGAAAGGGGGGCGCTCTCTTGTCCCCCCCCCTTTTCTTGCGTCCTGCCAGGTTGTGTGCTCGGATTAAGGGTTTGGTATGGATTTTGAGAGGGACCTCCACGCCATTTTAAAAATAAAAATTTGGGGCTGGGTTAGCTTGGTATGCAAATTAGGGGGACCCCCACGCATTTTTTTTTTAAATTTTGGTTTCGGGGTTCCCCTGTGGAGAAATCCCCACGCCGTTTTTATCAATCAACTTTTATGTTTATTACGGACCGACAATTCATTATAGCCGCAAGTAGTTTTAAATGACTTTTTTTCCTTTAGAAATGTAATTTTGCTGTCAGACAGTTCTAAGCACAGGAAACATGCGCCCCTTTACAGGCATACCATAGACACCCCCCCAGGTACGACATTTAAAGGAATATTACACTTTTATTGTTTCACTTTAAGCATTATTAAAATCACTGCTTCCAAAAAAACGGCCGTTTAAAACTTTTGTTTGCATTGATACATGTCCCCTGGGGCAGGAGCCGGGTCCCCAAACACTCCCCTGAGGCAGGCGCCGGGTCCCCAAACACTCCCCTGGGGCAGGACCCGGGTCCCCAAACAATTTTTATGACAATACCTAGTATATAAGACTTTTAAAGGGTGTTCCGTGGCTTTTGAATTTGCCGCGAACACCCAAAATTGTTCGCTGTTCGGCGAACAGCCAATATTCGAGTCAAACTCGTGTTCGACTCGAACATAAAGCCCATCCCTAATCAGCACCAAAGAGGTGGTCACCAAAAAAGGGAATCCCACAGAGTTTACTCTTCGATGTCGCATTGCCTGACCAAGTGTTCACCCACAATGCTCTTCTTGCCGAATTTGATCTGCTGATCTAGCAGACATTCTAATTGCTTCGGCTGAAGCGTCCGCCATATACAATGTAGTAAAATAATCCAGAAGCTCCTGTTTGGGTGAATCCACTGATACATGAGCTTTTAGCTGGTTAACCCAATATTCCAGGTTTCTGGCCATGGCTTGTTTTAAATTGCTCATGATCGATTGTCACAATCTCTTGAGCAAAAGATCCATTCGCTTAGCCATCGGATCCCCATGTCCTCAAAGGCTAGGTCGGTGGACCTAGGGGCCCCCGGGAGAAGGCTGCATCAAGCTTGGGGACCTTGTTCCATATCGCTCAGGAAAGCGCCACTTGTGAGCTCTCCAAAAAAAAAAACATTTTTTTTCTCTGGGTTCTGCCACTCTTTCCTTATGGTCGTCCGAGATGACAGAATGCCCTTTAGGCTCACTTAAGCCCGCATACATACGGTCATGTATGTTCCTTTTTCTCTTCGCTTAGGCCAAGAGTGACATGTATGGCACTAAGGAGACCATCGACTCCTTCCAGGGATAGCTGAAACTTGGAGGGGGCCACTTCTGCCTCTTGTCTTCTGAACCATCATTGGAAGGCGCGGGGGATTGTTTTTTGCCTGGTAGAAGGACCTTCAGACAGAGTTTCTACCACGAGGACAGGAAGTGAACCCTGGGAGGACTCCGATGCGGAGGGCTGGCTCGTAGCCGGAACTAAAGAATCTCGGAATGACGGAATCATGGCATAAAGTTACTTCTTTACAGAGGCAACCAAATCATCACAAACAGGCAGATTCCTCTTTCACTAAAGAAGCAATGCAGGTACTGCATAGAGCTTTTTTCCAATTTTATCCCATCTTGGCCTTGCATGAGGAGCATTTCTTCTTCCCTTAGTCAGAGCTTTTGGCCTGTCAGAGAAAAAAAACCAAAAAACCAGGGGACCCCTAGTGAGACCCAGTCTTTACTTGTGGACCACCCAGACAGGTGCACCAAGAGGGAAATAAAAAAACCGCCTCCAGTGAGAGAAAAAGGAAAGACTGGAATCCCAGATAAAGGAAATGGGCAGACTTAAGAAACTGCCTACCTGAGCCTTGCAGGTGCCTGTCCCCACCACTGCAGAAGTCCTCCATCGCTGGTGTGCAGCGCTCCACGTGTGGCTTCATGGGCCGCGTCTAGACTCCCCTAGTGCCACTGCACTGGACGAGAAGTGGAAATAGGCGCCAGTTCCCGCCCTGCCTCCACCTCACCGGAAATGATGCCTGTGACCCACTCATAGGAGCGTCACTTCCGGCACGGCTGAGATTCTTCTGCCAACATGGCGGCCGTGCACACATGCAAACGCCACCTGGAAGACTGAAGCGAGTCACTAGCCAGAAAACA
Source organism: Lithobates pipiens (assembly GCA_037367395.1). Lineage (NCBI taxonomy): Eukaryota > Metazoa > Chordata > Amphibia > Anura > Ranidae > Lithobates > Lithobates pipiens. Next base: position 59,363 of record JAZDVW010001249.1, read on the forward strand.
GCTCTCCCGAACACCTAGGGGAACAGAGGAGCCCGTCTTACCACTGCTGAGCCCGGGTAGGTGGGTATGCTGGGGTCTTTGAGAAAAAAAAAAAAGGGAAAGAACAAAAAAGGGGAGGAACCTATCTCTCAGGAGCATTTGAGAGATCATGGCACCCTCCCCCCCCATGAGATGTTCTCTTTCCCGGACAGAAACCTGAGGTGTGGTAGGGAGGTGCCTCCCTCTAAAGATTTGGAAGAAGGTGGCATTTCTTGGTTACGATGGGGGGAGTCTGGATCTCCCAGGTGCCCTCCTGAAAGACGCCTTGGGAAAACGGATCTAAGGACGGATAGCGGTATGTCTTGGATTGCTTAAAATGGGACAGTAATATTTATCCCCAATATCTCCCAGGATATATGTAAAAACTATTCTTGGTTTGTTTGATTCTGAACTCAACATGTTAGTTGAGACAGCTGATCCCATTGGCCTCTAGGACTGGGTAGGAGCCGGACAGTCTACTCCTACTATAGTTTGTTTATGACTAGGCTGAGGAGGAGGAGGAGGGGGGATCACTGTATTGTTAATTGTAATTGGCTCCTGCTATTGTGAGATTATAACTGTGTGAAGCTCGGGGACCACAAGTCTGTCCTAAAAGTCGTGTCTCTGAGTCACCTAGTCTGGGTAAATGATTAGATAATTAGCTCATGTTAATTAGGTTTCTGGGTAAAGTTTTATTGTAAGCCTGCTGTATATATTGTGTGTCATCTCAAATAAAAGAGTCCATGTCAGCAGCTAAACAAGTGTCGTCTTGTTATGTGCTTGTGAGCGGTTGGAACATCTGATATCTATATTCAGACTGGGAGGAAGTGGTACATGACGGAAGCACTCAAGCAGGGTGTAGGGACGTTTCGTTACATGGGGGCTCCCTTCTCCTGCCATCCATCAGATCAGATGACAGTCGGGTGTAAACAGGCAGATGGCGGAGCGTGCGCAAACCTGTAATCCGCTGACAGAGTCCGCCCCCGTCTGTGGCCTTAGAGGGATCCACTTATCGTCCGGACATAAGTGACATCACTATACATGTCCAACCAATGAACTTTCCAGCCCAAGCACTGTACAGAGGACAGACAACTTCATCTGCATAGGAAGAAAGATCATGCCCTGGGAGATGATCTATAGATTGCGGGGGCTGGGTCAAGAACAAATGTTTCAGGAGACAAAACCGGAGGTTTGCTTTCATCTTCCTCCAGACCAAAACTGCCATTTATCTGTAGAAATTCCACTCATCTGGCTTCACTCATTAAAGTGTTTGGAATATACAGTATGAAGTTCCACGTCCTTATCTCTGCATTAATTCCAAGTCAGAGAAGTACCGTAGTACTAGCAGGCATCAGCAATGGCCACCTCTGGTTTTTCTTACATCTGTAACTATTGCAAGGTCCACCGAGTCTCCAGCCTTCCATGACACCTCGGAACCTGGCCTGAGACCTTTCAATGTAATAGTTACACTAGAACCTCCAAAAAGTTCTTTGGATGATCGGCAAGAAGCCCATAAGCCAACATTTCTGGGACTAGATGTTCTCCAAGACCCAACTGCCCCAGAGGACCCGCACGGAGGTTATAATAAAGACTAATATCCCCAAAGTCACCATAACTGGAAGATACGGCATAGCCATAGAGAAGACAAGCCCACCACGTGTACAGATGTGTATATGAAGACTTTGCTAGGAAAAAAAAAAAAAAAGGGAAGAGCTCAGACCTTCTCTTCCAGGAATTATGGAAATTCTAGAACCATCTCTGCAGAAAGCTTGAGATTTCACCACATAAGAGGTTACCGAATACACCCAACATTTCTCAGCTCTAGTCACCAGAAACATGATGTGGACCCAAAACTTGTCCCCCGCCACCAGATATTTATCGGTGATACAAATGACTGAAGCACTACGAGGGGGGAAGGATAATGAGTGCGCACCTTCTAGAAGGCCCTATATTGTCTAATATAGAGACCCCCTCTCCCCAGAGACCCCATTTAACCTTTGGGGTCATGGTGAGCACCTCAACATCAAATCTTCGGTGGTAGATAACTTCATCCAATACAACACGGTGAAGAATGAGGGGGTGGGATTATGAGCAAGTCACACGTGTGGTGGGTATGAATGACACTTCTAGTAACCCTTCTAAAACACACTGCAGCACAGACCCGGCAACCGGCCCGTTTGGATGGAATAGGAATTATTTTCCAGGCTTAATTCGGTCCTTTAAGTGGACCTTTCATGAATATGGAATGTCTGCTTTACTCAAAAGTAAAAAAAAATTAAAATCCACATCCAATGCAAAAAAAAAACACCCAAAAACACGAGGGAGTAACGAGGACCTCTAATTTTCATGTAAGGTCCACTTTAAGCTTCATACAGAAGGCATTAATCCTTCAGGTACAAAAAAATAAAAATGTGTTCATTTTGTGAAATCCTCCAAGACTCAAACCCAACATTGCACCCACCCCGATCCGTGCACCCCTCTACACTAGTGGTCTCCAAACTGTGGCTTGGGGGCCAGCTGTGGCCCTTTGCTTGCCTTTATCCAGCCCGTGGAACACTTTTTCTCCACAGGATACCAATGATGGGGCACTATTCCTCCCACTGACACCAAAAAAGGGGCACATTCCTCCACACTGACACCAATGATGGGGCACCATTCCTCCCACTGACACCAATGATGGGGCACCATTCCTCCCACTGACAAGGAACTATTCCTCCCCACCGACACCAATGATGGGGCACCATTCCTCCCACTGACACCAACAGGGCACTATGCCCCCCATTGACAACACAAATGGGGCACTACTCCTCCCACGGACACCATCAATGGGACATTATTCCTCCCATTGACCAATGATAGGACACCGCCCCCACTGACACCAATGATGGGGCACCATTCCTCCCACTAATACCAACAATGAGCCACTATTCCTCCCACTGACACAAATGATAGGGCACCATTCCTCCCACTGACACCAATGATGGGGCACCATTCCTCCCACTGACACCAATGATGGGGCATCATTCCTCCCACTGACACCAATGATGAGGCACCATTCCTCCCATTGACACCAATGATGGGGTACCATTCCTCCCACTGACACCAATGATGGGGCACCATTCCCCCCACTGACACCAATGATGGGGCACCATTCCTCCCATTGACACCAATGATGGGGTACCATTCCTCCCACTGACACCAATGATGGGGCACCATTCCCCCCACTGACACCAATGATGGGGCACCATTCCTCCCACTGACACCAATGATGAGGCACCATTCCTCCCACTGACACCAATGATGGGGTACCATTCCTCCCACTGACACCAATGATGGGGCACCATTCCTCACACTGACACCAATGATGGGGTACCATTCCTCCCACTGACACCAATGATGGGGCACCATTCCTCACACTGACACCAATGATGGGGCACCATTCCCCCCACTGACACCAATGATGGGGTACCATTCCTCCCACTGACACCAATGATGGGGCACCATTCCTCCCACCAATACCAACAATGAGCCACTATTCCTCCCACTAAAATGAACGATGCATTGGTTTACTCCCACTGACAGCAGGGCATTTTCTTCTCCTATGGACTATACTCCATCCCCCCTAAAGCCTGAAGGACAGTAAACTGGCCCTTTGATGAGGTTTGGAGACCCCCTGCTCTACACTTACAAGCACAAGGAGCTGTTGGTTGTAACGAAAGCTGATCTGAACTCCACCCACAAATTGAGCACAAGGGTTGGCCTATGTTGGGAGATTAAATTTCACACCTGAAATATCATTATTGACCTATTACATTCGTGTCATCTGGTGACCTCATAGCTACTCGTACCCCACCACAGCTCTACAAGGCTGAAAAATCACAGAAAGCAAAACTTTTCAACATCATTTATTTATTAAAAGACAAGATGTTGTCCGATTTAACGGCTTGGGGGGGGGGGGGGGTGAGGGTTTCTATAGACGGGGATTATTGTACAGACAACATTCGCAGGAACATAAAAGTGGAGAACTTCCTGCTCTACTCTCAGTCCTTGCCTGCCTTTGCTCCAGATTTGGGCTTCATCTGAACTTTCTTCTTGATGAGAACTTTCTTCTTTCCTCCAATAATAATGGCTTGAAGGTTCTTCTTCTTGATGGTGGAAGCGGCCAGCACGCGCCATTTCTTTGGGCCTCCAACTTTCTGCGTTTTTTCCTTAGCGGGCTCTTTCTTCACTTTCTTGACTTTGGTTACGTTCTTCTTCTTCGGAGTCGGCTCTTTGGCCGTCTGTTCCGAGGGCTTCTCCTCTTCCTTCCCATCACTCTGCTCAGTGACGGTTTTCTTCCCTTCACCTTCAGAAGCTCCTTCACCATCAACCTTTGCTCGTTTCTCCTTCGTACCTTTGCCTTTACCCTTCTCTTTACTTGCGGCAGCTTTCTTCGCTTTCATCGCTAGGTTTTTCTTTTTGAGTTTTTGCGCAGCTTTAAGTGCCTTCTGCTTTTCGTCAACTTTGCGCTTCTTCTGCGCGCTCTCTCCATCCGAACTGGTGCCGGCGGTGTCCTTTGGGATCTTTCTTTTGGCAGCAGCCTTTTTGAGCAGCAGGAGTTTCTTCCCTTTGCCTTTGCTCTGACAAATCTTCATGTGGTTGGAGAGAGATTTCATGTACAGGAACCGTTTTCCACAATGTAAACAGGGCGTAATCGTTCTTTCCCCATGGACAACCTTGTGCCGGACCAACATAATTAGTTTGGCGAAACGCAGGTCGCAGTCCTCACAGGAAAACGGTTTTTCTTCTGTCGTCTTCTTAGGTTGCTCTGCGTTACTTTCATTGATGGCATTTTGGTCGTGACTAGAGGAGTCCTCGTGCACCTTGCCGATATGGAAAGCCAGTCTGCCTTTGCTGGCGTAGACTTTGTTACAGTCTTTACATGGAAAAGTCGACTCTTCTCCATCAGCTTTAGGAGTCGGATTGTTCTCGGAGCTGGAAGACTTGTGCACTTTGCGGTGAAGGATGAAGCTTGCCTTAGTGGAACAGACCTTTTTACAGATCTTGCACGTGAAAGGTTTCTGCTCGGGGTTGGGTTGAAGGTTCTGTCCACTCTTGTGCACCTTGGAATGAAGGACAAAGCTGGCTTTAGTAGAGCACACCATATCGCATTTTTTGCAGCGGAAAGATTTCAGCCCCTCCTCCTTGGGACTTTGCTCACCGACTAACGACCGATGCACTTTACTGTGAAGGACGAAGCTGGCCTTTGTGGAACACACCATATCACAATGTTTGCAGTTGTATAACTGGGGCTCCTCAGATGTCTTAGGACTTTGTTCACCTTCAAGTAACGACCGGTGCACTTTACTGTGCAGGATGAAACTGGCCTTGGTGGAGCACACCATATCGCAGTACTTGCAGTTGTACAATTGTGGCTCCTCCACCCCCTTGGGGCTTTGCTCACCTACTAATGACCGGTGCACCTTACTGTGGAGGATGAAGCTGGCCTTGGTGGAGCACACCATATCACAGTGCTTGCAGTTGTAGGATTGAGGCTCTTCGTCAGCTTTGAGGTTTTGTTCACTAGTGGTTGGAGTTTTGTGAACTTTACTGTGCAGGACGAAACTAGCCTTGGTGGAGCACACCATCTCGCAATACTTGCAGTTGTAGGATTTTGGTTCTGCACCAGCCTTAGGGCTCTTCTGAATTTTGGAGGCAGATCTGTGCACCTTCCGATGAAGCAAATAGCTGACTTTGGTGGAGAACACCATGTCACAGTCCTTACACTTAAAAGATTTTGTCTCGGAATCTGCGCTCCCCGGAGTCTTGTGGACCTTACGATGAAGGACCAGACTTGCCTTTGTTGAACAAACTTTGTTGCAGTAATTACAAACATAGCCTGGAGTGTCAGACTCTACTTTGATGAATGGCTCACCATCAGATGGAGACTTGTGTATTTTACGGTGGAGAGCGAAGCTGGCCTTGGTTGAGCATACTTTACCACAATCTTTACAAGGAAAGCAGCCTTTCGGGTCCGGGCTCATCTCAGAATTGGCCGTTGCCTTGTGTGCCGAATGATTCTTCAAATGAAATGTTAGATTCCCCTTTGAGGAGAAAACCTTATTACATTCCTTGCAGCCAAAAGGGTGATCTTCCTCACTTCGTTCACGCTTAATAATTTTCACGGGCATGGAGGATAACCGGTGGATTTTGCGATGAAGAACAAAGCTCGCTTTGGTAGAGCAGACTTTACCACAATCTTGGCACTTGAACGGTTGCCCCTCGGAGATTTCGTTACTTAAATTCTGCTCACCATTTGAGGGATCTTGAGAAATTTTGTGCAACTTGCGATGGACATAAAGTCTTGCCTTGCTGGGAAAGGCTTTGTCGCAGTCTTTACAGGAGAAGGGGCATTCACCGGTGTGGAGACGTTCATGAACCACGAGCCTCTCCTTCATCTTAAAGCTTTTACTACAGACTGAACACTGGAACGGTTTTGCGAACAGGAGCTCATAGTTTCTATGGGAGTAACGATGAGCGAGTAGCGTGACCTTCTGCCGGAATCGACGTGGACAGTCGGGACACGTGAAGGGGCGTGAACCTGCATGTACACGCATGTGGACACCAAGGTTGTTCCTTTTAGTGAAGGTTTTGTCACATTCCGGGCAACGATAGGGACGGTCGTCGTGAGAGTGGACATGTAGATCCACAAACTGTTCAGTAGAAAAGACTTGTGGGCACTGTGGACAGGTGAAGGACTGGCCAGTGGTATGGCTGTGCTGATGGTTGACCAAGGCTTCGGAGTTTGGCCAGGTCTGGTTGCACTCCAAGCACTGCCACGTTTCTTCTTGTTTAATGAATGTTGAATCAGGAATATAAGGCAAGACTTCACTCTCCTCCACCTTAATAATGTTCTTTTCTCTATATAAACACTTTCGGCCTTGTTTTGGGGTTTTATTCAAGGGTAACAGTAGCTCTGAAGAACCTGCTACTTCCTCCATGTCGGCTTCATGCAGGTCACACTTTGGATCATCTGGGAGAATACCGGTGCTTTCAGCGGCAGACGCATCACATTTTTCAGCTCCTGAGCCCTCGCCATCTTTCTTGGCAAGTTCTGCGGCCTTCAAAGCGCTCTCTTTCTTTTTTCTGGATTTATCCATGAGCCCTCTAACGGCCAGTAGCATGTTCATCCATTTCAGCTCCTTCTTCTTCTTGATCATGGACTGGATTTTGCTGTTTTTCGACATCTTAGCTTGCTTGGCTTTCAGCCGAAGAGATGCAACATTCTTCTGTTTTGGTAATTTATCACCGGAGAGGCTCAGCTCATCTCCGCTGTCGGTGAAAAGCTTCCCCTTTACTTGAAGACGGCAGCTGCGACACTTCTTGGACCAGCGCCCGATCTTGCGTCTTTTTGACAGGCGACAGCCACAAGATTCACACTGCACTGCCGTGTGACTCAAGAGGTGAAGATTAAGGGACCTGTTACACCGGAAAGCCTTGCCACACTGGGGGCACAAGCGCGGCTTCTCGCTATCGGGCAGGTCAAGGTTCTGGTCACTTGTATCAAGTTCGTCACCCGACTCGATTTCTTGTTTCTTGGACTTTTTGTCTTTCTTGAAAAAGTCAACCTCTCCATCATCATCATCATCATCATCATCATCAAGAGGACTAACTTGGGAATCTTCATCCGAGACGTCATTGTCTGGATTTATGTCAGCATCTTCGTCCTCAGAGGTGGCGCTGTACTCATCCCCACTACCTTCTCCAACCTTTTTTTCTGCTCTCTTCTCCTTGAGTTGCCGGACACATTTTTGGCACCTTCTGGGGATTCGCTTAGTCTTATATTTAAGTTGCATTGGACACCCGCAGGTCAGACACTGGGGTAAGGTGTGGCATTTTATGTGCCCTGCCAGGAGAGCCGGTATTCTGAAGGTTTTGTCGCACTTTGGACACTTGTACCTTTTTTTAGCTGCAGAACCCGAAGCGTCTTTCTCAACAACGAATGGGTCAGGAATCAGTGGATCTCCATCTTGTTTAATAGGAGAATCTGACAACTCCACAGACGAGCTTCCCGCTCTTTTGGACTTGAGCGGATCAATAGCAAGGTCCGCGGCATCAGCGGTTTCTTGATTTGAAAGACGTTCTTGTCTCTTGGCAGCTTTACGGCATTTGAAGCAGACCGGTAATCTGATCATTTCTTTCCTGCCACGTCTTATCCTCCGTCCACATTTCAAGCATTCTCCGCTGGCACCAGGCGGCTTAGAGGGCGTTTCTGTGTTATCGGCATCTTCTTGGTGGTCATCATCCATTAGCTCTGAATCTTCTAGTGGATCTTGAAGACTATCCTTGCATACAGCTTGGCCTACAGATGAGGCAACATCTGATATTTTCTTAGTAGCCGAGCCGCCAGCATCCATCACCTCTATGTCTTTGGGAGAAGCAGCGCTTCTTTTTTCTGAATCTTCTTCCATGTCTTTCGGAAGGCTGTTGCCTTTCAGAGCTCCAGTGGGCAGCTCACCAAGTTCATGGTCTTCAGGTCCTTTAGGACAAAGCTTCTTGTCAAGGGAACTTTTCTTGGATTCAACATTCTCACTGATGGACACCGTCTTAGAGGAAGAGTCCAGGTTGCAAGGAAGATCTATAGTTTGTTCTTGTGTACAGATATCCGTTTCCGCATCATCGTTCTCATTCTCTTTGAGGAGAAGAACGGCATCTTGGTCTACCTGCTTGTCTTGCATTCCTTCATCCTTTAAATCTCTTCTTTCTGGAGATTTAGCCTTTGCATGGTCACCATTATCACTGCTGGTGCTCTGCATATCATCTAGAACATCTAAAGGTGGATTCTTCGATTCTTGATCTACATTTTTTAGGTTTGACTTCCTCTCTTTATTGCAGATCATTGCATTGGTTTCTGCATCATGCTTGGCCAAAGGTACGGGATCAATCACATCTTTCTGTTTAGAGGACAAGCTATCGATTTCACCAACTTTGGTTTTGTTTTGCTCTGACTCAATGCTGCAAACAAGACCTTTGTAGCCAGTAATGCTGGTATGTGGCTTCTCTTGGCCGGATTGGATCACTGCATTCTTTAGTGAGGGACCTTCTAAGGAATCGGTCTGTTCCTCATCACACTCGTTATCTTCTACAGTAACACAGACATCCATCTTCTCCTCCTCTGGAGTTATGGGTTCATGGGTGTGTTCTGTTCTGCACATGGCAGCATCCCCTACAGGATTTAAATCTTTATTTTCTGAGGCCCCAGATGGCTCATAATTCTTGTCTCTGCACGGGAGGTCTTGCTCTGGTTGGGGTAGGTCAGTGATACCCTCTGCTGTTATTGGTTGGATATTACCACTGGAAGGTGCAAGTTGTTCTTCTGAACTATTCTTTGACGCCGCATCTTGTGTTAACATGCTTTCAATGGAATCTGCAGATTCTCCAGTTCTGGGCTCATCGTTGGTAAGAAAACTTAAAGGTGAGCAGGAACTGGCCTCCATCTTTTCATTTGTAGGAAATGTGGGCAAGTTTTCGGATGGTAACCCGACATGGTCAGTGGTTTCAAGCTTGTTTTGATCGGGCTGTACCTCCGATGTTTCCTCTTCCATGCTAGCAGGTAGTTCACCGCCCTGACTGGTGAGCATCTCATCTACAGTATTCTGCTCTCCATTCCCAGTTACTGGACTTCTGGAGGACTTGGTCTCCTCAGAACTGCTTCGTTCAGACTCTAGTTTTGAGCGGGAAAAGGCTTGATCATCATTCCTCACGGTTTCCAGGTCTTTCTGGCCAGCAGCGACGGGTTCGTCTTCACCAATGTCGTCTTTATCCTGTTCCAGCAATTTGATCATCTCACTTTCAGAGATGTAAGTCATTTCGCTGCCATTCAGGCAGATGTCACTCTCTTTCTCTTGTACAATCTTTGTACCGCGAGCTTCACCCTCACACACAATGTTCTGCTCCTCCACAGAGGCGAGGCCTTTCCCACAAACCTCCAATGGGAAAATGTCTCTCTCAAACAAGTCTTCGTCTCTTTTGTCATCAATGACGAGCTCATTATCATCATCGTCATCATCATCCTCATCATGCAGCATATCCTGTCCGGATAGTTTTTCTGGCTCCTTGTCCGCCGGCAAATTTCTCTCTGGTAAGCCAACTTCTTCTTCCGAAATGGAGACTTCACCGACATCCTCAGATGTCATACAGATATCGGTCTTCGAATTCTTGTCAGCATTTTCCTGGACGGATGCAGATTGCAGGTGGTGTTTTTCTGGTATGCTGGTGCTGACACTGGAACGCTCTTCTGATGATGGAGATTGTTCATTTTGAGCTCCGAGGTCTTCGGCAGATTTGTCTACAGTAGGTGAGCTCACATCTCTGTTCGTTAAAGTATTAGAAAGATCAGCTTCCTCTTTGCTGGACTGGTTGTGAAGGCTGATCTCCGGGGGCGAGCGGTCTTCAGACACATTAATGGACATTGCGGGGGAGAGGTCTTCTCCACTTTCTGGTGGCGTTTCTTCAGGTGGGTTTACCTGCCCAACCTCAGCATCAGATTTCGGTAAAGTCAAGTCTTGAGCTTGTTCTACATTGGGAATCATCTCTTCCTCCGGCTGTTTATTTTCTTCGATGGTCTTGGGCTCCTTTTTTGAAGCGCCTGGGTCGCCCAACGAGGAACAATCGGGCAGTTGGGCAGAGTCTTCTTCAAGACGTTTATCCTGGGAATCTGCGCTGCCTGTGGGCTCATCAGTGAGCAAAGTGGAATTGTGTTTAGCAATTTGATCGACTTCCAGCTCATTCTGCCGCTTGTGTGGAGAGGTTGGACTGGCAGCCTCCTCTGGGGTGGTATCCATGTCATCATTAGCAGGAAGGTTGCCGTCAATAATGGAATCAATGGCTTGGCCTTGGTTAACCTTCTCTTGAGCGACCTCTGAAGATTGCACACTTCGTTTCTCAGAGACATTCTCCAGAGTTTCAGAGCTGGGTTGACTTTCCATTGGTTCCTGTTCTGGAACGACTGCACTTTCCGCATTAGGCAGTTCTGGCGGAGAAAGAGCAGCCTTGGGTTTCTCGGAGGCGACACTTTCATTCGTGATCGGCTCGCTGCTTGGAGGACGATCGTTGTCCACGTCAGCAGGTTTTGTCTGGGGGGAGACGGAAGGCTCTTCAGTGAGGCTTTTGGAACTGGTCTCATCAGTCTTTGTAGGGATCTCATCAGCGCTCGTGTTCACACCGTTCTCTTCCGGCTCCGCGATGGTGTACGTGTTGAAGACATCGGTCAAAATTTCGATCGAGTTTCCAAAGGAGTCCATAAGATGAACGGTTGTGTCTGAAAATTTGGATATTCGCAACTCAAATAGGTTTTTCTCAGGAATGTCCTCCTTGGCTAAACCGGACCCATGGCTTCGCCTGGTGAGGAACTCTTTCGGGGTGAAGGTTTGGCAGACTTTCGGCTCAGTTTTGAAATGCACTATAGAGTTCAGGGGGCGTGGAGGCTTGGTGTAGGTGGGCTTCACGTGCACAACGTCAACCATCTTGCTGCTCCTGGTGGATATGACGCGAGGAGGGGGCGTCTTTACTCTGGAAACTCCTTCTTCGTGACTTCTCTCGTGCATCTGCAGGAAGACCTGGTGGTGGAAGCCCCTTCCGCAGTGCGTGCACGTGAACTGTTTCTTGGCCACGTGGCTCTGGCGGTGAGAACTCAGCTCAAGCTTGGTGTCGAAGGTCTCGCTGCACTCGATGCACATGTACTGTCCGGTGTCACTTTCAGGGCCGGGGGAGGTCATCTGCACCGGTATGGGCTTCCTCGAAGAGCGGGTGCTTCTCTCCGAATTCTGCATCTTGCATGTCACACCTCCTGTCCAAAAAATAAATAAAGTTATAGTTTTGCTGAATTCGTTCAGAACTAGAGATTGTAACAAGAGTAGCAGGATAAGTGAAGGAGGATTCTATCCCCCTGCCGGGTTCTTATTGCCATCTGGGTGCGCCTCATTGGACAGATTTACCCCGTTTGTCCTGGTGACCGTTAGGACTGAAAGAAAATCCTAGAACAAGGGTCACCAGACATGGGAGAGAGGAGAACTCTTACAATGGGGACACCAGTCTTGGTGACAACCAGGGATTCCCTCACTTCCTGTTTTCACTAAGGGGCAGGAAGAGGCGAAACCAGGGATTCCCTCACTTCCTGTTTTCACTAAGGGACAGGAAGAGGCGAAACCAGGGATTCCCTCACTTCCTGTTTTCACTAAGGGACAGGAAGAGGCGAAACCAGGGATTCGCCTCACTTCCTGTTTCACTAAGGGACAGGAAGAGGCGAAACCAGGGATTCTCTCACTTCCTGTTTTCACTAAGGGACAGGAAGAGGCGAAACCAGGGATTCCCCTCACTTCCTGTTTTCACTAAGGGACAGGAAGAGGCGAAACCAGGGATTCCCTCACTTCCTGTTTTCACTAAGGGACAGGAAGAGGCGAAACCAGGGATTCCCTCACTTCCTGTTTTCACTAAGGGACAGGAAGAGGCGAAACCAGGGATTCCCTCACTTCCTGTTTTCACTAAGGGGACAGGAAGAGGCGAAACCAGGGATTCCCTCACTTCCTGTTTTCACTAAGGGACAGGAAGAGGCGGAAACCAGGGATTCCCTCACTTCCTGTTTTCACTAAGGGACAGGAAGAGGCGAAACCAGGGATTCCTCACTTCCTGTTTTCACTAAGGGACAGGAAGAGGCGAAACCAGGGATTCCCTCACTTCCCTGTTTTCACTAAGGGACAGGAAGGAGGCAAAACCAGGGATTCCCTCCTTCCTGTTTTCATTTAGGGACAGGAAGAGGCAAAATCTTCCAATTGGGGGCATTACTCCTAGTAAAAGTTTTCTTCTGTTCTACATTAACCACTTGGACCCCCCCCCCCCCCCCATCATTTGTTTTTGCTCCGATTTTACAAAGATCGTCGTGTGTGATTGATCCTTTTTATATGCATCAATAAACATTTATTTTTATTCAATTTGGGGGTGTTGTTGCAATTAAAATCCCAATTTAGAGGGCATTTTTGTTTCCCCTAAAAAAAAAACCCCCAAAAAACACAGAATTGACCCCGAATTGTTTTATATAATATGAAAGACGAGGTTACTCCGAGTAGATAGACACCCCACACCCCCCGTTTTATTAATGTCACGCACTCGAGGAACGGCGACAAACTGCGATACTTTACAATCTCCATAGTTAGACGCTTGAAAATGTTACACAGGTTACCAGTTTTAAGTTAGAGGAGGTCTAGCGCTAGAATTATGCTCTCGCTCTAACTATCGCGGCGATACCTCGCGTGTGTGGTGCGAATACCGATTACAGAGAGAGAATAATAAATATATAGAAATCAATCACACACAAAAACAACCATCCATCACGGCTGCTTTCCAGGAAAGCGCCAATGGCCCCGACCAATCCACGGCGGCACGACCTCCCCGCTGACCTCACTTCCTGTATGACACCATATGATGCTCCACATTGTTTGCCTAACAGCGGTCTGCCACGTCCGGGCGTCCCAGCTCCAGCCACCCCGCCCCTTGGGAAATGGTTCCCGACAAGGAATTGACGGGAGACTCCCACCCCCAGCCGTGGATTCCTCCTGTACCCCCCGGCGTTCATCTACTAATATCAGGGCCTATTTTAATGCTGCACTTAGTCTGGCGCCCTCCTGTGTTTCTCTCCAGTACTGGGGGGGGGGGGGGGGGGTGCTTTACACACTCAACAGCCTGAACTGCTGGCCTTCTAATAAAGTGATCTTATGGGAGACCCCCCCCCCCGCCCCCGAGTGTGCCCTCCCATGCTGGGTGCGGGGGGATGGGGAACTAGTAAATAGTCTCTGATCTGCCCCGGGTAGAATGAACCCTGAACGGTTGTGTACAAGGTCACGTCCCAGGTTTTGGTGTTTGCGCCTCCTAAAACGGTAAACCGAGCGCAAAATCAGCTTTTATATTTCCCGTCCCTTTTCACCTCCTCTGACACTAAACTGATACCTATAGGGAGGGGGGGTTTAAAGCGCCACCTATGGGAAGATATCGGTACTGAAGCATGTTGTCATTTCACGGGTCACATGCCCCCGTCCACATGCCCGGGTCACATGCCCCCGTCCACATGCCCCCGTCCACATGCAGATTGGAAAGGCAGAAGGTGAATTAGGATAAAAAGCCTTCTGTCTGCCCTCCCCCCCCAATACTTACCCTCCCCCCCCTCTCTATCCAACAATGTCCACTAGTGTCTTAGCTGTCCAGGACTCTCCCCCTGATTGGCTGAGAAACAGCAGTAGCCCTACTGGCTCCCGCGGCTGTCAAAGTCAGTAGCCAATTGTGGGGGGGGGGGGGGGGGAACGACGACGACAGATCAGCGTTCCCCATCGCTGGGTCTGTCAAAGTCAGTCAGCCAATCAGGGGAGAGAGGGGGTGGGGCCGGGTCAGGGGCTCCCGTGTCTGAATGGACACACAAAGCTCTGACTCTGCTTGGGTTGCCCCCATAAAAAGCAGCTGACTGTGGGGGGGCACCCAATAGGAGGGAGGGGCCAGGAGCAGCAAAGAGGGGGATGGGGGCTGTACAGAGGAGGGGAGGGGAAAGCTTTGTTATTGGTTGGAGACGTTACAATCGCCTCAAAATGAAAACCTGTGCCGCGGGGGGATGGGTGGCTCTGGGTGAGATATCGGGGGTGTAGAGACCCTTGAAATCTCCCCTATGAGACAGGGAAAGAGATTGGGGACTCAGGTTCCCCAGTCCCTTTCTCTGCAGCCTGAACTGCACTGAAGATGAATGGAGGAGACAGAGGCTCCCCCCCCCCCCCACCAATCATCTGTGAGGCTCCCCCCCCTCCACCAATCATCTGTGAGGCTCCCCCCCTCCCCCCCCATCATAACTGAAACAGATTATTCTGCTCAGCTGTGATTGGACAGTCAGTAATCACTGACTGTATTCAAAAAAGGAAGGAGCTGCTAAATGACTTGATTTAACCGCCTTTCCTCAGCTCTCTATCCCGACAGATCTGGGGGGGGGGGGGGGGTAGCAGAGCAGACCCGGGCACAGGGGACAGTCGGAGGTGATGGGGGAGGGGCAGTTACAAGCACCGATCTCCCTGTATATCTTTCCATAAAACAGCTGAAAGCTGCTCTACTAACAGGTATAGAGGGAGACCGGTGCTGCCCCCCCCCCACCAATCATCTGTGAGCCTCTATCCCCCCCACCCCCCGGTAGCAGGTCACATATAGGAGATTTGTAGAAGCACTCGTATAATTCCCGACATCTCCATCTATATAATCTTATTTGGGATTTCTTTACCAGACATGGAATATGATACAGACTGCAAATACATATATAATAGAGGGATACAGAGGGATACGAGGGGATACATAGGTATATAGAGGATACAAGGATACAAAGGGATACGAGGGGATACATAGGTATATAGAGGATACAGAGGGGATACGAGGGATACAGAGGTATATAGAGGATACAGAGGGATACGAGGGGATACAGAGGTATATAGAGGATACAGAGGTATATAGAGGATACAAGGATACAAAGGGATACGAGGGGATACAGAGTTATATAGAGGATACGAGGGGATACATAGGTATATAGAGGATACAGAGGGATACGAGGGATACAGAGGTATATAGAGGATACAGAGGGATACGAGGGGATACAGAGGTATATAGAGGATACAGAGGTATATAGAGGATACAAGATACAGAGGGATACGAGGGGATACATAGGTATATAGAGGATACAGAGGGATACGAGGGGATACAGAGGTATATAGAGGATACAGAGGATACGAGGGGGATACAGAGGTATATAGAGGATACAGAGGTATATAGAGGATACAAGGATACAGAGGGATACGAGGGGATACATAGGTATATAGAGGATACAGAGGGATACGAGGGGATACAGAGGTATATAGAGGATACAAGGATACAGAGGGGACACG
>JAZDVW010001250.1:0-242500 GCA_037367395.1 Lithobates pipiens
AGACCCAGAGGGGTAGGGGTGGGGGGAAGAGGTGCTGATCGAGCCCTCTCTCCTCTCCTGTCTGTGTGTGTGTGTTTGGGGGGGGGGGGGGGGGTTAGTGCTGGCTTTGAGCAGTGTGAAAGGGTGTAACAGACACTTTCAGTTTAGACAACTGCAGCCAGCAACCCTGCTGGGAAGCCATAGCCCAGTCTAACTAATGTGTCCGGGTTTCAGGCAGTCTGAAACCCGGACGCATGATTCCAAACCCGAACTGTCCGGGTGAATCCTGGACAGGTGGCAACCCTAGCCCCCACACACCTGTATATATGTCAGTGCCCCCCCCACACACCTGTATATATATCAGCCCCCCCCCACACACCTGTATATATATCAGCCCCCCCCCACACACCTGTATATATATCAGCCCCCCCCCCACACACCTGTATATATGTCAGCGCCCCTCACACACACACCTGTATATATGTCAGCCCCCCCCACACACCTGTATATATGTCAGCCCCCCCACACACCTGTATATATGTCAACGTCCCCCCACACACACACACACCTGTATATATGTCAGCGCCCCCCACACACCTGTATATATATCAGCACCCCCCACACACCTGTATATATATCAGCACCCCCCCACACACAACTGTATACTAAGGATGAGCTCAGGCGTGTTCGCACGCTCCACATGCAGAGCCCGCCAGGAAGTCGGCGCAGCGCTGCGCTAATCACAGGCAGTGAGACATTGATCTCTGCAGTCGCACATCGGGGAAAATGTCTCACTGCCTGTGATTAGCGCAGTGCTGCGCCGACTTCCTGGCGGGCTCTGTACGTGGAGCGTGCGAACACGCCTGAGCTCACCCCTACTGTATATACGGCAGCCCCTCACATATACAAACCTGTAAACACCACAAGGCTCTGGCCCCTCCCTGTACACAAACAGCCCCCCTTCCCTTTCCCCCACAGCCCCTACTTGTAAAGAAGGTCTTCCTACCTGGTCCCAGCCCATTTTCACAAAGCTGACATGTGCTGAGAGTACAAATCACACGAGGGGTGCACATGCACATAGTAGCCAGAGGTGGCAGTAAAGAGCTCAAATCCACAGAGAGCAGAATCAGCCAAGATCATTTCTGTACTGCCCAGCATGGCTGCCCTTCACCCGTCCTGCCCTCGGGTCCCTAGAGCCCCTTACAGTTGTGACCCCTGTACCCCCCCCCCCCAATGGTGGCCCTGCCCAGAGGCACTTCTTCCTTCTATTGACACCAGTAATGCAGGCGTTTTTCTTCCTTCCAGTGACACCGGCAACCCAGGGGCATTTCTTCCTTCCAGTGACACCGGCAACCCAGGGGCATTTCTTCCTTCCAGTGACACCGGCAACCTAGGGCCATTTCTTCAATCCAAGACACCAGCAACCCAGGGGCATTTCTTCCTTCCAGTGACACCGGCAACCCAGGGGCATTTCTTCCTTCCAGTGACACCAGCAACCCAGGGGCATTTCTTCCATCCAGTGACACCAGCAACCCAGGGGCATTTCTTCCTTCCAGTGACACCGGCAACCCAGGGGCATTTCTTCCTTCCAGTGACACCAGCAACCCAGGGGCATTTCTTCCTTCCAGTGACACCAGCAACCCAGGGGCATTTCTTCCATCCAGTGACACCAGCAACCCAGGGGCATTTCTTCCATCCAGTGACACCAGCAACCCAGGGGCAGTTCTTCCTTCCAGTGACACCAGCAACCCAGGGGCATTTCTTCCATCCAGTGACACCAGCAACCCAGGGCATTTCTTCCTTCCAGTGACACCAGCAACCCAGGGGCATTTCTTCCTTCCAGTGACACCAGCAACCCAGGGGCATTTCTTCCATCCATTGACACCAGCAACCCAGGGGCATTTCTTCCTTCCAGTGACACCAGCAACCCAGGGGCATTTCTTCCTTCCAGTGACACCAGCAACCCAGGGGCATTTCTTCCATCCAGTGACACCGGCAACCCAGGGGCAAATTTCTTCCTTCCAGTGACACCGGCAACCCAGGGGCTAATTTCTTCCTTCCAGTGACACCAGCAACCCAGGGGCATTTCTTCCTTCCAGTGACACCGGCAACCTAGGGGCATTTCTTCAATCCATGACACCAGCAACCCAGGGGCATTTCTTCCTTCCAGTGACACCGGCAACCCAGGGGCATTTCTTCCTTCCAGTGACACCGGCAACCCAGGGGCATTTCTTCCTTCCAGTGACACCGGCAACCCAGGGGCATTTCTTCCTTCCAGTGACACCGGCAACCCAGGGGCATTTCTTCCATCCAGTGACACCAGCAACCCAGGGGCATTTCTTCCTTCCAGTGACACCAGCAACCAGGGGCATTTCTTCCTTCCAGTGACACCAGCAACCCAGGGGCATTTCTTCCTTCCAGTGACACATGGGACAAAGGGGAAATTTCTTCATTTGCCACTGTTGGCCCCATGCATGCTGCAGGACTTTTTCGAACTGCTCAATAATGTCAGGGAAACTCATCTCATGAGGACATCCAGATTTCCGTCCCTTAACCACCGAACCCGTTTCATCAAATGTATTCCTGATGTGATACATTGTTGGGCGGGTTGGTGGAGTCCAATGGCTCTTAACACATCCGAGCTCCTGATTGGCGGAGAGGAGGTTTAGTGTTAGGAAAGCAAATATTCCTTCACTTTTCTAACACAGCTGAGTGACCTGCGAGTGCCCGGCATGGCGCTCGCTGGTCGCCTTTTTTGATGCCTATTAGAGCCTATGGCTCCAATCAGGTGCTTCAAACCCACCCCTCCCCCGCCACTCTAATTCAGGCGCCCAGTGCCTGAAAAGGGTCCGGGCGCCTGAATAGGGGGTGGCAGCGGCGGCCATAGATAGATTCATGCATTTTGGTGATAGAGGGGGGGCAGGATAGATGGGTTGGTGCCCGTGCGCCCTTATGGACGCACCGCCACTGCTTCTCAGGTAAGTTCACTGATCGCCGCCATTAGTCTCCCACGGGGTGTGGGGGGGGGGGGCGATTGGGAGATTCCCCCCCCCCTCCACTTTTCCTGTTTACCATTATCATTGAAAGTGAAAGTAAATGGAAATCCCAACTTTTTGGGTTGTCCCCAGAAAAGTAATAGAGGGGAAATCTTCCAGTGGGAACACTATTACCGGTGACCTGGGGGGATTCCCTTAATTTTCAGGGATTTGCTCTCATTTCCTGTTTTGGTTATGTGACAGGAAGTGAAGGGAAATCTCTACAATGGGATACAGATGGCAAAAAAGGGGAGAGAGGAAGAAAAAAACTGACAGGGGTTCTAACCCTCCATTACTCTGTCCAAAATGTAAAAAAAAATGGTTATAGTTCTACTTTAAAAAAATGTGATTGGCTACATTTTTTGTCAGTAAAGACACAGAACTGAACTGAGACATTTTCTTCCACCAAAGAAAACCAAAACCAACCCCCATCAGTCTTTATCAGTCGAACGCGTCGGGGTTTTTTTTTTCCCCTCCATCTTCAGCCATGTAAATGGTTTTTAGAACGGCGGCTCGGATCTCGTTCTGCGTATCTCGGCCTCCACAGATCTTCTAAAAACAAGCAGATTTTGCCTCCTGAAAAATGTTGATTGCAATATTTTGATCAATCTCTCTGGAAATTATTTCCACGGGGGGGAGAGGGGGAGAGAAATCGCCTTCAGCATTTTTACGGGAAAACGCGGTGGAAAATTTCTGATATTTTTCTGCCGTGTTTTTTTTTTTTTTTAGAGGCGGAGGAGAGAAAGAGAGAGAGAGAGAGAGAGAGAGAGAGAGAGAGAGAGACTTCCCGTATGGAGCCCAGGAGCGAAGATTTCACGCGCCGCCACCGAAATGTCATTAATAGCAGATCAAAGGATTCCCCCCCCCCCCCCCCCCGCGCCGCGCTTGTTTGTGTTCCGATTCGCTGTAGACAAACCTAAATAACACACTTCGGTCACCCGAGATTCAATATGGCCGATGAGGCGGGATGAGCCCGCGGAGGGGTGGGAGAGATTTCCCCATCGACTGACCAATAGGTGAAAACCGAACGATCGAGAACGTGGACAACGCTACAAATAATGCAACATTGTAACAAGTCAGCAAGGCGAGAGGCGGCGGCAGAGCTGATCTCATTGTAATTGGTTCTACGGCGAGAGGACCGGTCATCAGATACAGCGCTATGAGAAAGTATTCATACCCCCTGATGTTCCCCACATCTTGTCATGTTACACCCAAAATCATCAACATGGGATTTAATAATATTTATCTATCCCAATAAATTATTGGGATTTTATGTGATGGACCAACACAAAGTGTCACATAATTGTGAAGTGGAAGGAAAATGATAAATGATACAAATAAATATGAAAAGTGTGGGGGGAGGGGCATTTGTATGGCGCCCCCCGGAGTCAATACTTTGTAGAACCCCCTTTCTCTACAAGTCTTTTTGGGGGTGTCTCTACCAGCTTTGCCCATCTAGAGAGGACATTTCTGCCCATTCTTCTTCTTTGTAAAATATCTCAAGCTCTGTCAGATTGGATGGAGAGCGTCTGTGATCAGCAATTTTCAAGTCTGGCCACAGATTCTCAATGGGATTTAGGTCTGGACTGTGACTGGGCCATTCTAACACATGAATATGCTTTGATGTAAACCATTCCATTGTAGCTCTGGCTGGATGTTTCGGGTCGTTGTCCTGCTGGAAGGTGAACCTCCGCCCCGGTCTCAAGTCTTCTGCCGACTCTAACAGGTTTTCTTCTAAGATTGTCCTGTATTTGTCTCCATCCATCTTCCCATCAACTCTGACCAGCTTCCCTGTCCCTGCTGAAGAAAACCATCCCCACCACATGATGCTGCCACCACCATGTCTCACGGTGGGGATGGTGTGTTCGGGGGATGGGCGGTGTTAGTTTCCCCCACACATAGCGTTTTACTTTTAGGCCAAAAAGTAGAATTTTGGTCTCCTCTGACCAGATCACCTTCTTCCACATGTTTGCTGCCCCCTCCCCCACATGGCTTCTCACAAACTACAAACAGGACTTCTTATGACTTTCTTCCTCCAATGTCTTTCTTCTTGTCAGTCTTCCATAAAGGGCAGATTTGTGGAGAACACGACTAGACATGTGCACTGACAAAAAATTAGTTCATTTTCGTTTTCGTTCCATTCACTTTCTTGCTTTTTCCGTAAATTCGGAAATTTGAAAATTCGAAATTCGGCAATTTCGGGAATTTTCATATTTCGATTTTCCGGATTTCCGAATTTCGAATTTTAGACTTTCCTAATTTTATAACATTCCTAACATATATATAGGTGTGTGTGTGGGGGGCTGACATATATACAGGTGTGTGGGGGGGCTGACATATATACAGGTGTGTGGGGGGGGGCTGACATATATACAGGTGTGTGTGGGGGGGCTGACATATATACAGGTGTGTGTGTGTGGGGGGGCTAACATATATATAGGTGTGTGGGGGGGCTGATATACAGTATATACAGGTGTGTGTGGGGGGGCTGACATATTTACAGGTGTTTGTGGGGGGGCTGATATATATACAGGTGTGTGTGGGGGGCTGACATATATACAGGTGTGTGTGGGGGGGGGGGCTGACATATATACAGGTGTGTGTGGGGCTGACATATATACAGGTGTGTGTGGGGGGACTGATATATATACAGGTGTGTGTGGGGGGGCTGATATATATACAGGTGTGTGTGGGGGGGGCTGACATATATACAGGTGTTGGGGGGGCTGACATATATACAGGTGTGTGTGTGGGGGGGCTGACATATATACAGGCAAAAGCCCCTGTAGTTCTGATGTAACTGGAAGCAGAAAATGATAAGAGGAAAAAATATCCGTGTATTAGTGATGTCATTGGACGGAAACCAATACATTAGTGTCTCTGGGGGGGCAATAGCCCTATGTGGTCCTTAAGGGGACATAGGGAGGGGCTGAAGGCCTCGGAGAGAGGTAAGATGGCTAAAGGGGTCTTTGAGGTTTGAGGGGTGAGATATATTTGCTCCTCCCACCTTCCATGTTCTCACAAGTCAGACCTCCTTCTTCTTCTCCTTCTTCGGTCATGTGATATGTCACATGACAAGGGGAGAAGTAAGAAGGGCAGTTGGCCTTTAGACCCCAACAGGGGCCAATAATGGGAAGGAGGTCACTCCTATAAGTCAGCAGGAGAATGAACCCTTGTGGTCAGAGAGTCGGTATTCAGGGGCGGGTCAGGGGGGGAGGGTTGCCCTGGGCACTGTGGTTCCATGTGAGATTGGGAGGGGGGGTGGTTCTGCCAGGAGATTTAGATGGAGGAGATTTGTGTTGTCAGGGGCAATTTAGGGGTTGGATTTGTTCTAGGAGGTAGCAGGGGGTAAGAATTGCTAGGAGTGGTGATTTAGGGGGATTTGGGTTGGGAGGGGGATGGGGAAGAGGATTTGTGTTTGGAGGGGGGGATTTGGGGGCGGTTGGGTCTTGAAGAGGTGCAATGGTGAAGGGGGGAAGAGAATTGTGCTGGGAGGGGGATTTAGGGGGTGTATTTTTTGCTGGGGGGGAGGAATTTGGAGTCAGGAGAGAGAATGTGACTTTTTTTTGGGGGGGGGGGGGCATTTGTGTTGGGGCATTTGTGTTGGGGGAATTGGGGGACAGGGAGGGTGATTTCAGCAGGGGGGCAGATTTGTACTGGGGGAATTTATGCTTAGGTGGTAAGCATGCAGATTAGTGCTCAATTTTTTTTTTGGGGGGGGGGGGAATTTGCTGACACATAATGCTCATACATGTTGGGGGGGAGGCGTAGTTTGGCATGTTTGCCCTGAGCTCTTGATGATCCTGCCCCGGCACTGCCAGTAATCTAGATGAAATTCCAGCATTTCTGGGTGAAATCCAGCAAGTTCCCAGGCATGCTAGGGGGGCGATGGACAGAAAAAAGTACCTTGCAGAAATTGTTGCCCACTCTGTCTTTGGCTGGTGTTTGGTCCAAACCCGCACTCCTTTGCCAACACTGACGGTTGTTGGTGGCTTTTCCCAAAGATGAACCGTTTCCTGCAGGTACCGCGAGCAACAGCTCAATGAATATTTTTCTTTGGAATCGTTCGGAAAGTCTTTTATTTGACATTTTGTAAGGCCAAATTGTTGGGCATTTTGGATGGACAAGGTGCTGGTGAGTTGTTGCAGGACACGTGGTGTGGACTGGTCCTTGTTGGTCGGTAGGTCTTCATGGTGGTATGAGTTGGGACTGCTGTTTTGTAGGTGGTCCCACTATGATAGCGCCCTCTTCTGTACTGATAGCAGTAAGGGAAATCTGCCCAGCTCACACCGACAAGCTCTCCTGGAGCCGCACGATGGATTTGGAGGAGGTGCTTGCAGAATTCCAGATGAAATATTTCTGTTGGGCTGGAATCCCGCTTCGGTTGGTCTACATGGGCTCCTCTCCTCTCGTCTCCTCCTTTCTCCCCTCCCTTCTTTGAACTTGGAGGAGAAGCTTGCAAAATTCCATATGAAATATTTCTGTTGGGTTGGTGTCCCATTTTGGTTGGTCTGGGTAGGTTCTCTTCAGACTCCCTTCTCTGGTCATGTACACGAGTGTCTCTGTGGGGTGCAATAGCCCTGTGTGGTCCTTAAGGGGCCATAAGGAGAGGCTAAAGGGCTTTGATAGAGGTATAGTGGCTAAAGGGGTCTTTGAGCTTTGATGGGTGAGCTATAGATGCTCTTCCCACCTTGCTTGATCTGGGTGGGTTTTTTTTTGCTATTTTTTCCTCCTCTCTCCCCCTTTCCCTTACCTTCCATTCCCTTCCCTCCTCTTCTTCTCCTCCTCCTCTTCCTCTCCTCTCCTCTCTTTTCTTGGACTTGGAGGAGACGCTTGCAGAATTCCAGATGAAATCTTTATGGTGGGTTGGTGTCCCATTTTGGTTGGTCTGGGTAGCTTCTCTTCTCTTCCATTCAGACCCCCTTCTCTGGTCATGTGCACGAGTGTCTCTGTGGGGTGCAATAGCACTATGTGGTCCTTAAGGGGCCACAGGGAGGGACTGAAGGGCTCTGAGAGAGGTATAGTGGCTAAAGGGCTCTTTGAGCTTTGAGGGGTGAGCTATAGATGCTCTTCCCACCTTGGTTGGTTTGGGTGGGTTTTTATTTTTGCTTTTTTTCCTCCCCTCTTCCCCCCTTTCCCTTCCTTTCCATTCCCTTCCCTCCTCTTCCACTTCCTCTCCTCCTCCTCTTTCTCTCCTCCTCCCCTTTCTCTTATCCTCCTTTTCCTCTCCTCTCCTCTCCCTTCTTGGACTTGGAAGAGAAGCTTGCAGAATTCAAGATGAAATCTTTATATTGGGTTGGAGTCCAATTTTGGTTGGTCTGGGTAGCTTCTCTTCTCTTCCATTCAGACCCTCTTCTCTGGTCATGTGCATGAGTGTCCCTGTGGGGTGCAATAGCACTATGTGGTCCTTAAGGGGCCACGGGGAGAGGCTGAAGGGCTCTCTGAGAGTTAAGGTGACTAAAGAGCTCTTTGAGCTTTGAGGGGTGAGCTATAGATGCTCTTCCCACCTTGGTTGGTCTGGGTGGGTATTTTTTTTGTTTTGCTCATTTTCCTCTTGTCTTCCCCCTTTCCCTTCCCTTCCATTCCATTCCCTCCTCTTCCTCTCCTCCTCCTCTTCCTCTCCCTTCTTGGACTTGGAGGAGATGCTTGCAGAATTCCAGATGAAATCTTTATGTTGGGTTGGAGTCCCATTTTGGTTGGTCTGGGTATCTTCTCTTCTCTTCCATTCAAACCCTCTTCTCTGGTCATGTGCATGAGTGTCTCCGTGGGGTGCAATAGCCCTGTGTTGTGCTTAAGGGGCCATAGGGAGGGGCTGAAGGGCTCTGAGAGACGTAAGGTGGTTAAAGGGCTCTTTGAGTTTTGAGGGGTGAGCTATAGATGCTCCTCTCACCTTCCATGTTCTCACAAGTCAGACCTCCTTCTTCGTCTCCTTCTTCTCATCGCTGGTCATGTGATATGTCACATGACAAGGGGTGAAGTAGGAAAGGCAGGTGGCCCTTACACTCCAACAGGGGCCAATAATGGGAAGGAGGTCACTCCTATAAGTCAGCATTAAGGTAACAAACCATTCAGACCCCCCTTCACCCCAACAGGGGCCAATAATGGGAAGGAGGTCACTCCCGTACGTCAGGATCTCTGGGTGAAATCCAGAAAGTTCCTAGGTAATGCCAATGGGGAGATGGACAGAAATAAGCACCTTGCAGAAATTGTAACAGTTCCCCACTCTATCATTGTCTGATGTAAGCTCTTGAACCCGATTTCCTTTGCCAACATTTCCGGCTGCCGGTGGCTGGACCCAAGGGTGAACAGTTTCCTTTGGGTACAGCTCACAGCAGCTCGATGAATCGGCACCATTGTATGCGTTTCTAGAGCCCCGATGTGCAGAGCCGTGCTGTCCTCTGCCATGCAGGAACCTCATCTCATCTCGTGGACGGACATGTCCTGGCATAGAGCCACGAGGCCCCTAGATGGGCGAACCACGCCCTCCACACGTGCGTCAGCCGAGTGTATTTCTGCTGGACCGGATTTTTCCTTTAATTAATCTCTCGGCTCCTCCATTTATAATTGCGTTTTCCAGCCCCAACTTTTCTGTCCGACTGCCGGGAACGTCTTATTTTGACCACCAAGAGTCATTTCGAAGATAAATTCTCAATTACAGCCCAACGTGGCGCGGAATGCCCGCGTGGCAGAACAGCGCGGTCCGCCGTTAATCTCTGTCCGCAGGAAAGTTGAGATTAATCAAAATGAATCTTTTTTTTTTTTCCCGTGGATCGCAAAGCGGGCTGGCAATGACGAATGGCGCTATTTATTTGTTTGAAATGCGCGACGCAGTCGAAGGGGTAGATCGCCAATCTGCATACGCCGAGCGGCTGACCCGGAGTGCTAATGCAAATAAATGATCTGTTTTGGGACTTAGACAATTGTTTAATGCTGCAATTTATCATTATTTCATGTATTACTTATCTCAGCGCAGAGTTTTCCCTTCTTGCAGCAAGTGAGGTAATAGATGAATGAAACCTCGTTTTATGAACTCCGACGCGGCTGGCGTGGAATCCATATGTACCTCCTGATCATGGGTACACCGGCTGCTCCGTGCCGCCTACCGCCACCATCCAGAGGGATCTTGTTTTATGTGTTAGGGATGCATTTGTATATGATCAGTTCAGTATACATAATGAGTGTTCTCAAATTCGGCGCATACACGCGGCAAAATGGCAAAATGGAAACATTTTGTTTTTATTGACCTGATTTGGCAATGAGTTGTCTGGCCGGCAATCCATTTGTAGGCCAAGTCATTCCCCGACATGTTCATTCCCAGACTTAGTCGGGGTAAGCGGAACACTTTGGTAGGGGTGGGTCAGCCACGCTTCTTGACCTTTGATCCCTGGGGACACGCCTGATGACCTTTGACCTTTGGAGGAGGTCTCTATTCCAATCCCTGAGTCCTAACTCCCAACCCTAATTCCAACCCTAACTTCAACTTTAACCCTAACCCCAACCCCAACCCCAACCCTAACCCCAAACCTAACCCAAACCCTAACCCTAACCCCAACCCCAACCCTAACCCCAAACCTAACTCCAACCCTAACCCTATCCCCAAACCTAACTCCAACCCTAACCCCAACCCTAACTCCAACCCCAACCCTAACCCCAAGCCCAACCCTAACTCCAACCCTAACTCCAACCCCAACCCTAACCCCAACCCCAACCACAACCCTAACTCCAACCCCAACCCTAACTCCAACCCTAACCCCAAGCCCAACCCTAACTCCAACCCTAACTCCAACCCCAACGCTAACCCCAACCCTAACCACAACCCTAACTCCAACCCCAACCCTAACTCCAACCCTAACCCCAAGCCCAACCCTATCTCCAACCCTAACTCCAACCCCAACCCTAACCCCAACCCCAACCCTAACCAAAACCTAACTCCAACCCTAACCCCAACCCTAACCCAAACCTAACTCCAACCCTAACCCCAACCCTAACTCTAACCCCAACCCTAACTCCAACCCTAACCCCAAGCCCAACCCTAACTCCAACCCTAACTCCAACCCCAACCCTAACCCCAACCCTAACTCCAACCCCAACCCTAACCCCAACCCCAACTCCAACCCCCAAGCCCAACCCTAACTCCAACCCCAACCCTAACCCCAACCCCAACCCTAACTCCAACCCCAACCCTAACTCCAACCCTAACCCCAAGCCCAACCCTAACTCCAACCCTAACTCCAACCCTAACTCCAACCCCAACCCTAACCCCAACCCTAACTCCAACCCTAACCCCAACCCTAACCCAAACCTAACTCCAACCCTAACCCCAACCCTAACTCCAACCCCAACTCCAACCATAACCCCAAGCCCAACCCTAACTCCAACCCTAACTCCAACCCCAACCCTAACCCCAACCCCAACCCCAACCCTAACCAAAACCTAACTCCAACCCTAACCCCAACCCTAACCCAAACCTAACTCCAACCCTAACCCCAACCCTAACTCTAACCCCAACCCTAACTCCAACCCTAACCCCAAGCCCAACCCTAACTCCAACCCTAACCCCAACCCTAACTCCAACCCCAACCCTAACCCCAACTCCAACCCCCAAGCCCAACCCTAACTCCAACCCTAACTCCAACCCCAACCCTAACCCCAACCCCAACCCTAACTCCAACCCCAACCCTAACTCCAACCCTAACCCCAAGCCCAACCCTAACTCCAACCCTAACTCCAACCCTAACTCCAACCCCAACCCTAACCCCAACCCCAACCCTAACCAAAACCTAACTCCAACCCTAACCCCAACCCTAACCCAAACCTAACTCCAACCCTAACCCCAACCCTAACTCCAACCCCAACTCCAACCATAACCCCAAGCCCAACCCTAACTCCAACCCTAACTCCAACCCCAACCCTAACCCCAACCCCAACCCCAACCCTAACCAAAACCTAACTCCAACCCTAACCCCAACCCTAACCCAAACCTAACTCCAACCCTAACCCCAACCCTAACTCCAACCCCAACCCTAACTCCAAACCTAACCCCAAGCCCAACCCTAACTCCAACCCTAACTCCAACCCTAACTCCAACCCTAACCCCAAGCCCAACCCTAACTCCAACCCTAACTCCAACCCCAACCCTAACCCCAACCCTAACCACAACCCTAACTCCAACCCCAACCCTAACTCCAACCCTAACCCCAAGCCCAACCCTAACTCCAACCCTAACTCCAACCCCAACCCTAACCCCAACCCTAACCACAACCCTAACTCCAACCCCAACCCTAACTCCAACCCTAACCCCAAGCCCAACCCTAACTCCAACCCTAACTCCAACCCCAACCCTAACCCCAACCCCAACCCTAACCACAACCCCAACCCTAACTCCAACCGCAACCCCAACCCTAACTCCAACCCTAACCCCAACCCTAACTCCAACACCAACCCCAACCCTAACCCCAACCCCAACCCTAACTCCAACCCTAACCCCAACCCCAACCCTAACTCCAACCCCAACCCTAACCCAAACCCTATCCCCAACCCTCACCCCAACCCTAACCCATTTTTCTATTCTAAAGTTTGGTCAATCATCCGAGCCTCTAGACCATGGGTAGCAACATCAGCGCTCCAGCTGCACTGAAACTACTAATCCCATCATGCCCTCTGCCTCTGGGAGGCATACTGGTGCCTGTCAGAGTTGCCTCATGGGACTTATAGTTCCACAACAGCTGGAGTGCCGAAGAGGGGAGATCATACATTATCCTCTCCAGTGGCATCAGGCAGTCTGAGGCTCCTCCCACCTCATAAAGGGGCACTCCACAATGACGCACCCACACTAGGAGGAACAACGCTTAAAGGGGAACTCTACCCGACTACTCTTGGGGTCTGTCTGTCTTTTGGGGTCTGTTAGGACCTCCAGGCATGGGGCCAGTTTGTAGTCTCTCTGCAGTGACTGTTAAATAGTTAATTTCTTGAAGTTTGTTATTTAATTTCTCCATTCTCGGACATATTTTGCTTTGGAATCCTTCCTTGTGTCTTTTATTTGAGATTTTTGTAAGGCCAAATTGTTTGGAGTTTGGGATGGACAAGGCGCTGTTGAGTTGTTGCAGGACACGTGGTGTGGACTGGTCCTTGTTGGTCGGTAGGTCTTCATGGTGGTATGAGTTGGGACTGCTGTTTTGTAGGTGGTCCCAGTATAGCGCCCTCTGCTGTACTGATAGCAGTGAGGGAAATCTGCCCAACTCACACCGACAACCACTGCTGGAGGAGTTTTGATGGACTTGGAGGAGGTGCTTGCATGATTCCAGATTAAGTATTTCTGTTGGGCTGAAGTCCCATTTGGGTTGGTCTCTCTATTTTGCTCTCCTCTCCCTCTTCTCTCTTTCTTCTTTACCTCTCTATTCTGTCCCCTCTCTCTATTCTCTCCCTCTCTTTTTCCTCTATCTCTGTTCCCTCTTCTATCAATTCTCCTCTCTCTCTCCTCTTTTGCGCTTCTCTCTATGTCTGTTCCCTTTTTTTCAAATCTCCTCTCCTCAGCTCTCATTTCTTCTCTTTCTTCTAACTCTCTCTCTATGGCCTCCTTTCCACTCTCTTCTCTCACTCTTCTCTTTATTTATGTTCCCTCTTCTATCAATTCTCCTCTCCTCTTCCTTCCTCTTCTCTCCTTCCCTCCCCTCCTCTCCTCTCTCCCTCTTCTGTCTTCTCTCTATCTCTGTTCGCTCTTCTATCAAATCTCCTCCCTTTCCTCTCCTCTCCTCACTTATGCTTTCTTCTCCTCTCCTTTCCTATCCTCCCTTATCCTTTCCTCTCCTCTGTTTCTTGTATCTCTCTCTATTCCCTCCCCTCCCACTCCTGTCTCTCTTCTCTCAGTCTTCTCTCACTCGTCTCTCTATTTCTGTTCCCTCTTTTATTATTTCTTCTCTCTACTTTCCTCCCCTCTCCCCCTCTCCTCTCTCCTACACTCCCCTCCCATCCTATTCTCTCTCCCTCTTCTCTCACTCTCTATTAGACATGTGCATTCGTTTTCGTCCGAATGCATTTTCGTCCGAATTTCAGGTATTTTCGTTTTCGTTTTGACAAACGATAACGAAAGTGCAGATTCCGAAAAACGAAAGATCCGACATAAATAAATGCTTTTTTTCGTTTTCGTTGTTACAACAGTTCGATATAGAATAGGAGATTCGAAGTGACCGTTCGATATAGAATAGGAGATTCGACGTGACTCCATATGTCTATTGAACCTGTGGTCGAATGTGCCTAAGTTTCGTTTACCTCTATTAGTCCTATTATATAGAAAAGCTTCGACAGAGAGTAAATATTCGACATAGAGAGAACAGAATCGACAGAGAGAAACGATACTGGAATTGGGTGGGGGAAGTAAATTAAAAAAAAAAATAGATAATATTCGACGGGATCGTTCGCACGTTTAATAATATTCGACGGGATCGTTCGCACGTTTAATAATATTCGACGGGATCGTCGCACGTTTATAATAATATTCGACGGGATCGTCGCAACTATACGACACTGCAATCGTACATTTCGGCAATCGAATGCTCCGCCTATAGGCTATATAGTTTAGCAGCTCCATCGAATCTTCTTTATCCATTCGACAGATACCATAAGCCTTCCAAGACAGATTCGACCGTAATTCATGTGGATTTTCGGACGAATGCAAAAAAAACGAAATAAATAAAAACGAATTTCGGGAGTAACTAAATAAATAAAATTTATGGACGAAAACGAAAAAACGAAACGAAATATTCTAGTCTGCACATGTCTACTCTCTATCTCTGTTTCCTCTTCTATCAGTTCTCCTCTCCTCCCCTTTCCTCTTCCCTCCTCCCTTCTCATCTCCTCGCCTCTCTCCCTCTTCTCTCTATCTCTGTTTCCTCTTCTCTCGTTCTTCTTTCTATTTCTGTCCCCTTTTCTATCAATTCTCCTCTCCCTCTTCTCTCATTCTTTTTTCTACCTCTGTTCCCTCTTCTATCAATTCTCCTTTCTTCTCCTCCCCTTCTCTCTATCTCTGCCCCCTCTTCTATCAATTCTCCTCTCCTCCCCTTTCCTTTCCTCTCCTCTTTCCTTCTTCTCTTTAACTCTGTCCCCTCTCCTCCTTTCCTCTCCTCTCTCCTTCTTTCCTCTTCTCTTCCCCTCTTCTCTCGCTCTTCTCTTTATCTCTTTCCCTCATCTGTCATTTCTCCTCTCCTCTCTCCCTCTTCTCTCAATCTCTGTCCCCTCTGTTATCAATTCTCCTCTCCTCCCCTTTCCTCTCCTCTCTTCCCTTCTCCACTCCTCTCTCACTCTTCTATGTATCTCTGTTCCCTCTCCTTTCATTCTTTCCTCTCCTCTCCCCTTTCCTTCTCTCCTCCCCTCTCTCCTTTCCTCTCCTCTGCCCCTCTTGTCTTACTCTCCTCTCTATCGCTGTCCTATCTTCTATCAATTCTCCTATCCTCCCCTTTCCTCTCCTGCTCCATTTTCTCTTTATCTCTGTTCCCTCTCCTCTCCTTCTTTCTTCTTCTCTACACTCTCCTTCTTTCCTCTCCCCTCTCCTTCTTTCCTCTCTCCTCTCCTCACTCCTTCTTTACTCTCATCTGCCCCTCTTCTCTTGCTCTTCTCTCTATCTCTTTTCACTCTTCTGTCAATTATCCTCTCCTGCTCTCTTACCCTTGTCTCTCCTCTCCTCTCTACCTCTTCTCACATTCTTCTCACAATCTCTGTACCCTCTTCTATCAATTATCCTCCCCCTTCCTCTCCTCTCCTCCCTTCTCCTCTCCTCTCTCCATCTTCTCTTTATGTCGGTTCCCTCTCCTCTCTCCTTCTTTCCTCTCCTCTCTCCTATCCTTCTTTCCTCTCCTCCTTTCCTCTCTTCTGCTCCTCTTCTCTCGCTCTTCTCTCTATCTCTGTTCCCTCTTCTGTCAATTCCCCTCTCCTCCTCTCTTATCCTTGCCTCTCCTCTCCTCTCTCATTCTTCTCTCCATCTCTGTCCCCTATTCTATCAATTCTCCTTCCCTTTCCTCTCCTCTCCTCCCTTCTCCTCTCCTCTCTCCCTCTTCTCTTTATCTCTGTTCCCTCTCCTCTCCCCTTCTTTCTTCTCCTCTCCTCTCTTCTCTCACTAGTCTCTCTATCTCTGTTCCCTCTTCTGTCAATTCTCCTCTCCACTCCTCTCCTCTCCTTTGCTCTCTTCTGCTTCTCTTTATCTCTGTTCCCTCTTCTGTCAATTCTCCTCTCCACTCCTCTCCTTTGCTCTCTTCTGCTTCTCTTTATCTCTGTTCCCTCTTCTGTCAATTCTCCTCTCTTTTGCTTCTCTTCTCTCTATCTCTGTTCCCTCTTCTGTCAATTCTCCTCTCATCCCCTTTCCTCTCCTCCCTTCTCTTCTTCTCTCCTCTCCTCTCTCCTCCTTTCCTCTCTTCTGCTTCTCTTCTCTCTATCTCTGTTCCCTCTTCTGTCAATTCTCCTCTCATCCCCTTTCCTCTCCTCTCCTCCCTTCTCTTCTTCTCTCCTCTCCTCTCTCCTCCTTTCCTCTCTTCTGCTTCTCTTCTCTCTATCTCTGTTCCCACTTCTGTCAATTCTCCTTTCCTCCTCTCCTCTCCCTGGTACTTTCCCTCCGTTAGTGATGGTCACCATACAGTAAATAAAATCTCATCTCCTGCGGAGTGTAATCACGGGAAATCATTGCAACTTGCTCATTTTTTTTAATCAACAATCAAATTTCGGCAGCAGCGACTTCCCTCGAGTCAGAAGCGTTGCGCCGTATCTCAATGGGAGTCTTATTAATGTCTAAAGGTTAATTTAATCAGACGCTATCAGTTTTATATTTAAAGGAAAATAATGAGATTGACATCTGGAGGGATAGATGAGAGCAGAAGATCCTCGGGAAACATTGAATCTCTTTATTAATCAACATCACAATACAATCTTCTTTATTTATAGAGTGATGCGGCTCGCCGTTTGATGCGACGAGACAATTAGCTTCCGGAGCCAAACACTTGTTGAGGATGAAACGTCTTGAAATTGCGAATAATTCAGATTGATGTTCAAAAGTGACTTTTTCTGAGCTGGAAAACAAAATGATATTCCGGATACAATTCCTGATATATATACAGAGAATGATGAGATATAAACGATGACCATCGCTACATACAACTTACCGCAACCGAGAAATGTCAACTCAACCACAACGACACAATGTAAACTAACGTTTTCTGCTTTTGTATCATTTTATTTTGTGTTAATCTATAAATATTTTTAGATGTATATACAGTATCTCTGTCAGTCACATCAGCCTGCACCACAGGAGCTTACACTCTAATGTCACCCCACAGTCACACACTGTAATTATTATACATTTATATAGCTCTGACATATACCGCAGTGCTGTACAGAGATCACTGATCCGGTCGCATCAGTCTCTGCACCAGAGGAGCTTCTCCACCAGGTGGTGCTGTTCTGCTGGCTGCTTTTGGCTCACTCCGCTGTGATCTCAGCTGAGAGAAGCGGCAAGCATGGACCATGTTGGGGTAGACAAAGGTGGAGGCTCCCCGGAGGCACTGAGGCCTACTCCGTGTGCTCATGCTGCATTGGATCCTGGGCCTGTCCCCATGCAAGGGGAGTCTTTAGCAGCAATCCAGGATAAAGTTTTTGTTACCAAGGAGGAACAGAAGCTTGCTGTCCTAAAAGCGGATTTCAGGAAAAAAGAAATCTCTGCACAGTAAGTCTGAGAGCAGTAGGAGGGAAGACTCCAAGCTAAATTCTCTGGAGGAGGCACTGAAGAAGCAGGAGAAGCTGGTCGCTTCTCTGAAGGAGAGCAGCGGTGCGTTTAGAGAAAAATATGAGAATTAGGAGAGATTCCAACAGATGGAGGAAAGTACCTGTGCCAGTACCAGCCAGAGGGTGGAGGCCTGAGCAATGGCGACAGTATGAATGGGGGGGTAAGGAAGTGGCTTCACATGGTGGCCCCAGTAATACCCCTGTCTCAGGATCTGTTGCACCTGCCCCCCTCCCTCCCCAGCAGCCTGGGTCATCTCAGGAGGAGGTTGAGGAAAATGGTGGATTGCTGCAGGCCATTGTGGAAATGGAATCTTCCTTGAGTGGTACCGACTCATCAGATGAGGAGGAGGATGTCGTCCCTCAGCCTGTAAGGGAAAAAGTTGTGGAAAAAGTTTAATTCAAATCTGATCAAGATGGCAGCAGTACTACAGTGTCTGCAAATGGAGGATAGGCTGCTTCAGTTCAGGAAAATGCTGGTGAAGGAATGCTCGTTGAGAATATCTCTCTGTGTATGGATGACATTCCTGTGCTGCTACAGACAAAGAGACTGCATCTGCCAATGGATCCTTGCAGTCAGCAAGGAATGCAGGAGGAGATGGTGTCAATCCTGACAAAGAAGTTCTTGTTGCCTGTGAGAAGAAGGAGCAGGAGTCCCACATGGACGCTAAGATCGAAGAGCAAGAATGTAGCATAGACGCTACAACAGCTGGTGTACCTAATAACTGGACTGCTGGTAATTGTAGTACTTCTGGGACTATGGTGAGTGGGACTGTTGTGCTGGAGGGGAGGAGGGAGAATCAAGTGGTGGGTGAATGAATGAATGAATGAATGAAATACTTGTATAGCACACAATGCGAACTGAATCGCCTCAAGGTGAATTGCCAAACCAGATTTCAGAGGTTCCTATGCAGCCAGTAAATGTGTCATCTGTCCAAGTTATGAACTATGCTAAGGCTGTGTCGGGACAAAGTCATGCTGCTGGTGGTGGAAGGGGCGAAGTTGTGCAGCTTTCACCTAATGCACCTTATATTAAATGCAGGAATGTGGTACAGCTCAGATGGGAAGGAGGAGGTATTCCACCTGTCAGGAGGGAGGTTGTGGATAAGATCCTAGCCATAGGATTTAAGGCGGAGGATATTTATGCTCTTATCAGTCCGGCTGGTTCCTTTGAATATGATTTATCATTTATGCGTCCAGAATCGATAGATCTGTTTTGGGAGTGGTTTGAGAATGTGTATGGGGGCCAGCCGAACTGGAAGGGGCTTGTCCCTAAGGTAATCTCACAACAGCCCTTGATAAAGAATGTGACTATCCTGACAAAGAAGGAGTCTATACCCCCTGAGGATTTATGGGTCTGGTTGAGGAGGTTTGGTGAAATGTTGTGTCCCCTAAAAAAGATTGTGGGTGATAGAGGAATCTGGACGGGTGGGTGGTCGGTGTCAATGAGGTTGTGTGTGTGGGAGTTTAATTTTAGTCAGTTGTAGGCCTGGTTGACAGTACAGGTTCCTTGACAAATTCCAAGTTGGGGATCATGGAAACCGCCAGGTCATATTATGCTGACCTCCTGGACAGGAGGGACCTTGATCGGGCAGGCATATAAAGTTATCTGGATTCTATTCCAGGACTGGGAAATGGCAGTTCTCTTGCAAGTTTGACAGAGGGCATCACAGCAGTTGAGGTGGTTAAGGCTATTGATAAGCTTGCCATTAAGAAGTCGCCTGGGTCAGATGGGTTGACATCTGGCCCCATATTTGGTGGAGGCTTTTAATGGGTGTCTGAGAGAGGGTTTGCACCAGGGCCAGACTGGCCTACCAGGATACTGGGACATTTCCTGGTAGGCCGCTTGCACTGGGGCCACTGCCGATTTGAGTCATGGCTGCAGGCAGTGCTTCCCCTCTCTCCCTCCCTTACACAGCGGGAGACCGCTGTGTCTCGGAGCTGACTGTGACAAAAGTCCCGCCCTCCTCCTAGACCAGCTCATGTGATAGACAGAACACTGCATCTATCACACGATCTGGTCCAGGAGGAGGGCGGGACTTTTGTCACAGTGCGGCCGAACATCAGAGATACAGTGGGAGATGCACAATGAGGCTGCAATGACGGCACAATGGGGCACATTGAGGCTGTGACGGGCACCTTGAGGCTGCATAATGACAGGTACATTGAAGCTGTGACGGGCACATTGAGGCTGCAATGACGGGCACATTGAGGCTGCAATGATGGGCACATTGAGGCTGCAATGATGGGCACATTGCGGCTGTGACGGGCACATTGCGGCTGTGACGGGCACATTGAGGCTGCAATGATGGGCACATCGAGGTTGTGATGGGCACATTGAGGCTGCAATGGTGGGTACACTGAGGCTATGATGAACACATTGAGGCTGCAATGATGGGCACCTTTAGGTTGCAACTGGTATAATAATGCTATGGGGCTGGTATGAAATTATTTCCAGGGCTGGTTTTTATTCCCAGTCTGGCCCTGGTTTGCGCTCTCCCGTCCATGCGACGACCTGCGGTGATTCTTCTGTCAAAGGGTAAGGATTCCTCAAAAATTGAGAACTGGCGGGCCATTAGCCTTTTCAATGTTTATAGGAAGATACTGGCAAAAATAATTTTCCGGTGTTTGTCGTCTGTAGCGGACAATCTACTTTCCAGCCACCAGCACTGTTCGGTTCAGGGTAGAAGCACTTTTTCCATGGTGTTAGCTGTCAAGGAGACCTTGGAGCGGTGCAGGGCTGCAGGCTGGAGAAAGTACTTGCTGCAATTGGATCAGGCTAAATCTTTTGATCGGGTCAATCATGAGTACCTATGGCTGCTTCTTGGCAAGTATGGCCTGGAGGGGGGCTTCATCGATTGGCTGAATACCTTGTACAGAGGGGCTGAAAGCTTTATGCTTGCGAATGGTTGGATCGGGCGGCCCTTTCAGGTTGGTTTGGGTGTGCATCAGGAGTGTCCTTTGAGTCTTCTGCTATACGCATTCACAATCGGTCCCTTCATCCAGACGTTAGAAAGCGGACCGTTGCGTGGAGCGCCTTTGGGCATTCCTACTGAGCCCCCTCTGAGGGTCATGGCTTATGCTGATGACGTGTCTGTTTTCATCTCTGGGACAGAGGAGGCGGAGGAGGTGGTCTCAGCGATGGACCAATATTCTGAAGCATCTGGCTCAAAGACCAATCAGGATAAAAGTGATGTTTTTTGGATGGGAGAGGAAGGCGACGGCTTCAAGCTTCCGGACGTCTTCCCAGAGCCCCGACAGGAAATTCAAGTTTTAGGCATCGAATTTGGTCCCGGCGATTATGGCCTCGCAAATTGGGAAAGCAGGCTACAAGATGCCGATGCCATGGTTGCCACCTGGAAGGACTGGAAACTCTCTTACAGGGAAAGGATTGACCTGATTAAAACTTACCTGATCCCGGTATTTCTGTATGTCAGCTTTGTCTGTGTTTTGCCAGTGTCTCTCTATACAAGATCTACAGCTGTTTCTTCCAACTGTTATGGAGGAAAATATGAATCTTGTTAACAGGTCTGTAACCTACCTTCTTAGGTGGATGGGTGGCCTAGGTATGGTCAACCCGGCAGTTTTTTCTCTGATGTTTTTGAAACATAATTTTGCTAACATGCTGGCAGAGGAACCACCTGGGTGGGTTGGCATTTTTCAGTCCTGGTTTAGGCCTTTTCTGCGAAGCTGGGAGAATGGTGGGCCAATGAAAAGCCTGAGGGTCTGACATGGTAAGCTCCCGGCTTATGTTGCCCCCGTGCCTGAAAATGCTTCGGTAGTGGCGAGTGACGGCAGAGGAAATTAAGTCTCTTCTTAGGAAGGACCCGGAGAGGAGGATTGTTGATTCTGCCTTTAGTGAGCCACTGGCCTTGAGGGATTGCCCAGGTCCTGTTATGAGGGAGGGTCTGCGTTTGCTCAATCTGGAGAGAATCATTTAAAGTTTCGGGATTTGGCCTGGCGCTCCTTTCATGGCAGACTCTGTAAAGGGAAACCTGAAGCATCGCTCTGCGGAGAACCGTGGTTCTCCAAGAGTGGAATGCGGTGGGGTGGAGGAGACAATGGACAACTTCTTGCTTCAGTGCCCCTTCAATATAGAAGTCTACATGCGGGTGGGTGGGGGCTCTGGGTATCCCTTTCCTTTCCCGCTTGAGTTATGCGGAGGGGTCGTACGGGGCCTTTGAGACACATCGGGATTTTGATTTTGAGACACTTTTTCTAGTTAGCTTAGTGGTCCGTTTCTTCACATGGAATGCACGGTGTCAGGTCTCCATTCGGAAAAAAGTCCTTCCTGTCAGGGTGGGGGTGCACGACATTCTGGGCGACGTTGGGAAGATTCGGGGTCTTGAGAATGACAGGTGGCAGCCGGGGGGAGGGGGGGGCCTGGACAAAGGCGTGGAGGAATGTCAGGTCTCTGTACATGCTGTCCATCAGTCTCTGGGTGTGCGGCCTTTCTTTCTGTCCTTTCACATCCCCTAGATTTCTATATAAGATTGGATTTTTTGGAAAAGGCCGCATGCATGGGTCACATGTGTAATGGTTTCTTAGCCTGAGGGGGTATTTAGGTGGAGGTTATGGCTTTGTTTAGGTTGTTATATTTTGTTTTCTTTATGTTTTTGCTATGCTGATGTAAGCTTTTTTTGTATATATATATATATATTTTTTTTTTAGTTATTTATTTTTGTATATTTGTAAATATGTTTTTATTATTTTCATAAGATTTTTAATAAACAAAAGATTTACACTCTAATGTCCCCTCCCCCACAGTCACACATTATTATTATATATTGATATAGCTCTGACATATACCGCAGTGCTGTACAGAGATCACTGAGCCAATCACATCAGTCTCTGTACAGAGGAGCTTACACTCTAATGTCCCCCACAGTCACATCAGTCTCTGTACAGAGGAGCTTACACTCTAATGTCCCCTCCCCCACAGTCACATCAGTTTCTGTACAGAGGAGCTTACACTCTAATGTCCCCCACAGTCACATCAGTCTCTGAACAGAGGAGCTTACACTCTAATGTCCCCTCCCCCACAGTCACATCAGTCTCTGTACAGAGGAGCTTACACTCTAATGTCCCCTCCCCCCACAGTCACATCAGTCTCTGTCCAGAGGAGCTTACACTCTAATGTCCCCCCCCCCCCCACAGTCACATCAGTCTCTGTACCAGGGGAGCTTACAATCTTTTAAACTTTCTAAACTTTGTAAAAATGATAAACTTATAGTAAATGTATATTGTGTTTATGTGGATACATTGCAAATATGTAAATTTTCTATGATGATAATAATAATAGAGTAACATAGAAATGATGAATCAGAAATCATGCGATCGTGTCCTGTGCATTATATTTTGTGCCTTAAATTCGAATGTTAAAAAATTCGGGAAATTCAAAATTTTGAAAATTTAAATTTCAGAAATTCAAAAATCTGAAATTTCCAAAATTCGGAAATCCGAAAATAAGGACAAAAATTTCAAAAGAAGGGAAATCCGAAAATGTTAAAACCTGAAAATTTGAAAATCTGAAATAATAACTAACTAATATTAACCTAATTACTACTAACTATTACAATTATAGGAATTGGAATTTTCTTTCAAATCTGGCCTTAATGCCGCGTACATACGAGCGGACTTTTTCGACAGCAAAGGTCCAACGGAACGATTCCGGCGGACCATCCGATCGTGTATGGGCTGCAGCGGACTTTTGATTTGTTTCAAATTTTTCCGCCGGAACTCCGCCGGACCAAGAAATCCATTCGTGTGTGTGCTGGTCCAACAGACAAAAACCGGCGCTAGGGCAGCTATTAGCTGCTGGCTAGGAACTTCCTTATTCTAGTCCGGTCGTACGTCATCACGCTCGAATCCGTCGGACTTTGGTGTGATTGTGTGTGGCCAAGTCCGTTCATTCGGAAAGTCCGCCGGAACTCCGCCGAAAGTCCGTCAGACCTAGTCCCTCGAAAAGTCCGGTCGTGTGTACGCGGCCTTAGAGAACGTAATAAATCCGACTTTATCCGAAGTTATGAATTATCCAAAATAACCAATGCCGTATCTAAACGAGTGGAACGTAACAAATGAATAAACAAATAACAATAATAATAATAAAACATTTTATTATAATCATTATTAATAATAATAATTAATTCCATTCGTTTAGATGCGGCATTCCTTATTTCGGATAATTCGTAACTTCGGATAAATTTGGATTCGTTACGTTGACTAACAGCCAAATTTGAAAGGGAATTCCAATACCTATAATTTAATGGTTAGTTATTATTAGTTAGTTATTATTTAGAATTTTCTTCTTATTTTAGAATTTTCTCATTTACAAATTTTCTAATTTACGAATTGCGATCATAACGAATGAAAACAAAACGGAAAAAAAAAAATCTGACTGAAAAGAAAACGAACAAATTTTTTGGGCACTGCACATGTCTACTCCTGTACTGTCAGTTGGTATGATGTAGTGGGGGGCTGCAATCGGTTTTGGGGGGGGGGGGGGAGGTGTAATTAATGGGGGGCTTCTGGGGTTTGCACATTGGCTGCTGTCTATGTTTAGCCGTCTCAGCAGATTTTGGTTGATCAGCCGCCTTCTGTTTGTTTGGAGCGGCTCTGATCTCGCCGTTCTTGCATATCAGTACACAGGCGTCACATTTCCAGGCGGGGACGGCGTACAGGACTGTAATTTCCAGATCCATTTCATTAACACGGGTCAAACTTAATAGACAAAGCAGTAATTATCCCGTTAGCTGGGTAGTAATTGCCTCTGTTCTGGTGACGGACTCGGCGGGTCCATCATGTCAATAAGGAGCCAGACTCACTCAGGCCTGAGGGGACGTATCGCCTTCTTCTGCGTATAACAAGAAGCCGTCTATAATGCTTGTGGGTCTTAGAGGCTCCTGTTCTTCACAGGGAGGAGGGTGAAGGAGGATATCGTGGGGAGAAGAGCTGAGAACATTGAAGGGTCATTAAAATATTTCGTAAATTTGCCCACTTAGGGCACCATTCAGCCTCACCCACTTGTATCCACCTTTCCTGCAACACCCCGGAATTCCAAGGCTCTGTCAGAGTCATCGTAAATATTCACTACTTTCAGTTATGGAAGAACAAATGACCTTCTCCCCAGGATGCAGGAGGTCCCAGGAGGTCAACGTCATAATTCCTGTTCCTCTTAATTTGCTCATTTTGGAGACCATTCAGGCCACCGTAGTTTTCCTGCAGCCTCGGCTCTCTATGGTCTGTCGGAGCCATCATATATATCCATCACTTTCAGGCATGGAGGACTATGTGACCTCCTTAGAGGATGCAGTGCACCAAACATTGTCACTGAAACAAAAAGAAAGGAGGGAAGAAAAAGGGGAAGGGAAAACACACAAAAAAAACCTCAATAAAAAGTGTTAGTTGTGTTGGACTTTTTAGGCATAGTAGTATATTTAAATATAAAAAATAAAAAAGGGGGGAAAAGGAAAAAGAGTATTTTACATAAAAAATTATTTATTTATAAAAAATAAGAAAAAAAATATAAAACATATCAAGTACTGTTTCATATCCTGTCTAAACTAGTACATTTTAAACAATGTCCATATCCGTTCCCATTAGGCATATAAGCCCAAAGAAAGAAAAAAAAAACATACGTTAATACTCAATATAAGAAAAGTTTACAATAGACAGGGTATTAATTACAGAACCAATTTGGATATATTCTAGCGCTCTACATGTTTCGTGTTTTGATTAATGCTTCCTCAGGAGCTTTACCAATTTTCTAAAATAGAGAGAGTGTATCAATCAGATCAATGCATAAAATATTTCATATACATTTACAATCAATTCCCCAAAAACAGATTGTAATTACAGAATAAAGAGCAATAAACAAACCTTACTCCGGGGGGGGGGGGGGAGGGGGTGACAGAACAAAAAAAAAAGGTGTACTGTGGAAACTTTTTGGGTTTACACTATGATAAATGTTTTTTACTCAATAATAAAATAATAAATAAAAATAAAATAATAATAAAAATGTCACACCCATTCCCATATTGCTTCAAATTAAAAAGTTCCCACAGTACACTTTTTTTTTTTTTTTTTTTTTTTTTGTTACGTCACCCCCCCCCCGGGAGTAAGGTTTGTTTATTGCTCTTTATTCTGTAATTACAATCTGTTTTTGGGAATTGATTATAAAATGTATATGAAATATTTTATGCATTGATCTGATTGATACACTCTCTCTATTTTAGAAAATTGGTAAAGCTCCTGAGGAAGCATTAATCGAAACGCGAAACATGTAGAGCGCCAGAATATATATCCAAATTGGTTCTGTAATTAATACCCTGTCTATTGTAAACTTTTCTTATATTGAGTATTAACGTATGTTTTTTTTTCTTTCTTTGGGCTTATATGCCTAATGGGAACGGATATGGACATTGTTTAAAATGTACTAGTTTAGACAGGATATGAAACAGTACTTGATATGTTTTATATTTATATTTTTTTTCTTATTTTTTTATAAATAAATCATTTTTTTAATGTAAAATACTCTTTTTCCCTTTCCCCCCTTTTTTATATTTAAATATACTACTATGCCTAAAAAGTCCAACACAACTAACACTTTTTATTGAGGTTTTTTGTGTGTTTTCCCTTCCCCTTTTTCTTCCCTGCTTTCTTTTTGTTTCAAGTTATTCAAAGGACGTTGCATTTGTTTTTTTTTTTTTTATATAGTGTATCCACAGAACCACCCTGTGATAGATACACATTACACATCTATCGCAAACATTGTCACTGGACAAGGAGGTCAACATCATAGGTCCTTTTCTTCTTAATTCGCCCATTCAGGGCACTGTTCAGCCCACCCCAACTCACTAGTATTATATCTTATATCTTCCCTGCACCCCCAGCTCCCCATGGCTCTGTCAGAGCCATCATCAATATGCTCCATTTTCAGGTTTTGAAGAGCTACTGACCTCCTCCCAGGATGCCAGTGCTCTGACCAAACATTGCCGCTTGAGTAGGAGGTCAACATTGTTAATCCCGTTCTCCTAAATTTGCCCAATTCAGGGCATCATTCAGGCCTCCCTGACACACTTATGTTCACCTTCCTTGCACCCCCAGATCTCCATCGCTTTGTCAGAGCTTTGTCAGAGCCATCATATACTGTATTTACGCCACTTTCAGGCATTGAAAGACGTGACCTCAGGATGCAGTTCT
Source organism: Lithobates pipiens (assembly GCA_037367395.1). Lineage (NCBI taxonomy): Eukaryota > Metazoa > Chordata > Amphibia > Anura > Ranidae > Lithobates > Lithobates pipiens. The sequence continues at coordinate 26,976 of JAZDVW010001250.1, forward strand.
CTGACCAAATATTGTCAGTTAATAAGAAAGTCAACATCATAATTCTTGTTCTCCTTAATTTTCTCATTCAACCCACCCGACCCAATGGTATTCACCATTGCTTACCCTGGCATTCCTTAACTCTGTCAGAGTCATCAAAAGTGATGACTCCGCTTTCAAAAATGGAAGAACGAGTGACCCTTTCCCAGTTTGCTGTGCTCGGACCAAACATTTTCCCTTGACAAGGAGGTCAACATCATAATTCCTGTTCTTCTTAATTTGACTATTCAGGGCACCGTTCAGCCCACCCCAACCCACTCATATTCATCTTTCCTGAACCCCCAGCACTCCATGGCTCTGTCAGAGCCATCATAAATATCCTCCACTTTCGAGTATTGAAGAAGAGCAAGTGAGGTCCTCCCAGGATGCGGCGCTTACACCAAACATTGTCATTTGACAAGGAGGTCAACATCATAATTCCTGTTCTCTTTAATTTGCCCATTCAAGACACCATTCAGCCCCACCCCAACCCACTTGAATTCACCTTCCCCGCACCCCCAGATCCCCATTGTTCAGTCAAAGCCATTGTTAATATCCACCACATTCAGGCATGGAAGAACACGTGACCTCCTCCAAGGATGCAGTGCGCTGATCAAACATTGTCACGTGACAAGAAAGTCAACATCATAATTCTTGTTCTTCTTCATTTTCCTATTCAACTCACCCCCCGACCCAATTGTATTCACCTGTCCTTCCCCCCGGCACTCCTTAACCCTGTCAAAGCCATCATATATGTCCTCCACTTTCAGAAATGGAAGAGTGAGTGACCTCCGCCCAGTATGCTGTGCTCTGATCCAGCATTTTCACTTGACAAGGAGGTCAACATCATAATTCCCGTTCTTTTAAATCGCCCATCCAGGATACCATTCAGCGCACCCCAACCCACTTATATTGACCTTTCCTGCACCCCCAGCTCTCCATGGTCCTGCCAGAGCCATCATATTTATCCCCCACTTTCAGGCTTTAAAGGACACGGGACCTCCTCTGAGGATGCACTGCTCTGTCCAAACATTGTCCCTTGACAAGGTGGCCACCATCATAATTCCTCTTCTTCTTAATTTGCCAATTCAGGACACCATTCAGCCCACCCCAACCCACTTATATTCAGCATTCTGCAACCCTGAAACTATTGCAGTGGTCTACAAACTGCGGCCCTGGGACTAGACCCGTCTCTTTTCTTGCTTTTAACTGGCCCTTGGGACACTATTTCATCCACCGATACCAACAATGGGGCATTATCCCCCCCAACACCAATGAACGGGCACAATGGCTCCCAATGACACTGACGATGGTTAAAATTCCTCTCAATGGCACCAACGATGGGGCACAATTCCTCCCAATGACATCAAGGATGGGGCAAAATTCCTCCCAATGACATCAAGAATGGGGCACAATTCCTCTCAATGACACCAACGATGGGGTACAATTCCTCCCAATAACACCAACAATGGGACACAATTCCTCCCAATGACATCAAGGATGGGGCACAATTCCTCCCAATGACACCAACGATGGGGCACAATTCCTCTCAATGACACCAACGATGGGGCACAATTCCTCCCAATGACATCAAGGATGGGGCACAATTCCTCCCAATGACATCAAGGATGGGGCACAATTCCTCCCAAAGACATCAAGGATGGGGCACAATTCCTCCCAATACCACCAACAATGGGACACAATTCCTCCCAATCACATCAATGATGGTGCACAATTATGCCAGCTGAAACAAATAATGGGGCATTGGGACCTTTTCTACTCACAATCCGCCCCTCTAAAGTCTGAAGCACAGTAAACTGGCCCTTTGTTTAAAACGTTTGGAAACACCTGCTCTATTGCGTTGTTGGAGCCCTCGTAAATATCCACCACTTCCATGTATGAAAGAGCATGTGACCTCCTCCCAAAATGCAGTGTTCTGATAGAATATTGTCACTTGACGAGGAGGTCAACATCTTAGTCCCTGTGCAAGTTCTAACACCATTGAGATTGGAGCTTAGACTGGTGTTGAGCAACAGATCAGTTGGGGAGCTCAGTGAAGGGACAGGGTCTATTTAAAGTAAATCTTTATACAGAGCAGCCATTCCAAACCATTGAACCCTAATATCCGGTCCCAATTCATGGTAAAATGCCCCTTACATTGGTGGTCAGTAGGAAGCAGGGGCGTAACTATAGGGGGTGCAGCAGTCGCGATCGCAACTGGGCCCTGTGATGCAGGGGGCCCATGCAGCTCCCTCTACATATGGCCGGCAGCAGCATAGGCAGCTAAGGGTACCAGTGCACCATGCACACGGGTGGCTGGAGGTGGAGGGTGACTAGCAGAGCTCCATGCTCGACTATCGCACTGGCTGCTCTTTAGTTGTGCATTCCATGCATAACCTGTGTCCTCTGCCGGCTCCTCAGAGTACCCCTCTCCTGCTCCATGCATTTGCCGCTCAGTCTGATGTCTGTTCTCCCCAACCAGAGTCCAGCTCCCCTGGGGACAGGGACCCCTTCTCACCTGGGGGCAGTAACTTCATCTGCCCTGGAGAAAAGGACCTCATCTCTTCTGGGGACGGGGACCCCATACTGCCTAGGGACAGTCCCCTAATGGGGCACCTAAAAATAAAAAAACTACTGATGCCAGTGGTGGAACTACAGAGCTCACAAAGGTCATACCTGTGACCACACCCTGGAGTTCCACCGCCGGACTCGGAGGGAACGGACCTGGCTGGGGTTCAGGGGGGGCCTTCATGGTTTCTTGCATCGGGGCCCTGAAGGTTCTAGTTACGCCACTGGTAGGAAGCATACCTCCCATTGTTTTTTTTTTAGTCCTGCTAAGTACATAAAATATTTGAGCCTCGAAGAAGGTGGAGATCTGTTAGCCCCAGTAATGTGTTGGCTGTTTATGCCTTCTTGTTATAAACCAACATCAGTATTAAAATATTTTTGACTCTTAGGTGTTTGATCTGGTGCTCTCAATAATCTTTCTACTTTCTGGATGGATTCCAAACCCTGGATTCCCTAGTTAGGGAGCACCCCCATTGGAGCCACTTCAACTATGAATTTTTCCAGTGCCACAGTCACCACTTCAGCAATAAAAACTCTCCCTTACTTTGTTTAAAACCACGTCTGAGATTTGGAGCTTGATCAGGGTAGTATGAATGGTGACCAGTGCAGGATCATCAAACCCAAGCTAAAGCTGGAATCCACCTTTTAATTCAGTTATATATTCATTAAAATAAAATAAAGATGCTTTAATTTAAAAAAGCTAGAATAAATATACGAGTCTTTCTTTATATTAGCTTTCTGTAATCTTAAGCACAAAACGTCTTCAGATTGGGCGAAGATGGGAAAAGGTCTGTAACGGCAACAACCCTGGCCTGCCCTTGAGGCATGAAGTCTATGCACCGTATGGTCCTCGCCAGAGCTTCTGGAGGAGGTGCACTGGGAGCCATAATGGCCCCTGGAGCTGTTTGCTGCAGGTTGGTACCAGGTTGTGGCCCTGAGCGTCGTCCCACTAATGAGAGGAGGACAGGAAGGCTACAGTAAGGAGATGGGGACAGAAAGAGACTAATCTGGTCCAGACAGGGATCGAGGCAGTCTGCAATCAAGAGAGTAGGCAGGTCCAGGCAGGGGCCATGGAAGGCAGCAATCAAGAAATGAGTTAGGTCCAAGCAGGAGTTGAGGTAGACTGTAAACATGAAAGTAGTCAGGTCCAGGCAGGGGCCTAGGCAGGTGGAAAACATGAAAGTAGTCAGGTCCAGGAAGGGAATGAGGCATGGCAAACATGAAAGTAGTCAGGTCCAGGTAGGGGTTTAGGCAGGTGGCAAACATGAAAGTAGTCAGGTTCAGGAAGGGAATGAGGCAGGTGGCAAACATGAATGTAGTCAGGTCCAGGTAGGGGTTTAGGCAGGTGGAAAACATGAAAGTAGTCAGGTCCAGGAAGGGAATGAGGCATGGCAAACATGAAAGTAGTCAGGTCCAGGCAGGGCATGAGGCAGGTGGCAAACATGAAAGTAGTCAGGTCCAGGCAGGGCATGAGGCAGGTGGCAAACATGAAAGTAGTCAGGTCCAGGCAGGGCACGAGGCAGGTGGCAAACATGAAAGTAGTCAGGTCCAGGCAAGGGTTGAGGTAGGTGGCAAACATGAAAGTAGTCAGGTCAAGGCAGGGCATGAGGCAGGTGGCAAACATGAAAGTAGTCAGGTCCAGGGGGAGAATGAGGCAGGTGGCAAACATGAAAGTAGTAATGTCCAGGCAAGGGTCAAAACGAGTGGCAAACAAGAAAGTGGTCAGGTCCAGGCAGGGATTGAGGCAGGCAGCACACATGAGATTATTCAGGTCCAGGCAGGGGTCAAGTCCAGTAGCAAACATGAAAGGTGTATAAGACGACCGGGCATATAAGACGACCCCCTAATCTTACTGTTGTTTAAGCATTTTTTTCTTGTACTTACCGTATAAGATGACCCCCTTCCAAGGCTTCCGACGCTTGATATTCCGTCCTTCTTGCTGGAGCAGGAGCTGGCGCCATATCCTTCTTCCTGCTTTTGCTGGAACCAATCACGGCGAGCGATGTATTCTATTAATGAATACAAAGCCTGCTTGGATTGGCAGAGGCTGTATCATCATCCGCCCGCGCCTCTCTGACTCTCAAAGCCAATCCGAGCAGGCTACAGAGTAGCCTGCTCGGATTGGCAGAGGTTGTTACTCCAATCCGAGCAGGCTCTGTATTCATTTGAATACATCGCTCGCTGGGATTGGCTCAGCGGTATATACTGTATGTAGCCGAAGCTACATACAGTATTACCGAACCCTCAGCAGGCATCGGAGGGGCTGATCCGGCGTATAAGGCGACCCCTGATTTTCGGGCCAGTTTTTTTAAGTGTAAAAGGTCGTCTTATACGCCGGAAAATACGGTAGTCAGGTCCAGGCAGGGATTGAGGCAGGTGGCAAATATGAAAGTAGTCAGATCCAGGTAAGGGTCACAGCAAGTGACAGTAGACAGGTCAAGTCAGTAATAGTCAAACAATCCAATGCCACGTGTTCCATACTTTCTCACGTAGGATATTGAGGAGAATCCACAAAAAGCAATGTTTCTCCTGAAATTATCCGAATCTCCTAAAAAAAACAAAAAAAAAACATTCATGCAACCACAGGCTCAGAAGAGTCTCAGTTTGTGGAAAGGAAGTCTGAACTGAAAATGTTTTACCATTTTAAATGCCTTATTAATTGCTTCAGCTTATATTAATTGTTACAATTCTTTTTTTTTTCTGTGTAAAATAGATACACATGCCATAGGTGTCATTATGTGGCACTTGGAAGATGTAGAGCAGTATGGGATGACACAGATCATGTGATCTATCCCTGGACTGGCGTCGGTTGGTTGGCTTTTATTTTTTATTTTCAGTTTTCTGGTTACATAAGAAGGATTTATCCAATTTTCCATCCCCCTCACACCCATTCCATTTCTCCAGCCTGGGATAATTATTTGTATCCAAATGAAAGATGCGTTTGGAATTTGATTTGATTTGCTCAGAATAATCTGCCAATAGATGGAGTATAATGGCCTCCCGGAGGACGGCAGCTTTGTCCATCTTCCAGAGCCCCGGAGCTCTTCCTGGATTCTTCTCACTTTCCAATAAATTACTCTGCAAGCCAATTAATGTCGCTGTTAATTAGTCCTGCGGCCGCCTGATTGGCATTGTGTCTGAGGGGCTCCCAACTCGTAAAACCAAAGACTTCGCTCTGCACGGCGGCCTCCTTCCCTTAACGATCTGCATGTTATCCACATCGCTCAAATTGGGGGCTTTATAGAGTCTCCGAGAATTTTTATAGAGCCAGCCTCTCCGCTAAAGACTTTCCTGCGCTACAAATTAGGAAATCTATTCAAGTGCAAGAAATCCCAATTGGATGACATTGAGGGCTTATTTACAGAGCATCCAGAAAGTATTCACGTCGCTTCACTATTTACACATTTTGTTATGTTACGGCCTTATTCCAGAATGGATTCAATTCATTATTTTCCACAAAATCCTTCAAAACAATCCCCCATAATGACAGCGTGAAAAAAGTTTTTTGAAATCTTTTCAAATTTATTAAATTTAAAATATTTAATTTATTAAAAATAAAACATGAAAAAAGCCCATGTACATAAGTATCACAGGCTCCTCCCATGTACATAAGTATCACAGGCTCCTCCCATGTAGATAAGTATCACAGGCTCCTCCCATGTACATAAGTATCACAGGCTCCTCCCATGTACATAAGTATCACAGACTCCTCCCATGTACATAAGTATCACAGGCTCCTCCCATGTAGATAAGTATCACAGGCTCCTCCCATGTACATAAGTATCACAGTCTCCTCCCATGTACATAAGTATCACAGACTCCTCCCATGTACACAAGTATCACAGGCTCCGCCCATGTACACAAGTATCACCGGCTCCGCCCATGTACACAAGAATCACAGGCTCCTCCCATGTACATAAGTATCACAGGCTCCGCCCATGTACACAAGTATCACAGGCTCTGCCCATGTACATAAGTATCACAGGCTCCTCCCATGTACATAAGTATCACAGGCTCCTCCCATGTACATAAGTATCACCGGCTTCTCCCATGTACATAAGTATCACAGGCTCCTCCCCTGTACATAAGTATCACAGGCTCCTCCCATGTACATAAGTATCACAGACTCCTCCCATGTACATTAGTATCACAGGCTCCTCCCCTGTACATAAGTATCACAGGCTCCTCCCCTGTACATAAGTATCACAGACTCCTCCCATGTACATAAGTATCACAGGCTCCTCCCATGTACATAAGTATCACAGGCTCCTCCCATGTACACAAATGTCAATGGATGCGCAAATAGGAGCAGTAGTCAGTCGATCTCACCATCTGCTGCGCATGCTTCGCAGACTCCTCCCTTTTATCCCAAAGAATGACAAAGCAGTGGTAGTTGGAACAATCATTAATTCACGACTGGACTACGCAAACTCGCTTTACATAGGATTACCACAATATCAACTTGCGCGATTACAACTGATCCAAAACACGGCGGCAAGGCTGATAACAGGAAAAAAACCTGGGAATCCATCTCTCCTTCACTGAGGAGCTTACATTGGCTAACTGTAAAAAATCGGATCACGTTCAAGACCCTTTGCCTCACCCACAAATGCGTGTATAGAGAAGCTCCGCAATACCTAATGGAGAAAATAAATCATTACACACCAAACCGCAGTCTTCCATCAGCCAACAAAAACCTCCTCCTCGTGCCCAAAGCCCGGTATAAATCCAAGGGTGATCGGAGATTCGCTGTCCAAGGGCCTCGGCTATGGAATGCTCTACCAATCAACATCCGCCTGGAAGAAAATCACCTGGCTTTTAGGAAAAAACTCAAGACCTTCCTCTTTTAGCAGATGATCAAAGCTCGCCACAGCGCCTAGAGGCGATTCAGTTCGCATTGTGCGCTATATAAGTATTTCATTCATTCATTCATAAGTATCAGAGGCTCCGCCCATGTACATAAGTATCACAGGCTCCTCCCATGTACATAAGTATCAGAGGCTCCGCCCATGTACATAAGTATCACAGGCTCCTCCCATGTACATAAGTATCACAGGCTCCTCCCCTGTACATAAGTATCACAGGCTCCTCCCATGTACATAAGTATCACAGGCTCCGCCCACGCACATGAGTATCACAGGTTCCTCCCATGACACTCAGAATTGATCTCCGGTTCCTCCTGTTTCCACTGATCATCCTTGAGATGTTTCTACAACTTGATTGGAGGTCACCTGTGGTAAATCAGTTGATTGGACATGATTTGGAAAGGCACACACCTGTCTATAGAAGATCCCACAGGTGACAGTGCATGTCAGAGCACAATCCAAGCCATGAAGTCCAAGGAATTGTCTGTAGACCTCGCAGGCAGGACTGTATGGAGGCACAGATCGGGGGAAGGGTACAGAAACATTTCTGCAGCAACAGTGGTCTCCATCATCCATAAATGGAAGAAGTTTGGAACCACCAGGACTCTTCCTAGAGCGGGCCGCCTGGCCAAACTGAGCGGTCAGGGGGAGAAGGACCTTAGTCAGGGAGGTGACCAAGAACCCCGATGGTCACTCTGCCAGAGCTCCAGAGTTCCTCTGTGGAGAGAGGAGAACCTTCCAGAAGAACAACCATCTCTGCAGCCCTCCACCAATCAGGCCTGTATGGTAGAGGGGCCAGACGGAAGCCACTCCTCAGTAAAAGACACATGAAAGCCCACCTGGTGTTTGCCAAAATACACCTGAAGGACTCTCGGACCATGAGAAACAAAATTCTCTGGTCTGATGAAACAAAGATTGAACCCTTTGGCCTGACTGGCAAGCTTCATGTCTAGAGGAAACCAGGCACCGCTCATCACCTGGCCAATACCATCCCTACAGTGAAGCATGGTGGTGGCATCATCATGCTGTGGGAATGCTGTTCAGTGGCAGGAACTGGGAGACTAGTCAGGATGGAGGGAAAGATGAATGCAGCAATGTACAGAGACATCCTTGATGAAAACCTTTCTCCAGAGCGCTCTGCACCTCAGACTGGGGCGAAGGTTCATCTTCCAACAGGACAACAACCTTAAAGAGGAGGGCCAGTTTTAAAAAAAAAAAAAGTCAGCAGCTGCAAACACTGCAGCTGCTGACTTAATAAAATCACTTACCTGTCCAGGGCGCCTGCGATGTCGGCCGCCCGAGGCCGAGCCGTCCCTCGGCTCTCGGGTCCCGGCGCCGCCATTCCCTGTAAGGGAAACAGGCAGCGGAGCCTTACCGCTTCACTGCCCGTTTCCTACTGCGCATGCGCGAGTGCCGGAACTACTGCGCATGCGCGAGTCCCGCAGCGCTTTCTGAATGGGACGCGCTGTGTTCTGGAACACACAGTTCCCAGAACACAGCGCGACCCATTACCCAGAAGACGCCGCGACGAAGACAGAAGACGGAAGATCTCCGCGGAGGAGGAAGAGGAAGATTAGGATAAAGTGCCTAGCAACAGGCATTTCTGGTAAGTAAAAAAAAAAAAATGTTCTCATTTTATTTTTTTTAGATTTTTTTGTCATTTTTAACATTTTTTGGTTTTCAGGGTGGCCCTCCCCTTTAAGCACCCAGCCAATGGCTACGGGACAACTCTGTGAATGACCTTGAGTGGTCCAGCCAGAGCCCAGACCTGAACCCGATTGAACATCTCTGGAGAGATCAGAAAATGGCTGAGCACCGACCCTCCCCATCCAACCTGATGGAGCTTGAGAGGTTCTACAAAGAAGAATGGGAGAAACTGCCCAAAAATAGGAGTGCCGAGCTTGTAGCATCATACTCCTCATACATCATACTCATCATACATCATACTCATCATACATCATACTCATCATACATCATACTCATCATACATCATACATCATACTCACCAAGACTTGGGGGTGTAATTGGTGCCAAAGGAGCTTCACCAAAGTATTGAGCAAAGACTGTGATACTTCTGTACATGGGAGGAGTCTGTGATACTTATGTACATGGGAGGGGCCTGTGATACTTATGTACATGGGAGGAGCCTGTGATACTTATGTACATGGGAGGAGCCTGTGATACTTCTGTACATGGGAGGAGCCTGTGATACTGATGTACATGGGAGGAGTCTGTGATACTTATGTACATGGGAGGAGCCTGTGATACTTATGTATATGGGAGGAGCCTGTGATACTTATGTACATGGGAGGGGCCTGTGATACTTATGCACATGGGAGGAGCCTGTGATACTTATGCACATGGGAGGAGTCTATGATACTTATGTACATGGGAGGAGCCTGTGATACTTATGTATATGGGAGGAGCCTGTGATACTTGTGTACATGGGAGGAGCCTGTGATGCTTATGTACATGGGAGGAGTCTGTAACACTTATGTACATGGGATTGTTTTCTTTTTTCTTTTTAATAAATTTGCAAAGGTTTCAAACAAACTTCTTGATGGCTGCACTTCTGTGATGTCTTTACTCCAGTGATGGCTGCACCCCATCGATGGCTGCACCCTGGCGATGGCTGCACCCCGGTGATGGCCAGATGGCATTCCTTAGGGCAGCTTTCCTAAAGGTGACAACAGTCTGTGTAATGTACTTTGGAGCAGACTCTTGTAGTCTCCATCAGAGGCCCAGGTGACAGATGGGGATGAAGTTCGGTGTCGCCGAATGTCAAAATTTTACCTAAAAAATTACATTATTCATTTTTTTTTTAAATCCAATTTAAGAATTGCCTATTTCCCATCTCAGAAAGTCTAGAGATCCCCCCAAACATTACACAGACAGAAACAAGATCCCCGGACGGACATGAAGCATGCGGCGAGCGTATGACTTCATCCTATTAATATTAGCGCGCTGGGCATTGTATGATGTATGACTCCACGCGGCCAACATGGGAACCGGCACACATGTTCTCAAGTTTAAAAAAACTCCACCGGTTAAAAAACCCCTCCGGGTTGCGTAAGAGGTGAGGCCGCCGATGTGCAGCCTATAAATCACACGGCTGAAGGTTCTTGAAGAGAGGAACCTGCAGGCCTGAAGCTCACATCACTCCCGTCAAGCTCTGATCGCGCCTGACAACATAATCACATGACCTCAGGTGCGCCAGATGTTGAACTGACACCGGCAGAAAAAGTGCGAAGACCTTCAACCCCGACCTGCGAAGAATCTCACATGGATTCCAGCCCAGGAAGATGTATTGACAAGTATGATAGTTAGCAGAAGTTCGGGGGGGGGGGGGGGGGGGCGGTAAAAATGCGTCATCTGGTTCTCATCTGACTCGGGGCAATGAGAAATTACGAGACTTCGGTCTACTGTTCTAATGGCTTCCATTATTTTATATACTGTAATATATATATATATATATAGACACACACACACGCACAATTTCTCACAAAAGTAAGTACACCCCTCACATTTCTGTAAATCTTCTCTCTTTTCAAGTGACAGCACTGAAGAAATGACACTTGTCTACAATGTAAAGTAGTGAGTGTACAGCTTGTATAACAATGTAAATTTCCTGTCCCCTCAAAATAACTCAACACACAGCCATTAATGTCTAAAGCGCTGGCAACAAAAGTCAGTACACCCCTAAGGGAAAATGTCCAAATTGGGACCAATTAGCCATTTTCCCTCCCCGGTGTCATGTGACTCGTTAGCGTTACAAGGTCTCAGATGTGAATGGGGAGCAGGTGTGTTAAATTTGGTGTTATCGCTCTCACTCTCTTATATTTGTAGCACCCTCTACCTAGGTAGGTGCTAGAGGTGAGAATTTTGTCAGAGCAGGTACATTTAGACAGGCCTATTTGTTTTGATCTGTGTGGGCTGGGAGTGGCTCAGTGTAGGCCGAACATTTCACACTGAACTCCGCGACACAGCGGGCGATGGATGCCTGCTGTGTGTAATCCAGCCAGGCACTGACTGTAGTGAGGCTTCAACGATGGGCACGGTAAAACTGCAATGGACACAGTAAGGCTGCAACTGTGGGCACAGTAAGGCTGCAATTATGGGCATGGTAAGGCTGCAATTATGGGCACGGTGAGACTGCAATTATGGACATGGTAAGGCTGTAATTGTGGGCATAGTAAGGCTGCAATGATGAGCATGGTAAGGCTGCAATGATGAGCAAAGTAAGGCTGCAATTGTGGGCACGGTAAGGCTGCAATGATGGGCACGGTTAGGCTGCAATGATGAGGCACGGTGAGGCTGCAATGATGAGGCACGGTGGGGCTGCAATGATGATGCACGGTCAGGCTGCAATGATGGGCATTATGAGGCTGCATTGATGGGTACAGTGAGGCTGCACTGATGGGTACAGTTAGGCTGCAATGGTGGGCACAGTAAGGCTGCAATGGTGGGCACAGTGAGGCTGCATTGATGGGTACAATGAGGCTGAAATGATGGGTATAATGAGGCTGCAATGATGGGTACAATGAGGCTGCAATGATGGGCAGTGAGGCTGCATTGATGGGTACAGTGAGGCTGCATTGATGGGTACAGTGAGGCTGCATTGATGGGCACAGTGAGGCTGCATTTGATGGGCACTGGTGAGGCTGCATTGATCTCCTGTACGATGCCGGCAGCCTCCAACATCTCCTGTACCATGACCACAGCCTCTGCCATGTTGACATCTTCTATACCATGCCCACAGCCTTTGACATCTCATGTACCATGCCTGCAGCCTCTGACAACTCCTGCACCATGCCCACAGCCTATGACATCTCCTGTATCATGTCCGCAATCTCTGACCATCTCCTGTAATATGCCCGCAGCCTCTAACCATCTCTTGTATCATGTCCGCAACCTCTGACCTTCTCTTGTCTTATATCACATCTGCAGTCTCAGTCAGACTTGTGTGAACTGTGGAGAGGAGACTATAGGATAAAACCAGAGCCCCCAAGCTGGAGCCGACTGACTGAGCCCTATATGCTTTTATATCTGTCTTATCTATATATAATATGATCTTCAAATGTGTTTTAAAATGCATGGTTTTCCCTTTTATGAACAAGAAAATAATGACTGGGCTGGTATAATAATTCTATGGCGCTGGATGACATTTTTTCCAGGGCTGGTTTTTATTCCCAGTCCGGCCCTGGCTCTGTCCCATTGATTGTCTTAGGCAATTATAAAAAAAAAATAGGATCAGCTGCAATACATATAGGGTAATCCCTGTGTGTGCCACTCATTTTCACGCCCCTTGTAGTGATAATATGCACATGTATGTACACACCTGCATAGGGAATATTGGAAGCTGCATAAAATACAGGTGATCAGGTAAATCACAGTTTGTGCCACAGTTGATGTATTGCTGTATAATGAGCTCTTCATCTGTGGCAACAAACGTTTTACCCAAAATACACAAATTACAGTGCCTACAGGTTTTTGTATTACAAGGGTAACTTCCAGGATAGGAGAGCCAGGTGGGTTGGCATTGTTTAGATGAGAAAAGACTAGGCGATAGTGCGGTCCCTAATGTGGATGGACGTTGGCTAGAAAAATGGCAAACTGCTTGCAATATCCCATTTAAATCTTTATCTGTATACAGTATTGGCAGATTCTTTTTTTTTTTTTTTTGACTATTTGATGATATTCTTGGGAAAACGTAGTTACAAACGTAATAGGTTTGCCCGTTCTTCTATCTCTAGAGTTGTAAGGTTTATAAGATTTGTTCTTATTTTTAGACTCTTTCTTGGTTTTAGGCTTACCTGACAGTAATTCCTCTCTGTCCATTATCAAAACCCTTTCCAGTCCTTGGTGTGTAACAGATTCGTTATAACCTCGGTCCAATAAGCGCTGATAAATGACCTTGCATTCCACCTCAAAGGCTGAGTCTGTTGAACAGTTTCGTTTGGCTCGAATAAAAACTCCCCATAAAAGGATGGCATTGATGGTGTGGGATGGATGACAACTGGCTGCAAAAAGTGTAGCGCTACCAGAGCATTGCTTCCTATAGGTGCATGTTGAAATATCACCCATAGTTAGATTTCCCATTAGGGTGATGTCTAAAAAGTTGATACTGAAAGCATCACGCTCGTTTGAAAAACGCAAATTTAACTGATTGTCATTAAGGCATTCCCAAAATTCATGTCATCCTATAGTGTCACCAACCCACACCATCACAAGATCATCGATACAGAGGGCGTGTCTCACCTCTGTTAATCCTAAAACTGCTATCCCAGCTGAATCAGACTCTTTGCCAGCGGGTTTGATTGTGTCTAAGGACAAGACTGCAATTGGTGTGTCTGTAAGAAAAAATTATGCTGGTGTTGCTGCTACAGGATCTGGGAAGGGGAAGCCAGCAGGGAAGGAGCATGGAAATGTTTTATCTTCCTCCCTGTTTAAAAAGGAGGAATGTTGTGCAGCTTAGATGGGAGGGTGGAGGACTTCCTCCACATAGGAGGACAGTGGTGGATAAGATTCTGCAGATGGGGTTTAGGCCCACAGATATCTTCGCCCTGATCAGTCCAGCAGGTTCATATGAGTACAATTTGTCCTTTATCCGTCCGGAGTCTTTGGACATATTTTGAGAGAAATATGAGCACGTGTGTAGGGGCCTGTCGGACTGGAGAGGGGTCACCCCAAGCTTTTATCACGCCAGCCACTCATTAAAATGATAATTCTTGTCCGCAATGAATCCATACCACAAGGGGATTTATCTGTATGGTTGAGGAGGTATGGAGACGTCCTGAGCCCCCTAAAAAAGATTTTGGATGATCAGGGAATATGGACGGGAGGGTGGTCTATGCAGTTAAAATTAAAAGTCATTGACAACGTCATCCAGCATCTGCCATCCTCAGCTTTCCTGGGGAGGGACAGGCTGACCATTTTCTACCCGGGCCAGCCAAAGCTATGCAACAAGTGTGGAGCTAAAGGGCATCTTGCCTCCTTCTGTCCAGTGATGAAGTGCTCTCTGTGTCCATTTGGCAAAGGAGTGTAACATTATAAGGTGCAATCTGTGAAATGCGGTGGGACATCCTTACAGTCAGTGTCCTGAGGCAATGCATAACAAGCCTGAGCTTATGACAGAGTTCTTCGCCTGGACATGGAGGATGCTCAGAGATCAGCGACTGGGGTGCCTGTGAGCCTGTGCCAATACCCAATATGTCTGTGTCTTCTCAGTCTGTGGTGCTCCAGTCTGTGAGTTTACCTAGTGTGTCTGTGTCTTCCCAGTCTATAGGTAAGGTATCAGTTACCGAGAATGTGTCCAATCCTTCTGTGTCTATGTTTTCAAAAATTGCAGAGGCAGCAAAAGGTACTAAGACAGGTGCATCAAGTGCAGTTCCAGTCCTCCTCCCCCAACGCTGCAAGGTTTCTATTGAGGATCGTGGGGTGCAGAGGAGTGGGGAGAATGGTAAAGAGGCTGACCTAGTGGTAGGTAAGGGAAGGGAGAGTGGGGAAAGGGGAGTGAAGGGGAGGGTAGGAGTGGGGAAGCCATTGATTCCGGTTTGTCTCAGGATAATAAGGAGTTGTTGGAGGATAAAAGGAGGAAGGGCAAAAGAAAGAATAAAAGAAGAAGTACAGTTACCCTAAGTACTAAGGTTTTGCCTTTTGGCAAATAAGTTTGAGGTCCTGTCAGATGATGATGATGATGATGATGATGAATGTGACTCGTTGTGTACGGCATCCTCTGTGGATGATGAGTCCCAGGGTGCAATGAAGCGTGCTGGTTCTTCAGGGAGAGGGAGTAGTCTGGCTAAGAAATGGCTGCCTTAATTACCCTAATGGCAGTTCCCACTCTGTTAAAAGTGGCAACCATTAATATTGCCAGCTTAAGATCAGTAAGTGCTGGTCATATGGCCTTATTTTTGCTCAGCGAGTTTGATGCTGACATTTTGTTTTTGCAAGAGACCCATCTGAGTAGTCTGGTTGATATACATCTGGCAAAGGAGGAGTGGAGATGTGGTCCCTCCTTTTTGGTCTCTTTTATGGCCGAGCCTTACAGCTGGGTTGCGGCCCTTTATTCAGGTATGGTAACGTACCGGTGGGTAATTGAGGTAGAGATTGGGAGATGCATGGTCTTGGACGTCTCAGTGAGGGGGCAGGACCTGCGCCTAATTAACATCTATGGTCCCGAGATGAAGTGGGTCAGGAAAGGTCTCTTTACAAAGATTAAGCCTTTTCTTTTTACATCCCAGCAGGTTATCTTTGGTGGTGATTTCAACACCATTACTAGGTCTAAAGACAGGAGAGGTTTCAGAGATAAGCTGGGCTATAACAGCCTTTTTCTCAATGCAATAGTTAGGGAAGCAGGTCTGGTAGATGCGCACATTAAGCGTTGCCCAGACAGCACGGGGTTCACTTTTCAGCGAGGTAGTAGTCAGAGTAGGATAGATGTTTTTTTTTTTAAAGGGAGACTGCATTTTTGGCACCTGTGTGTCGGGCAGTGGAGTTTTCTGATCACTGTATTCTATCTGTGACTCTGAATGCGTCAGACATGCCACCTAGGGGGAAGGTTATCTGGAGATTGAATTTAGTCCTCCTAGAAGACAAAAGTGTAAGACAATCCTTTGAGGATTTTTTTCAAGCACAGGTAACTATCCTAGATTTTTGAAACAGTAAGTCAGAATGGTGGGAGCTTGTAAAACAGCGGACTGTTAGGCTTTTCAAGGCCATAGGAAGAAAGAAGCAGCAAGATAAGTATATCACCTACCAGCGTTTGCGGAGGAAACTTGACCGCCTTGTTTCGAATGTAGGAGATTCTGGGGCGATCTCTGAGGTGAAGCTCCTCCTAAGGAGACATCAATATGACCGGCACGCCTCTTTCAGGAAAGGGTTTGCGGGAAATACCAATCGCCTGACCGTTACCAGAACTGTAAACAGAGCGTAGCAGTTAAGATGGTCAGTGGCCTGAAGGACAGTACGGGCTCTCTGACGAAGTCTAGGTCAGGGATCCTGGAGGTGGTCAGGTCATACTATATTGATCTCCTGGGAGGAAGGAACCTTGATCGGACAAGGATGTTCTTTGGACTCTACACCAGGACTGGAAAGTAATGTTCCTTTGATGAATTTGACAGATGAAATCACTGCAGATGAGGTAGTCCAGGCTATTGATGAATTGGCCACCAAGAAAACGCCAGGGCCAGATGGGTTGACAGCTGAGTTTTATAAATGTTTTAAGACAATCCTGGCTCCCTACCTTGCGGAGGTTTTTAATGGCTGTTTGTATGAGGGTTCTCTCCCTCCCTCCATGAGGCAATCTGCAGTGATCCTTCTGTCAATGGATAAAGATCTTTCGATGATTGAGAATTGGCGCCCCATTAGTCTTCTTAATGTCCTTAGAAAGATACTGGCAAAGATTTTTTTATGGCGATCATCACCAGTGGCAGGCAGTTTGTTATCCCACCACCAGCACTGCTCGGTCCAAGGTAGAAGCACTTTCTTAGCAGTGTTAGCTGTCCGGGAGGCCTTGGAGAATTGTAGGGCTGCTGGTTGGGGTACTTTTTTGCTGACATTGGATCAGGATAAGGCCTTTGATCGGGTTAATCATGAGTACTTGTGGCTTCTTCTTGGCAAATATGGCCTGGAGGGGGGTTTCATTGATTGGCTCAAGATTTTGTACAAAGGGCCTGAAAGCTTTCCTCTAGTTAATGGTTGGGTCGGGCAGCCCTTTCTGGTTGGCTTGGGTGTTCGACAGGGGTGTCCATTGGGTCCTCCGTTATATGTGTTTGCAATCGACCCCTTCATTAGAAGGCTAGAGAGGCGATTCAGTTCGCATTGTGCGCTATACAAGTATTTCATTCATTCAGGGAACCATTGTGTGGGGTTCCTTTGGGCATCGCTGGTGAGCCTCCTGTGAAGGTTGTGGCCTATGCTGATGATGTTTCTGTTTTTGTCTCTGACACTGGGGAGGCGCAGGAGGTGGTCTCAGTGATAACGCAGTATACAGAAGCATCAGGTTCAAAAGTCAACCAGGACAAGTGTGAAGCTTTCTGGATGGGCGTGGAAGGTGATAGCTTTGTTCTCCCGGATGACTTCCTGGAGCCCCAACAAAAAATTTGAGTTCGAGGCATTGAATTTGGCCCAGGTGACTATGGTCATGCAAATTGGGTGAACAGGCTGGAGAATGACAATGCCAAGGTGTCAAGCTGGAAAGGTTGGCGGCTTTCCTGGAGGGAAAAGGTTGATCTTATCAAGAATTACCCAATTCCGATTTTTCTTTATGCCAGTTGTGTTTAAGTTTTGCTAGTTTCTCTCTATACCAGGGTCTATACTTGTTTCTTCCAGCTGTTATGGGGAAACAAAATAAACCTCATCAAAAGGAATGTGACTTACCTTTCTAGGCGGGAGGGTGGTCTAGGGATGATCAACCCTGTAGTCTTTTTCTCTCTGATGTTTGTGAAGTACAATCTTGGTAACATGTTGGCAGAGAGACCGCCTGGGTGGGTTGGTATTTTCCAGTCCTGGTTTAGGCCCTTTCTGCAAAACTGGGAAAATGGTGGGCCAGTGAAAAGCCTGAGGGTCAAGCATGATAAGCTCCCGGCTTATGTTGCCCCGTGTTTGAAAATGCTTCGGCAGTGGCAAGTAACGGCAGAAGTCAGATCTCTTCCAAGGAAATTTCTGGAGAAGCGGATCATGAGCTCTGTTTTTTGCGAGCCACTGGCCTTGAGGGATTGCCCAAGCCTGGTTTTTGGGGTGGGTTTGCGATTGATTAATTTGGAGAGAATCCCAATGAAGTTTAGGGATCAGGCTTGGCTTGCCTTTCATGGAAAACTATATGTGAAGGGCAACTTGAAGTTTCTTTCCATGAGTGATCGGGGCTGTTGATCTCGGGGTGTGCGGCTTTCTTTGTATTCTTCTTTCACTCCCCTAGATTTTCAGATCCAATATAATTTTGATAAAAGGCTCCATGCATGGTGACGGTGATGTTCCTTAGTCTGGCTCTCCCATAGGGATTATGTTGTGCGCAATTTGGTTTGCACCATTTATTTTGTTCTTGTTCTTTCTGGTTTGTATAATTAGATTCAATTATTTTGTAAATATGTTTTATTTATTTATTATGGTTTTATTGTATATAAGTTGTTGTTTGTAAGATTTTCAATAAACAAAATTAACCCCTCATAATGGGCACAGCGGGTGTACAGACCCGGGTACTCAGCACAGAGAGGGTGGGAACCCCTCATAATGGGCACAGCGGGTGTACAGACCCGGGAACTCAGCACAGAGAGGGTGGGAACCCTTCATAATGGGCACAGCGGGTGTACAGACTTCAGAGCTCAGCACAGAGATGGTGGGAACCCCTCATAATGGGCACAGCGGGTTTTCTGACCCAGGAACTCAGCACAGGGATGGTGGAAACCCCTCATAATGGGCACAGCAGGTGTACAGACCCTGGATCTCAGCACAGGGATGGTGGGAACCCCTGATAATGGGCACAGCGGGTGTACAGACTTCAGAGCTCAGCACAGAGATAGTGGGAACCCCTCATAATGGGCACAGCGGGTGTACAGACCCGGGAACTCAGCACAGGGATGGTGGAAACCCCTCATAATGGGCACAGTGGGTTTTTAGACCCGGGAACTCAGCACAGGGATGGTGGGAACCCCTCATAATGGGCACTGCGGGTGTACAGAACCGGGAACTCAGCACAGGGATGGTGGGAACTCCTCATAATGGGCACAGCGGGTGTAAAGACCCAGGAACTCAGCACAGGGATGGTGGGAACCCTTCATAATGGGCACAGCGGGTGTACAGACCCAGGAACTCAGCACAGGGATGGTGGGAACCCCTCATAATGGGCACAGCAGGTGTACAGACCCGGGAACTCAGCACAGGGATGGTGGGAACCCCTCATAATGGGCACAGCGGGTGTACAGACCCGGGAACTCAGCACAGGGATGGTGGGAACCCCTCATAATGGGCACAGCGGGTGTACAGACCCGGGAACTCAGCAGAGGGATGGTGGGAACCCCTCATAATGGGCACAGCGGGTGTACAGACCTGGGAACTCAGCACAGGGATGGCGGGAACCCTTCATAATGGGCCCAGCGGGTGTACAGACCTGGGAACTCAGCACAGGGATGGCGGGAACCCCTCATAATGGGCACAGCGGGTGTACAGACCTGGGAACTCAGCACAGGTATGGCGGGAACCCCTTATAATGGGCACAGTGGGTGTACAGACCTGGGAACTCGGCACGGGGATGGTGGGAACCCCTCATAAGGGGCACAGTGGGTGTACAGACCTGGGAACTCAGCACAGGGATGGCGGGAACCCCTCATAATGGGCACAGCGGGTGTACAGACCCGGGAACTCGGCACAGGGATGGTGGGAACCCCTCATAATGGGCACAGCGGGTGTACAGACCCGGGAAGTCACAGATAATAGCTCAGAAAACAAACAGACAGTTTACAGGACTTCTCCTCCGGAACGCTCTGCAGATTATTGACAGAAGGGAAGACGTCTATCTCACTAATGATGCATTCTTGGTGTCTCCAGACATTCAGGGACGATCAATTTTCGAAGGTCTTTAGTGGTAATTAAGTTGTGTGATTTCTGTTCCCGGAACACTTAGCCGCACATCTCCGGGACAGTTTGGCACTTAAACGGCGAATAACCTTTAAGTACGCGCTTTTTAAAGACACATCGCAATGCCAAACCTCTGAGAACCAATAAAAGTCATGGAGTTGTATATCAGCATTTATATACAAACAGAGTTCTTTAAAGGTGTTCTCCACCCAAAGCTGAAGCTTTAGTGATTGGCGGATGCAGGATGTGTTTTGCGGCAGATTAATTCTGAAAAGTTACAGCTAATTATAATAGTGCTTAGGCTCCCGCTTCCTGTCCCTTCAGCAAACGCCCCGCCCCTTCCATACAGACAGCTGACAGAGACTCCAACCCTTCACAACGGCATAGCTTCTGCCAAAGCAGCCCATGCAGTTGCTGTGGGGTTGGAATGAGGGAGGGGCAAGGCTGGGATGAAATGCCCATAGTGTTGCTCTGTGAAGGGCTCTGCTGTCAATTTGAGCTCTGCCCTATTGTTGTGTACAGATGACCCCCCTGCAGACCCCGTGTTTACATGTAAATACTGGCATTGATATGTAAATAGTGGCGGCATTCATATATATATATATATATATATATCATGCCCCCCCTGAGGTCATATCCACCATCACCTATACTGAATGCTGCCCACTGGGGAGATAAAGGGGTATGCTTAAAGGCCTGCCTACAACGGAGGTCATTAAGCCCAACATCAGCCTGTTCTGCAAAGGTAAGCAAATTAGTGGGGGGGGGAGGGGTAGTGTGGGGTGTGCAGAGATAGACAGAGAAGGAATTACAATTTGGAGTGCACAGGTGTGAACGCAGGCTAAATGTCTTAGTTACATTGGTGGTCAGTGTAAATCTTTTTATTACATTGGTGCTTGGTGTAGAATCCTTTCATTTACACATACTGGCCAGTGTGAATGTCCGCCTTACATTGGTGGTCAGTGTAAATCCCTCTTTACATTGGTGGTTACTGTGAGTGCTTCTATTACATTAGTGGTCAGTGCAAACCCCTATTACATTAGTGGTCAGTGCAAACCCCCATTACATTAGTGGTCAGTGCAAACCCCCATTACATTAGTGGTCAGTGCAAACCCCCATTACATTAGTGGTCAGTGCAAACCCCCATTACATTAGTGGTCAGTGCAAACCCCCATTACATTAGTGGTCAGTGCAAACCCCCATTACATTAGTGGTCAGTGCAAACCCCCATTACATTAGCGGTCAGTGTAAACCCCCATTACATTGGCGGTCAGTGTAAACCCCCATTACATTGGCGGTCAGTGTAAACCCCCATTACATTGGTGGCCAGTGTAAACCCATATTACATTGGTGGCCAGTGTAAACCCCCATTACATTGGTGGCCAGTGTTGAAACTCCTCTTTATATTGGTAGTCGGTAAAAAATAAAAATAAATCAGCATTTCCATTGATCACACCCTCTCCTCCCCCCAGCACTGCCACTGATCCCAGGAGTCCTAGGATCCCTAGGAGTTTTCTGTCTATTAATAGGTCCCCTCACCTCCCCAGTCCATGGTGTGCAGGCATTGAGGAGATGATGTGCTGTAATCTCTAGCAACCAATCAGTAAGCAGTAATGATGAGCAGTAACCTCTAGCAACCAGTGAGCAATATTGATGTAGAATAATAACTATCATTTAACAAGCAGAAATCATGTGCTGTAACCTCTAGCAACTATTCAGCGAGCCGTAATGTATGCTGTAACCTTAAGCAACCAGTCAGTGAGTGGTAATGATACACTGTAACCTCTGGCAACCAATCGCAATCACTGCCTGATCTGATTTGGTAAATGGCTTTTGAGTCTATCTGCTATTTAATGTAGGTCTCAGAGCAGGTGGAGAGGTGAGGAGCGAAACTGCAGTGAGGGGCTGGGCCAAGAAAATTTTTGCCCAGGGTTCAATCAATACTAAAAATTGCTAGAGGGGGTGGCAGGAGAGAGGGGGCGGTGCCCGTGCACCCTTAATGCACGGGATGCCACTGCCTACAAGGCACTATCAGATCCAAAGACCACCAGAAGGCACCACTGGCCCCCATAGGGCAAAGAAGGCCACCAGAGACCCTGAAAAGGTGCCGAAGGCCACCACAAGGCACCTTATGTCCCGAGAGGGCACTGAAGGCCACCATAGCCGGTCACATGTACTGTCCATGTGCAAGGTGCTCGTGCACACCCCTAGGGCACGCACAGAGCGGCGATTGGGAACGAGGCTTGTCACCCTGACACAGCCCGATCGCAGTAAAGAGCCAATGAAATGAAATTGACTCTTTATCACGTGGCTGGCTGTGTCCAATCACAGTCGGTCACAGAATGTCAACAAACCGCGGTAAAGCGATGTTACCGGGCTTTCCTCCTCACACACTGTGTGAGAAGGAGATTGTGGTAACATCTCGTTACCGCTTACAGTGTACACCAATCACACTGATTGCCCCCCTAATAAAGAGGACCTGTCACCACCCATCAAAGTACCTAAGTACCCGAGCACCTGTCACAGTCCATCTGAGTACCTGTCACAGTTCATCTGTGTACATGAGTACCTGGGCACCTATCACAGCCCACCTGAGTACCTGAGTACCAGTCACCAGTCCATCAGAGTAACTGAGTACCTGTCTCCAGCTCATCAGAGTACCCGAGTACCTATCTGCAGCCCATGCATCATAGAATATACCTTGGGGTGTTTTCTTTCCAAAATGGGGTAATTTTGTGGTAATTTCACTGTCCTGATGCTCCAGTGCCTTCAAAAGTGTGATGGGTAGGAATGAAATGAGATGTGTCATTTATGCTCCTAGAATGCCTGAAGGTACTACTTCAATATTGGTCCTCTGTATGTGGGCAGGCTGTGTAAAAGTCCTACACATGTGGTATCGGCATACTCGGGAGGAGTAGCAGAATGTATTTTGGGGTGTAATTTTTGCTATATACATGCCATGTGTTAGAAATATCTTAGCAATTGACAACTTTGTGTAAAAGTAAAAAAAAAAAACGATTTTCATTTTCTTCCCACGTTTTCTGAAGACTTGTGTAAAAAAAAAAGAAACCATTCAAAAGACTCATTGGTCATGTTGTGGGTAATTCCACTCCTGGTGCTCCAGGGCCTTCAAAAGTGTAATAGGACGTTAGGAAATTAGAGGTGTAATTTATGCTCCTAGAACCCCTGAAGGTGCTCCCTGCATGTTGGGCCTCTCTGTGTGGCCAGGCTGTGTAAAAGTTACACACATGTGGTATCGCCGTACTCGGGAGGAGTATCAGAATGTATTTTGGTGTGTAATTGGATGTATGCATATGCTGTTTGTGAGAAATAACTTATTATGACAATTTTGTGAAGAAAAAAAAATCGTAATTTTCCCAAGAATTGTGGGTAAAAAAATACAACTTCAAAAAACTCGCCATGCCTCTTACTAAATACCTTGGACTGTCTACTTTTTCAAAAAAGGGGTCATTTGGGGACTTTCCTGACATTTCAGAGCCTTAAGAAATGAGATAGGCTGTCAGTACATCAGGTGTGATCAATTTTCATGATCACATGTGATCCACGTCACTCACAATGCCCCATGACTCCCGACCGACACACATCCGGTCCTGTTCTTCCCTTCGAATGACAAGTCTGGTGGATGTTGGCTGATATATACAAAGGGGTGGGGTCTTCTGGGTGTTGTCACTGACCATGGGCATCCCACATTTACACTTTATTAGGTCTCCCTTGCTTGTAGCGGGTTGGACCCCCTTCTGCCTTTATTCTTGGTGGCATAGATACAAGGTGTTGGAAACGTTCCTCAGAGATTTTCCTCCATAGTGACATGATAACATCACACAGTTGCTGCAGATTTGTCGGCTGCACATCCATGATGCCAATCTCCCGTTCCACCACATCCCAAAGGTGCTCTATTGGATGAGATGTGGGGAGTGTGGAGGACATTGGAGGACAGGGACCTCATTGTCCGGTGGTGAGATGATTGGAGCTTTGTGACATGGGGCATTATCCTGCTGGAAGGAGCCATCAGAAGATGGGGACACTGTAGTCACTGTAGTAAGGGTGGACATGGTCAGCAACAATACTCAGGTACCCCATCCCCCACACCATTACACCCCAACCACCAGCCTGAACCGGTGATACCCCATCCCCCACATCATTACACCCCCACCACCAACCTGAACCAGAGATACCCCATCCCCCACACCATTACATCCCCACCACCAGCCTGAACCAGTGATGCCCCATCCCCCACATCATTACACCCCAACCACCAGCCTGAACCAGTGATACCCCATCCCCCACATCATTACACCCCCCACCACCAGGCTGAACCGGTGATACCCCATCCCCCACACCATTACACCCCCACCACCAGCCTGAACCAGTGATATCCCATCCCCCACACCATTACACCCCCACCACCAGCCTGAACCAGTGATATCCCATCCCCCACACCATTACACCCCCCACCACCAGCCTGAACCGGTGATACCCCACCCCCACACCATTACACCCCCACCACCAGCCTGAACCGGTGATACCCCATCCCCCACACCATTATACCCCCACCACCAGCCTGAACCGGTGATATTCCATCCCCCACACCAGTACACCCCCACCACCAGCCTGAACCAGTGATACCCCATCCCCCACATCATTACACCCCAACCACCAGCCTGAACCAGTGATACCCCATCCCCCACATCATTACACCCCCCACCACCAGGCTGAACCGGTGATACCCCATTCCCCGCACCATTACACCCCCGCCACCAGCCTGAACCAGTGATATCCCATCCCCCACACCATTACACCCCCACCACCAGCCTGAACCAGTGATATCCCATCCCCCACACCATTACACCCCCCACCACCAGCCTGAACCGGTGATACCCCACCCCCACACCATTACACCCCCACCACCAGCCTGAACCGGTGATACCCCATCCCCCACACCATTATACCCCCACCACCAGCCTGAACCGGTGATATCCCATCCCCCACACCAGTACACCCCCACCACCAGCCTGAACCAGTGATACCCCATCCCCCACACCATTACACCCCCACCACCAGGCTGAACCGGTGATACCCCATCCCCCACACCATTACACCCCCACCACCAGCCTGAACCGGTGATACCCCATCCCCCACACCATTACACCCCCACCACCAGCCTGAACCGGTGATACCGCATCCCCCACACCCTTATACCCCCACCACCAGCCTGAACCGGTGATACCCCATCCCCCACACCATTACACCCCCACCACCAGCCTGAACCGGTGATACCCCATCCCCCACACCATTATACCCCCACCACCAACCTGAACCGGTGATATCCCATCCCCCACACCAGTACACCCCCACCACCAGCCTGAACCAGTGATACCCCATCCCCCACACCATTACACCCCCACCACCAGGCTGAACCGTGATACCCCATCCCCCACACCATTACACCCCCACCACCAGGCTGAACCAGTGATACCCCATCCCCCACACCATTACACCCCCACCACCAGCCTGAACCGGTGATACAAGGCAGGATGGATCTATGCCCCAAATTCTGACCCCACTATCTGAATGTTGCAGCTGAAATCCAGACTCATCAGACCAGGTAACATTTTTCCAATCTTCTATTGTCCAATGTTGGTGATCCTGTGCCAATTGTAGCCTCAGTTTCCTGTTCTTAGCTGACAGGAGTGGCACCCAGTGTGGTCTTCTGCTGCTGCAGCCCATCTGCTTCAAGGTTCGATGTGTTGTGTGTTCAGAGATGGTATTTCACATACCTTGGGTGTAATGAGAGGTTATTTGAGTTCCTGTTGTCTTTTATCTGGATCCAGTCTGCCCATTCTCCTCTGACACCAACAAGGCATTTTCCTCCACACAACTGCCGCTCACTGGATATTTTCTCTTTTTCCCACCATTCTCTGTAATGCCAAGAGATGGTTGTGTGTGAAAATCCCAGAAATACTCAGACCAGCCCGTCTGTCACCAACCACCA
Organism: Lithobates pipiens; assembly: GCA_037367395.1. Classification (NCBI taxonomy): domain Eukaryota; kingdom Metazoa; phylum Chordata; class Amphibia; order Anura; family Ranidae; genus Lithobates; species Lithobates pipiens. The sequence goes on from JAZDVW010001250.1 coordinate 53,013, forward strand.
TGCCACGTTCAAAGTCACCCAGATCCCCTTTCTTTCCCATTCTGATGTTTGAACTTCAGCAAGTCGTCTTCACCACATCTAGATGCCGAAATGCATTGAGTTGCTGCCGTGTGACTGGCTGATTAGCAATTTGTGTTACTGAGCAACTGAGCAGGTGTACCTTGTAAAGTGTCCGCTGAGTGCAGTGAGTTCATCACTAGTTGTCACTTTCTAACAGGAAGTTTATTATATTTTCTACTTTGAACCTCATTTGCCTTGTAGTTGCCCCTCCCCCCATTCATTTCTTCAGATCTTCTTGTGAGGTTTCCACATCCTGCGGAGAAGTTATTGCCCTGCTTAGCTTATATTGTCCACAAATACAGAGATTGAACTGTTTCCCCCATCCCCATCCTCCAGGTCGTCTATGAACAAATTAAATAGGATTGGTCCCAGCACAGAACCCTGGGGGACCCCACTACCCACCCCCGACCATTCCGAGTACTCCCCATTTATCACCACCCTCTGAACTCGCCCTTGTAGCCAGTTTTCAATCCATGTCCTCACCCTATGGTCCATGCCAACCCACCTTATTTTGTACAGTAAATTGATTGTACAGGGATTTTGCAAAATCCAGATACACCACGTCTACGGGTCTTCCTTTATCTAGATACACCACGTCTACGGGCCTTCCTTTATCTAGATACACCACATCTACGAGCCTTCCTTTATCTAGATACACCACGTCTACGGGCCTTCCTTTATCTAGATACACCATGTCGACGGGCCTTCCTTTATCCAGATACACCACGTCTACGGGCCTTCCTTTATCCAGATACACCACGTCTACGGGCCTTCCTTTATCCAGATACACCACGTCTACGGGCGTTCCTTTATCTTGATACACCACGTCTACGGGCCTTCCTTTATCCAGATACACCACGTCTACGGGCCTTCCTTTATCCAGATACACCACGTCTACGGGCGTTCCTTTATCTAGATACACCACGTCTACGGGCCTTCCTTTATCCAGATACACCACGTCTACGGGCCTTCCTTTATCTAGATGCACCACGTCTACGGGCCTTCCTTTATCTAGATACACCACGTCTACGGACCTTCCTTTATCCAGATACACCACATCTACGGACCTTCCTTTATCTAGATACACCACGTCTACGGGCCTTCCTTTATCTAGATACATCACGTCTATGGGCCTTCCTTTATCAAGATACACCACGTCTACGGGCCTTTCTTTATCTAGATACACCACGTCTACGGGCCTTCCTTTATCTAGATACACCACGTCTACGGGCCTTTCTTTATCTAGATACACCACGTCTACGGGCCTTCCTTTATCTAGATACACCACGTCTACGGGCCTTTCTTTATCTAGATACACCACGTCTACGGGCCTTTCTTTATCTAGATACACCACGTCTACGGGCCTTTCTTTATCTAGATACACCACGTCTACGGGCCTTCCTTTATCTAGATAAACCACGTCTATGGGCCTTCCTTTATCTAGATACACCACGTCTACGGGCCTTCCTTTATCTAGATACACCACGTCTACGGGCCTTCCTTTATCTAGATACACCACGTCTATGGGCCTTCCTTTATCTAGATACACCACGTCTACGGGCCTTCCTTTATCTAGATATACCACATCTAAGGGCCTTCCTTTATCTAGATACACCACGTCTACGGGCCTTCCTTTATCTAGATATACCACATCTAAGGGCCTTCCTTTATCTAGATACACCACGTCTACGGACCTTCCTTTATCTAGATACACCACATCTACAGGCCTTCCTTTATCTAGATACACCACGTCTACGGGCCTTCCTTTATCTAGATACACCACGTCTACAGGCCTTCCTTTATCTAGATACACCACATCTACAGGCCTTCCTTTATCTAGATACACCACATCTAAGGGCCTTCCTTTATCTAGATACACCACATCTAAGGGCCTTCCTTTATCTAGATACACCACATCTAAGGGCCTTCCTTTATCTAGATACACCACATCTAAGGGCCTTCCTTTATCTAGATACACCACGTCTAAGGGCCTTCCTTTATCTAGATACACCACGTCTACAGGCCTTCCTTTATCTAGATACACCATGTCTACGGGCCTTCCTTTATCTAGATACACCACGTCTACGGGCCTTCCTTTATCTAGATACACCACGTCTACGGGCCTTCCTTTATCTAGATACACCACATCTAAGGGCCTTCCTTTATCTAGATACACCACATCTAAGGGCCTTCCTTTATCTAGATACACCACGTCTACGGGCCTTCCTTTATCTAGATACACCATGTCTACGGGCCTTCCTTTATCTAGATACACCACGTCTACGGACCTTCCTTTATCTAGATACACCACATCTACAGGCCTTCCTTTTTCTAGATACACCACGTCTACGGGCCTTCCTTTATCTAGATACACCACGTCTACAGGCCTTCCTTTATCTAGATACACCACATCTACAGGCCTTCCTTTATCTAGATACACCACATCTAAGGGCCTTCCTTTATCTAGATACACCACATCTAAGGGCCTTCCTTTATCTAGATACACCACATCTAAGGGCCTTCCTTTATCTAGATACACCACATCTAAGGGCCTTCCTTTATCTAGATACACCACGTCTACAGGCCTTCCTTTATCTAGATACACCATGTCTACGGGCCTTCCTTTATCTAGATACACCACGTCTACGGGCCTTCCTTTATCTAGATACACCACGTCTACGGGCCTTCCTTTATCTAGATACACCACATCTAAGGGCCTTCCTTTATCTAGATACACCACGTCTACGGGCCTTCCTTTATCTAGATACACCATGTCTACGGGCCTTCCTTTATCTAGATACACCACGTCTACGGACCTTCCTTTATCTAGATACACCATGTCTACGGGCCTTCCTTTATCTAGATACACCACGTCTACGGGCCTTCCTTTATCTAGATACACCACTACTACGGGCCTTCCTTTATCTAGATACACCACATCTACGGACCTTCCTTTATCTAGATACACCATGTCTACGGGCCTTCCTTTATCTAGATACACCACGTCTATGTTCCTTCCTTTATCTAGATACACTCTGTCTACGGACCTTCCTTTATCCAGATACACCACGTCTACGGACCTTCCTTTATCTAGATACACCACGTCTACGGGCCTTCCTTTATCTAGATACACCACGTCTACGGGCCTTCCTTTATCTAGATACACCACGTCTACGGGCTTTCCTTTATCTAGATACACCACGTCTACGAGCCTTCCTTTATCTAGATACACCACGTCTATGGGCCTTCCTTTATCTAGATACACCACGTCTACGGGCCTTCCTTTATCAAGATACACCACGTCTACGGGCCTTCCTTTATCTAGATACCCCACGTCTACGGACCTTCCTTTATCTAGATACACCACGTCTACGGGCCTTCCTTTATCTAGATACACCACGTCTACGGGCCTTCCTTTATCTAGATACACCACGTCTACGGGCCTTCCTTTATCTAGATACACCACGTCTACGGGCTTTCCTTTATCTAGATACACCACGTCTACGGGCCTTCCTTTATCTAGATACACCACGTCTACGGGCCTTCCTTTATCTAGGTACACCACGTCTACGGGCCTTCCTTTATCTAGATACACCATGTCTACGGGCCTTCCTTTATCCAGATACACCACGTCTACGGGCCTTCCTTTATCTAGATACCCCGCGTCTACGTACCTTCCTTTATCTAGATACACCACGTCTACGGGCCTTCCTTTATCTAGATACACCACGTCTACGGACTTTCCTTTATCTAGATACACCACGTCTACGGGCCTTCCTTTATCTAGATACACCATGTCTACGGGCCTTCCTTTATCCAGATACACCACGTCTACGGGGCCTTCCTTTATCTAGATACACCACGTCTACGGGCCTTCCTTTATCTAGATACACCACGTCTACGGGCCTTCTTTTATCTAGATACACCACGTCTACGGGCCTTCCTTTATCCAGATACACCACGTCTACGGGCCTTCCTTTATCTAGATACCCCACGTCTACGGACCTTCCTTTATCTAGATACACCACGTCTACGGGCCTTCCTTTATCTAGATACACCACGTCTACGGACTTTCCTTTATCTAGATACACCACGTCTACGGGCCTTCCTTTATCTAGATACACCACGTCTACGGACTTTCCTTTATCTAGATACACCACGTCTACGGGCCTTCCTTTATCTAGATACACCACGTCTACGGGCCTTCCTTTATCTAGATACACCATGTCTATGGGCCATCCTTTATCTAGATACACCACATCTACGGGTCTTCCTTTATCTAGATACACCACGTCTACGGGCCTTCTTTTATCTAGATACACCACGTCTACGGGCCTTCCTTTATCTAGATACACCACATCTAAGGGCCTTCCTTTATCTAGATACACCACATCTAAGGGCCTTCCTTTATCTAGATACACCACATCTAAGGGCCTTCCTTTATCTAGATACACCACGTCTACAGGCCTTCCTTTATCTAGATACACCACGTCTACGGGCCTTCCTTTATCTAGATACACCATGTCTACGGGCCTTCCTTTATCTAGATACACCACGTCTACGGACTTTCCTTTATCTAGATTCACCACGTCTACGGACTTTCCTTTATCTAGATACACCACGTCTACGGGCCTTCCTTTATCCAGATACACCACGTCTACGGGCCTTCCTTTATCTAGATACCCCACGTCTACGGGCCTTCCTTTATCTAGATACACCACGTCTACGGGCCTTCCTTTATCCAGATACACCACGTCTACGGGCCTTCCTTTATCTAGATACACCACGTCTACGGGCCTTCCTTTATCTAGATACACCACGTCTACGGGCCTTCCTTTATCTAGATACACCACGTCTACGGGCCTTCCTTTATCCACATATACCACATCTACAGGCCTTCCTTTATCTAGATACACCACGTCTACGGGCCTTCCTTTATCTAGATACACCACGTCTACAGGCCTTCCTTTATCCAGATACACCACGTCTACGGGCCTTCCTTTATCTAGATACCCCACGTCTACGGACCTTCCTTTATCTAGATACACCACGTCTACGGGCCTTCCTTTATCTAGATACACCACGTCTACGGACTTTCCTTTATCTAGATACACCACGTCTACGGGCCTTCCTTTATCTAGATACACCACGTCTACGGGCCTTCCTTTATCTAGATACACCACGTCTACGGACTTTCCTTTATCTAGATACACCACGTCTACGGGCCTTCCTTTATCTAGATACACCACGTCTACGGGCCTTCCTTTATCTAGATACACCATGTCTATGGGCCATCCTTTATCTAGATACACCACATCTACGGGTCTTCCTTTATCTAGATACACCACGTCTACGGGCCTTCCTTTATCTAGATACACCACGTCTACGGGCCTTCCTTTATCTAGATACACCACATCTAAGGGCCTTCCTTTATCTAGATACACCACATCTAAGGGCCTTCCTTTATCTAGATACACCACATCTAAGGGCCTTCCTTTATCTAGATACACCACGTCTACAGGCCTTCCTTTATCTAGATACACCATGTCTACGGGCCTTCCTTTATCTAGATACACCATGTCTACGGGCCTTCCTTTATCTAGATACACCACGTCTACGGACTTTCCTTTATCTAGATACACCACGTCTACGGACTTTCCTTTATCTAGATACACCACGTCTACGGGCCTTCCTTTATCCAGATACACCACGTCTACGGGCCTTCCTTTATCTAGATACCCCACGTCTACGGGCCTTCCTTTATCTAGATACACCACGTCTACGGGCCTTCCTTTATCTAGATACACCACGTCTACGGGCCTTCCTTTATCTAGATACACCACGTCTACGGGCCTTCCTTTATCTAGATACAGCACGTCTACGGGCCTTCCTTTATCTAGATACACCACGTCTACGGGCCTTCCTTTATCCACATATACCACATCTACGGGCCTTCCTTTATCTAGATACACCACGTCTACGGGCCTTCCTTTATCTAGATACACCACGTCTACGGGCCTTCCTTTATCCAGATACACCACGTCTACGGGCCTTCCTTTATCTAGATACCCCACGTCTACGGACCTTCCTTTATCTAGATACACCACGTCTACGGGCCTTCCTTTATCTAGATACACCACGTCTACGGACTTTCCTTTATCTAGATACACCACGTCTACGGGCCTTCCTTTATCTAGATACACCACGTCTACGGGCCTTCCTTTATCTAGATACACCATGTCTACGGGCCTTCCTTTATGTAGATACACCACGTATACGGGCCTTCCTTTATCTAGATACACCACGTCTACGGGCCTTCCTTTATCTAGATACACCTCTACGGGCCTTCCTTTATCTACGGGCCTTCCTTTATCTAGATACACCACCTCTACGGGCCTTCCTTTATCTAGATACACCTCTACGGGCCTTCCTTTATCTACGGGCCTTCCTTTATCTAGATACACCACCTCTACGGGCCTTCCTTTATCTAGATACACCTCTACGGGCCTTCCTTTATCTACGGGCCTTCCTTTATCTAGATACACCACGTCTACGGGCCTTCCTTTATCTAGATACACCACGTCTACGGGCTTTCCTTTATCTAGATACACCACGTCTACGGGCCTTCCTTTATCTAGATACACCACGTCTACGGGCCTTCCTTTATCTAGATACACCACGTCTACGGGCCTTCCTTTATCTAGATACACCACGTCTACGGGCCTTCCTTTATCCAGATACACCACGTCTACGGGCCTTCCTTTATCTAGATACCCCACGTCTACGGACCTTCCTTTATCTAGATACACCACGTCTACGGGCCTTCCTTTATCTAGATACACCACGTCTACGGACTTTCCTTTATCTAGATACACCACGTCTACGGGCCTTCCTTTATCTAGATACACCACGTCTACGGACTTTCCTTTATCTAGATACACCACGTCTACGGGCCTTCCTTTATCTAGATACACCACGTCTACGGGCCTTCCTTTATCTAGATACACCATGTCTATGGGCCATCCTTTATCTAGATACACCACATCTACGGGTCTTCCTTTATCTAGATACACCACGTCTATGGGCCTTCCTTTATCTAGATACACCACGTCTACGGTCCTTCCTTTATATAGATACACCACGTCTACGGACCTTCCTTTATCTAGATACACCACGTCTACGGACCTTCCTTTATCTAGATACACCACGTCTATGGGCCTTCCTTTATCTAGATACACCACGTCTACGGACCTTCCTTTATCTAGATACACCACGTCTACGGGCCTTCCTTTATCTAGATACACCACGTCTATGGGCCTTCCTTTATCTAGATACACCACGTCTACGGGCCTTTCTTTATCACCTCCTCATAGAAGGTTAGTAGATTGGTTTGGCAAGAACAATTCTTCATGAATCCATGCTGATTACTGCTAATGATACCGTTCTCAATACTAAAATCTTGTATATAGTCCCTTATCATCCCCTCCAAAAGTTTACATACTATTGATGTTAGGCTGACTGGTCTGTAATTTCCAGGGATGTATTTTGGGCCCTTCCCCCTCTACCCTTCCTGACTGTCACCCATCTACTCTTTGCTAGTGCCTGCACCTCTTTGTCTCCACCCGCCTCTGTGCTGGCCCCTGCCGGGTACGTTCCCGGCTCTCATTTAGTATGGAGGGACTTCTCAGTGCTGACAGTTGCTTCCCCAGATTCAGAACCTGGGCTTCCAGGGAAACAACGTGCTTACATTTTGTAGTATTCACCCTCGATCGGATGATCAAGGAACGCATACATGACGCAAGATGTACACCGAGTCGCCTCTCCACACCTGCCGGGCATCCTACCTATTCATTTAGTGAGGATTAGAGATTATACCCAGTCCAAATTACCTAACAACTACCTTCCTGACACTAATACTCAACAAGACAACCTACATGCACCCGCATGTCCACCCACAATACACAAGTACTAATGATCCACACACACTACACAGCTACTATGACCCCTGCTATAACCTCCTGTTTTTAACTCACCACTTAGCCCAGTTCCACTTGGACAGCGTTCCAGCAAGCTCACAATGAGCTCTACACAGGGGTATATATAGGCCTCAAGCACCGGTGACCAATTGACCACGCCCATTAATTAGTAGGCTGAAGGAAGCAAAGAAAAAAAACAGTTTAAGGCTGGGTTCACACCACAGCGATGCGGGAACGCCGCGAATCCGCGGCGGGTTCCCGCATCGCATGCCTCCCCCTGGCAGTTCACACTGCCCTATGCGGACGGCTGGGAGTGTCAATGAAATGTTAATGACACCCCCAGATCCGTCCGCATATCGCAGTGCGATCTGCAAACTCGGACAGGAATCGGATCGCATGGTGTGAACCCCCATGCGATCCGATTCTGTTGCGGACCAAAAAAAGGGTACCGTGCGAGTTTGCTGCGGGAGCGATGCGAATTCAGCCAATACTATCTGTACTGCTGTACTCGCATCGCTACGGAGATCGGATGTGATTTGCACTGCAGTGCGGTGCGAATCACATCCGGATCTCCCCCCGCAGCAGTGTGAACCCAGCCTAAAAAGTGTCAGAAAAAGGTGTTAAAAAGCTACAAAGAAAAGCCCCAAAAAGAACCTAAAAATGCCACCCAGCAGTCACCAGCAATCACCAGCAGTCACCAGCAGTCACCAGAAGTCACCAGCAATCACAAGCAGTCACCAGCAATCACCAGCAGTCACCAGCAATCACCAGAAGTCACCAGCAGTCACCAGCAGTCACCAGCAATCACCAGAGGTCACCAGCAATCACCAGAAGTCACCAGAAGTCACCAGCAGTCACCAGAAGTCACCAGCAGTCACCAGCAATCACCAGAAGTCACCAGAAGTCACCAGCAGTCACCAGCAATCACCGGCAGTCACCAGCAATCACCAGAAGTCACCAGAAGTCACCAGAAGTCACCAGCAATCACCAGCAATCACCAGTAGTCACCAGCAATCACCAAAAGTCACCAGCAGTCACCAGCAGTCACCAGCAATCACCAGAAGTCACCAGAAGTCACCAGCAATCACCAGCAATCACCAGCAATCACCAGTAGTCACCAGCAATCACCAAAAGTCACCAGCAGTCACCAGCAATCACCAGTAGTCACCAGCAATCACCAGCAGTCACCAGCAATCACCAGAAGTCACCAGCAATCACCAGAAGTCACCAGAAGTCACCAGCAGTCACCAGAAGTCACCAGCAGTCACCAGAAATCACCAGAAGTCACCAGCAATCACCAGAAATCACCGGCAGTCACCAGCAATCACCAGAAATCACCAGAAGTCACCAGAAGTCACCAGCAGTCACCAGAAGTCACCAGCAATCACCAGAAGTCACCAGCAGTCACCAGAAATCACCAGAAGTCACCAGCAGTCACCAGAAGTCACCAGAAGTCACCAGCAATCACCAGCAGTCACCAGAAATCACCAGAAGTCACCAGAAGTCACCAGAAATCACCAGCAATCACCAGCAATCACCAGTAGTCACCAGCAATCACCAGATGTCACCAGCAGTCACCAGCAGTCACCAGCAATCACCAGCAGTCACCAGCAATCACCAGAAGTCACCAGCAATCACCAGAAGTCACCAGAAGTCACCAGCAGTCACCAGAAGTCACCAGCAGTCACCAGAAATCACCAGAAGTCACCAGCAATCACCAGAAATCACCGGCAGTCACCAGCAATCACCAGAAATCACCAGAAGTCACCAGAAGTCACCAGCAGTCACCAGAAGTCACCAGCAATCACCAGAAGTCACCAGCAGTCACCAGAAATCACCAGAAGTCACCAGCAGTCACCAGCAATCACCAGCAGTCACTAAAAATCACCAGAAGTCACCAGCAGTCACCAGAAGTCACCAGCAGTCACCAGCAATCACCAGCAGTCATCAGAAATCACCAGAAGTCACCAGCAGTCAAAAGCAGGACTTGTTTACTCTCCACTCGAGGTCCCCCCTGTTCACCTTCCAACCAGCAGTCTGGCCATATGGGAAGGATTCCTCACCTGGGTGCGTCCCGTGTGTGAGCGCCCCTCATAGTGAGCGGAGCGGCGATGTGTTGAAAAGGTTTGCGCTGCTGGCGATTGTCAGCCGGGCCGCGGCCTCCATCACACTCCCACCCATACCCCCATGTTATGACAGGTAGAGGAATGGATATCACCTGTCCTCAATGAGGAGCAGGTGACTTCCTAATCATTCCAGTGTGTGCCCCCCCCCCCCCCCCCCCGGGGCTCCTCGGATCCAGCCGGGTGGATCATGTTATTGGAGATGACCTCTGACCCCCCCCCCGGGACGCAGCCAATCCCCATACAATGAAAACATGAACTATGGAGCTGAGAGGCCGATCCATAGACTACAAAACGTTCAAAAAGTTACATTTCCATGAAAGAAACTTGTGGAGAGATGGAGGAGAGATGTAACATTGTTATCAGGGAGAGAGACGGAGGAGAGATGTAACATTGTTATCAGGGAGAGAGACGGAGGAGAGATGTAACATTGTTATCAGGGAGAGAGACGGAGGAGAGATGTAACATTGTTACCGGGGAGAGAGACGGAGGAGAGATGTAACATTGTTACCAGGGAGAGAGACGGAGGAGAGATGTAACATTGTTATCAGGGAGAGAGACGGAGGAGAGATGTAACATTGTTATCAGGGAAAGAGACGGAGGAGAGATGTAACATTGTTATCAGGGAAAGAGACGGAGGAGAGATGTAACATTGTTACCAGGGAGAGAGACGGAGGAGAGATGTAACATTGTTACCAGGGAGAGAGACGGAGGAGAGATGTAACATCGTTATCAGGGAGAGAGACGGAGGAGAGATGTAACATTGTTATCAGGGAAAGAGACGGAGGAGAGATGTAACATTGTTATCAGGGAAAGAGACGGAGGAGAGATGTAACATTGTTATCAGGGAGAGAGACGGAGGAGAGATGTAACATTGTTACCAGGGAGAGAGACGGAGGAGAGATGTAACATTGTTACCGGGGAGAGAGACGGAGGAGAAATGTAACATTGTTATCAGGGAGAGAGACGGAGGAGAGATGTAACATTGTTATCAGGGAGAGAGACGGAGGAGAGATGTAACATTGTTATCAGGGAGAGAGACGGAGGAGAGATGTAACATTGTTACCAGGGAGAGAGACGGAGGAGAGATGTAACATTGTTACCAGGGAGAGAGACGTAGGAGAGATGTAACATTGTTATCAGGGAGAGAGACAGAGGAGAGATGTAACATTGTTATCAGGGAGAGAGACGGAGGAGAGATGTAACATTGTTATCAGGGAGAGAGACGGAGGAGAGATGTAACATTGTTATCAGGGAGAGAGACGGAGGAGAGATGTAACATTGTTATCAGGGAGAGAGACGGAGGAGAGATGTAACATTGTTACCGGGGAGAGAGACGGAGGAGAGATGTAACATTGTTACCAGGGAGAGAGACGGAGGAGAGATGTAACATTGTTACCAGGGAGAGAGACGGAGGAGAGATGTAACATTGTTATCAGGGAGAGAGACGGAGGAGAGATGTAACATTGTTATCAGGGAGAGAGATGGAGGAGAAATGTAACATTGTTACCGGGGAGAGAGACGGAGGAGAGATGTAACATTGTTACCAGGGAGAGAGACGGAGGAGAGATGTAACATTGTTATCAGGGAGAGAGAAGGAGGAGAGATGTAACATTGTTACCAGGGAGAGAGACAGAGGAGAGATGTAACATTGTTACCGGGGAGAGAGACGGAGGAGAAATGTAACATTGTTATCAGGGAGAGAGACGGAGGAGAGATGTAACATTGTTATCAGGGAGAGAGATGGAGGAGAAATGTAACATTGTTACCGGGGAGAGAGACGGAGGAGAGATGTAACATTGTTATCAGGGAGAGAGACGGGGAGAAATGTAACATTGTTATCAGGGAGAGAGACGGAGGAGAGATGTAACATTGTTACCAGGGAGAGAGACAGAGGAGAGATGTAACATTGTTATCAGGGAGAGAGATGGAGGAGAGATGTAACATTGTTACCGGGGAGAGAGACGGAGGAGAGATGTAACATTGTTACCAGGGAGAGAGACGGAGGAGAGATGTAACATTGTTATCAGGGAGAGAGACGGAGGAGAGATGTAACATTGTTACCAGGGAGAGAGACGGAGGAGAGATGTAACATTGTTACCAGGGAGAGAGACGTAGGAGAGATGTAACATTGTTATCAGGGAGAGAGACGGAGGAGAAATGTAACATTGTTACCGGGGAGAGAGACGGAGGAGAGATGTAACATTGTTATCAGGGAGAGAGACGGGGAGAAATGTAACATTGTTATCAGGGAGAGAGACGGAGGAGAGATGTAACATTGTTACCAGGGAGAGAGACAGAGGAGAGATGTAACATTGTTATCAGGGAGAGAGATGGAGGAGAGATGTAACATTGTTACCAGGGAGAGAGACGGAGGAGAGATGTAACATTGTTACCAGGGAGAGAGACGGAGGAGAGATGTAACATTGTTACCAGGGAGAGAGACGGAGGAGAGATGTAACATTGTTATCAGGGAGAGAGACGGAGGAGAGATGTAACATTGTTATCAGGGAGAGAGACGGAGGAGAGATGTAACATTGTTATCAGGGAGAGAGACGGAGGAGAGATGTAGCATTGTTATCAGGGAGAGAGACGGAGGAGAGATGTAACATTGTTATCAGGGAGAGAGACGGAGGAGAGATGTAACATTGTTATCAGGGAGAGAGACGGAGGAGAGATGTAACATTGTTACCGGGGAGAGAGACGGAGGAGAGATGTAACATTGTTATCAGGGAGAGAGACGGAGGAGAGATGTAGCATTGTTATCAGGGAGAGAGACGGAGGAGAGATGTAACATTGTTATCAGGGAGAGAGACGGAGGAGAGATGTAACATTGTTATCAGGGAGAGAGACGGAGGAGAGATGTAACATTGTTACCGGGGAGAGAGACGGAGGAGAGATGTAACATTGTTATCAGGGAGAGAGACGGAGGAGAGATGTAGCATTGTTATCAGGGAGAGAGACGGAGGAGAAATGTAACATTGTTATCGGGGAGAGAGACGGAGGAGAGATGTAACATTGTTATCAGGGAGAGAGACGGAGGAGAGATGTAACATTGTTACCAGGGAGAGAGACGGAGGAGAGATGTAACATTGTTACCAGGGAGAGAGACGGAGGAGAGATGTAACATTGTTACCAGGGAGAGAGACGGAGGAGAGATGTAACATTGTTATCAGGGAGAGAGACGGAGGAGAGATGTAACATTGTTATCAGGGAGAGAGACGGAGGAGAGATGTAACATTGTTACCAGGGAGAGAGACGGAGGAGAGATGTAACATTGTTATCAGGGAGAGAGACGGAGGAGAGATGTAACATTGTTACCAGGGAGAGAGACGGAGGAGAGATGTAACATTGTTACCAGGGAGAGAGACGGAGGAGAGATGTAACATTGTTATCAGGGAGAGAGACGGAGGAGAGATGTAACATTGTTATCAGGGAGAGAGACGGAGGAGAGATGTAACATTGTTATCAGGGAGAGAGACGGAGGAGAAATGTAACATTGTTACCGGGGAGAGAGACGGAGGAGAGATGTAACATTGTTATCAGGGAGAGAGACGGAGGAGAGATGTAACATTGTTATCAGGGAGAGAGACGGAGGAGAGATGTAACATTGTTATCAGGGAGAGAGACGGAGGAGAGATGTAACATTGTTATCAGGGAGAGAGACGGAGGAGAGATGTAACATTGTTATCAGGGAGAGAGACGGAGGAGAGATGTAACATTGTTATCAGGGAGAGAGACGGAGGAGAGATGTAACATTGTTATCAGGGAGAGAGACGGAGGAGAGATGTAACATTGTTACCAGGGAGAGAGACGGAGGAGAGATGTAACATTGTTACCGGGGAGAGAGACGGAGGAGAGATGTAACATTGTTACCGGGGAGATCCTTGGCTCCACTACACATTCAACCCAGGAGACTAAACCAGGCGCTGCAAACCACACCCCCCCCCACCCCCGGGGCCACATGGAGCCCCCTACAAGACTGTACCCGACCCACAGCTGAGGTGCAGAGTCTCCGCTTCTCCCTGATGTAAGAAAAGACTCTGATGGTGACTCTAATGCAAGAGGGGACCCTTCTGGGGAGACATATGTAAGGGGGGCTCTGATGTAAGTGGGGACCCTTCTGGGGAGACATAAGTAAAGGGGGGCTCTGATGTAAGAGGGGACCCTTCTGGGGAGACATATGTAAGGGGGGCTCTGATGTAAGTGGGGACCCTTCTGGGGAGACATATGTAAGGGGGGCTCTGATGTAAGTGGGGACCCTTCTGGGGAGACATATGTAAAGGGGGGCTCTGATGTAAGTGGGGACCCTTCTGGGGAGACATATGTAAGGGGGGCTCTGATGTTAGAGGGGACTCTTGCTGGGGAGACATATGTAAGGGGGGCTCTGATGTTAGAGGGGACTCTTGCTGGGGAGACATATGTAAGGGGGGCTCTGATGTTAAAGGGGACTCTGCTGGGGAGACATATGTAAGGGGGGGGGGGACTCTGATGTAAGAGGGGACCCTTTCGGGGAGACATATGTAAAGGGGGGCTCTGATGTAAGTGGGGACCCTTCTGGGGAGACATATGTAAGGGGGGCTCTGATGTAAGAGGGGACCCTTCTGGGGAGACATATGTAAGGGGGGCTCTGATGTAAGCGGGGACCCTTCTGATGTAAGAGGGGCACTGATGGAGACTCTGATGCAGAGAGAGACTCTTATTAACACATTGATTTAAGGGGGACTCTGATGTAAGAGGGGCACTGATTGAGACTCTGATGTAAGGGAGGACCCCAATGGGGTCAATAATGTAAGGGGGGCTCCTATGAGGACACTGATGTATGGGGGGGGGGACTCGGATGGGGATCCTGATGTAAGGAGGAACTCTAATGGTGACTCTGATGTGAGGAGGACTCTGATGGGGATCATGATGTTAGGGGGGAGTCTTGTGGGGACAGTGATAACAGGGAGGACTCTGATGGGGATAATAATGTAAGGGGGGCTCTTATGAGGAGGGGGCTCGGATGGGGACCCCAATGAAAGTAAAGACTCTGATGGGGATCCTGATGTAAGGAGGGACTCTGATGGGGATCATGCTGTAAGGGGGGACTCTGATATAAGGGGAACTTTGATGGGGACCCTGATGTAAGGGGGGACTCTGATGTGAGACTCCGATAAGGATGATGATGTAAGGGGGGACTATTAATCAGAAGCTGATTGCAGGTACAATGCTTTCAGATGAATGTAATGCAGGTATGGGTGCGATGCAGGGTGCGGCCCCTGCATTGACCTCTCACGTTGTACCCCCCTCCCCCGCTCAGTCCTCTATAGATGATTTGATGGGATTCTCTGTAATCTTCTCTCGGGATTCTGTTGTATATTTTATGGGAAGAGCTGACATTTTGGGAGAGGAAAAAAGAGGCCATTTTCCTGGGGGGGGGGGGGGGGGGCTGGAGTCTCCTCGCCATCCTCAGCGCGGTGCGTTCCAGGCGGATTAGAGTCCTATCAGCCCCCCCTCCCCCGTCTCAGGTGGAATAAAAGCGCAGGAAATGCGACTAAACTCTCAGCCAGATTTTACTGATTCCAAATAGCGAGTTCTATTTACCCAGCCTGGGGGGGAGGGGAGGGGGGCGTCGGGTCTGCTCTGCCGCTGTTGGCGCGTTTTGCGTGACACGGCGGCGTGTAGAGAGGATTACGCCGTTCGGGACGCACGTCCTCGCTAATCCACTGTGTGAGAGCTTTGCGGAGTCCTCGGGATGTAAAAACCTCCCCGGATCTCATCTCCTCTTCTGATTTGTTTTTTTTTTGGATGTCATTTTCCTGAAATTTCCAAATATTTTAAAACATCCGAAATAAAGGGGCCCCCCGACCAATCAGAGCGCTCCGAGGTGTTTGAGGATCCCCCACAGATGATCAATAGGGTTTAGGTCTGGAGACATGCTTGGCCAGTCCATCACCTTTACCCTCAGCTTCTTTAGCAAGGCAGTGGTGGTGTTGGAGGTGTGTTTGGGGTGGTTATCATGTTGGAATACTGCCCTGCGGTCCAGTCTCTGAAGGGAGGGGGTCATGCTCTGCTTCAGTATGTCACAGTACATGTTGGCATTCATGGTTCCCTCAATGATCTGTAGCCCCCCAGTGCCGGCAGCACTCATGCAGCCCCAGACCATGACACCCCCACCACCATGCCTGACTGTAGACAAGACACACTTGTCTTTGTCCTCCTCACCTGGTTGCCCCCACACACGCCTGACACCATCTGACACCAAATACCTTTATCTTGGTCTCATCAGACCACAGGACATGGTTCCAGTAATCCATCTCCTTAGTCTGCTTGTCTTCAGCAAACTGTTTGTGGTCTTTCTTGTGCATCATCTTTAGAAGAGGCTTCCTTCTGGGACGACAGCCATGCAGACCAATTTGATGCAGTGTGCGGCGTATGGTCTGAGCACTGACAGGCTGACCCCCCCCCCCACCCCTACAACCTCTGCAGCAATGCTGGCAGCACTCATACGTCTATTTCCCAAAGACAACCTCTGGATATGACGCTGAGCACGTGACCTCAACTTCT
Source organism: Lithobates pipiens (assembly GCA_037367395.1). Taxonomy (NCBI): domain Eukaryota; kingdom Metazoa; phylum Chordata; class Amphibia; order Anura; family Ranidae; genus Lithobates; species Lithobates pipiens. The sequence goes on from JAZDVW010001250.1 coordinate 69,721, forward strand.
TTGGTGGACCATGGCGAGGCCTGTTCTGAGGGGAACCTGTCCTGTTATACCGCTGTATGGTCTTGGCCACCGTGCTGCAGATCAGTTTCAGGGTCTTGGCAATCTTCTTATAGCCTAGGCCATCTTTATGTAGAGAGACAATTCTTATCTTCAGATCCTCAGAGAGTTCTTTGCCATGAGGTGCCATGTTGTACTTCCAGTGACCAGTATGAGAGAGTGAGAGCGATAACACCAAATTTAACACACCTGCTCCCCATTCACACCTGAGACCTTGTAACACTAACGAGTCACATGACACCGGGGGGAGGGAAAATGGCTAATTGGGGCCCAATTTGGAGATTTTCACTTAGGGGGTGTACTGACTTTTGTGGCCAGCGGTTTAGACATTAATGGCTGTGTGTTGAGTTATTTTGAGGGGACGGGAAATTTACACTGTTATACAAGCTGTACACTCACTACTTTACATTGTAGCAAACCCCCCCCCCCTCCCCCCTCAAATCACGGCACTCCCCAACCATTGTTCCTGGGCTCTGCACACCCATTAAAGGACAAGGGACCGGCATGGCGGGTGTTGCTGGGTGAAGGGGAGGGAGATCAGTGAATGTTCATTTGCTGATCTCCCCTTCCCATTATGATATCACTGTGCCCATCGGAGTGACATCATTAATCGTAGTCCCAATATTTAATCGGCGCAACCTTCTTTTTTTTTTTTTTCTTTTTTTTTTTTTTTAATTTACAAGAAAAATAAAAAATTGGGAAATATGTGCCCTAAAATGATTTTAGCGTATTTTTACTAAAAATGTTGCGTTTCATAAACTGTTGCGTTAATATCGTGCGGCATAAAAGAATTGTAACTACCACCTTTTTATTCTCTAGGGTCTCTGCTTTTCAGAAAAAAATAAATAAATAAATATTTGGGGGTTGTCAACTAATCATTAGGTGTGCAAATAATGCAAAACTGTCTGTGGCAGCGAAAAGGGACGATTTCCTCTCGCTGCGTGGTATTTTTATTTATTTTTTTCTTTTCATTGGCGCCCATTCCCCCTGGCAATGCCCAGCTAGCAATGCCCTTTTTAACAGAAAGAGATCAAGACATCACTTCCGGTCCAAGGCGGAAGTAAACTTTTTTTTTTTTTTAAAGCAAACAATAAATTTTTTTATTTTTATTTTTAAAGCAAACAATACATTTTTTTATTTTTATTATTATTATTATTATTATTATTATTATTATTATTAATCTTTTTTTTATTATTATTTGCTTTTAAAGGTAAAGGAGAGATTTGGGGTCTTTTTGACCCAAGATCTCTCCAAAAAGAGGACCTGTCATCTCTTATTTCTATTTCAAGGAATGTTTACACTCCTTGTAATAGGAATGAAAATGATCGAAAACAAAAAAAAAAAATTAAAAGGGACAATGTAATAAAAAAATAAAAAAATAAAACAAATTATAATATTATAATAAAATATAAATTAAAATAAAATAAATAAATAAAAAAACATGCATATGTAAACGGAGTTCGCACCACACATGTGAGGTATCGCTGCGAACGATAGAGCGAGAGCGATAATTCTACCGCTAGACCTCTGCTGAAACTCTGAGCAGGGAACCTGTAAAGGCGTTTAAAGCGTCACCTATGGAGATTTTTAAGTACTGTCGCTTGTCGCCATTCCGGGAGTGTGCGCAATTTTAAAGTGTGACATGTTAGGTCTCTATTTACTCGGGGTAACATCATCTTTCATATTATACAAAAAAAAAAATCATTGTATATATCGTGTTTTTTTTTTTTTTTTAAGTGTATTTAAAAAAAAAAATGTGATTGAAAAACCGCTGTGCAAATACCATGTGATATTTAAAAAAATGCAATGATTGACATTTTATTTCCTGGGGTCTCTGCTAAAAAAAAAAAAAAAAGAGTATATATGTGTATATATATATATATATGTATATATATATATATGTATGTATATATATATGTGTGTGTGTATGCATTTTTTTTTTTTAGCAGAGACCCCAGGCAATTAAATGTCGATCGTTTCATTTTTTTTTCTAGAAAATTACTTATAAGCCCCCAAACATTATATACATTCATAAATATATACCTATATATCTATATATATATATATATATATATATATATATATATATATATATATATAAGCCCCCAAACATTATATATATTAATTAATATACATTAATATATATATATATTTATATATATATATATATATATATATATATATATATATATATATATATATATATATATATATATATATTAATATTTATATATTAATGTATATTAATGAATATATATAATGTTTGGGGGCTTATATGTAAATTTCTAGAAAAAAAATACTGATTTAAACTTGTAAAAAAGACCTGGGCTTTTTTAAGTGTTTAATCCTAAAAGCAACCATTTATTATTTTGCAGCTGAACAATTCTTACATGTGATGGCTGCATTTGTTTTCTTTTTTTTTAGGCTTTCTTTCCTTTATTTTCATCTGGTGATCCAGCCAGTAAGTCTGTTGTTTTTCAAAAAGCACAAGCTTTCCAGAAGAATGTATCAGTTTGCAGGGACGGGACAAACCATTTAACAATGACAGGGGTGCTTACAATGATCATCTTATATTTATTCATGTAAATCCTTTATCCCAAAAAGGTAAAAAAAAAAACAAAAAAAAAAACTGTTTCCTGTAACTGATGATAAAGTGTCAGCTGGGAGTTTGTTAGTGTATCTGAATCTGCTAATAAAGCTAATAGACCTTCCCCGCACAGACTGACAATGCTGCTCTCTGCTGTGCCTCCTGTTCTCATTCCTCCAGAGTTGGGCCTCACTAAGACAGCAGGTGTGCTACTGGCCAGATCTCCAGGTGAAAACGGAGGATAAGAAAAAAAAAAAAAAGAAAACGAATGCAGCCGCCACATCTGATGATTGGTAAGAGGAAATATAATACATTTGTGGTTTGGGGTTTAATGCGGCTTTAATTGGTGTTTGCCGCGTATCGCAATGGCGGATTATCCGCCTCCAGGCGAGGGACGCGGCTCACCTGACGCCGGCCTCAGATCTCTCCGGCTTTGTTTTCACATCCTGGAATAAAATCCTGAGAATCTTTAAATTGGAGCCAGCCGGTCCCTCTGCCTATAGAAGGCGGTCAGTTCCCCGCGTCCCTACCGAAAAAAAACAATATTCCCTCCGCGCATGCAGACTTTTCCAATCGTTCCACTTTAATATCTCCGGGTTTGTTCCAGCGATGATTTATAATGGAATCCGTGTCTTCTCCGCGGAAAGAATGTATCAAATTTCCTGTTCTGATAAACCCCGCAGAATGTTCCGGATATAGAAGAAGCTGCGGGGCACGGGATTGGACGCAGAGCGCGCTGCACTATCACAAATGGAAAAACACAGGAGATGGAGCCTGGAACCCGGCGAATCGCTTCGCATCAGAGCTAAAAATATCAACACCGCGAAATATCGGAGCTGAGATATCAGCGAATTACAGTGTCTGACAAAAGTAAGTACACCCCTCAGTCACATGTGTGTAAATCTTTTCTTCTCTCTTTTCATGTGACAACACTGAAGAAATGACACTTGTCTACAATGTAAAGTAGTGAGTGTACAGCTTGTATAACAGTGTAAATTTCCTGTCCCCTCAAAATAACTCAACACACAGCCATTAATGTCTAAACCGCTGGCAACAAAAGTCAGGACACCCCTAAGTGAAAATCTCCAAATTGGGCCCAAAGTGTCAATATTTTGTGTGGCCGCCATTATTTTCCAGCACTGCCTTCACCCTCTTGGGCATGGAGGTCACCAGAGCTTCACAGGTCACCACTGGAGTCCTCTTCCCCTCCCCCATGATGACATCACAAAGCTGGTGGATGTTGGAGACCTTGCGCTCCTCCACCAGTCTCTGAAGGGAGGGGATCATGCCCAGCCTTCTGCAACCACTGTGTGCTCATTGGTGGACATTCCCCGCCTTCTCCTCCAGCCACTGTGCGCTCATTGGTGGACATTCCCCGCCTTCTCCTCCAACCACTATGTGCTCATTGGTGGACATTCCCCTCCTTCTCCTCCAGCCACTGTGTGCTCATTGGTGGACATTCCCCGCCTTCTCCTCTAACCACTGTGTGCTCATTGGTGGACATTCCCCGCCTTCTCCTCCAGCCACTGTGTGCTCATTGGTGGACATTCCCCGCCTTCTCCTCCAACCACTGTGTGCTCATTGGTGGACATTCCCCACCCGCTCCTCCAACCACTGTGTGCTCATTGGTGGACATTCCCCACCTTCTCCTCCAACCACTGTGTGCTCATTGGTGGACATTCCTTGCCTTCTCCTCCAACCACTGTGTGCTCATTGGTGGACATTCCCCACCTTCTCCTCCAACCACTGTGTGCTCATTGGTGGACATTCCTTGCCTTCTCCTCCAACCACTGTGTGCTCATTGGTGGACATTCCCCGCCTTCTCCTCCAACCACTGTGTGCTCATTGGTGGACATTCCCCACCTTCTCCTCCAACCACTGTGTGCTCATTGGTGGACATTCACCGCCTTCTCCAACCACTGTGTGCTCATTGGTGGACATTCCTTGCCTTCTCCTCCAACCACTGTGTGCTCATTGGTGGATATTCCCCACCTTCTCCTCCAACCACTGTGTGCTCATTGGTGGACATTCCCCGCCTTCTCCTCCAACCACTGTGTGCTCATTGGTGGGCATTCCTTGCCTTCTCCTCCAACCACTGTGTGCTCATTGGTGGACATTCCTTGCCTTCTCCTCCAACCACTGTGTGCTCATTGGTGGACATTCACCACCTTCTCCAACCACTGTGTGCTCATTGGTGGACATTCCCCACCTTCTCCTCCAACCACTGTGTGCTCATTGGTGGACATTCCTTGCCTTCTCCTCCAACCACTGTGTGCTCATTGGTGGACATTCCCCACCTTCTCCTCCAACCACTGTGTGCTCATTGGTGGACATTCCCCGCCTTCTCCTCCAACCACTGTGTGCTCATTGGTGGACATTCCTTGCCTTCTCCTCCAACCACTGTGTGCTCATTGGTGGACATTCCCGACCTTCTCCTCCAACCACTGTGTGCTCATTGGTGGACATTCCCCGCCTTCTCCTCCAACCACTGTGTGCTCATTGGTGGACATTCCCCACCTTCTCCTCCAACCACTGTGTGCTCATTGGTGGACATTCCTTGCCTTCTCCTCCAACCACTGTGTGCTCATTGGTGGACATTCACCGCCTTCTCCAACCACTGTGTGCTCATTGGTGGACATTCCTTGCCTTCTCCTCCAACCACTGTGTGCTCATTGGTGGATATTCCCCACCTTCTCCTCCAACCACTGTGTGCTCATTGGTGGACATTCCCCGCCTTCTCCTCCAACCACTGTGTGCTCATTGGTGGGCATTCCTTGCCTTCTCCTCCAACCACTGTGTGCTCATTGGTGGACATTCCTTGCCTTCTCCTCCAACCACTGTGTGCTCATTGGTGGACATTCACCACCTTCTCCAACCACTGTGTGCTCATTGGTGGACATTCCCCACCTTCTCCTCCAACCACTGTGTGCTCATTGGTGGACATTCCCTGCCTTCTCCTACAACCACTGTGTGCTCATTGGTGGACATTCCCCGCCTTCTCCTCCAGCCACTGTGTGCTCATTGGTGGACATTCCCCGCCTTCTCCTCCAACCACTGTGTGCTCATTGGTGGACATTCCCCACCTTCTCCTCCAACCACTGTGTGCTCATTGGTGGACATTCCCCACCTTCTCCTACAACCACTGTGTGCTCATTGGTGGACATTCCCCGCCATCTCCTCCAGCCACTGTGTGCTCATTGGTGGACATTCCCCGCCTTCTCCTCCAACCACTGTGTGCTCATTGGTGGACATTCCCCGCCTTCTCCTCCAACCACTGTGTGCTCATTGGTGGACATTCCTTGCCTTCTCCTCCAACCACTGTGTGCTCATTGGTGGACATTCCCCGCCTTCTCCACCAACCACTGTGTGCTCATTGGTGGACATTCCCCGCCTTCTCCTCCAACCACTGTGTGCTCATTGGTGGACATTCCCCGCCTTCTCCTCCAACCACTGTGTGCTCATTGGTGGACATTCCCCGCCTTCTCCTCCAGCCATTGTGTGCTCATTGGTGGACATTCCCCGCCTTCTCCTCCAACCACTGTGTGCTCATTGGTGGACATTCCCCACCTTCTCCTCCAACCACTGTGTGCTCATTGGTGGACATTCCCCACCTTCTCCTACAACCACTGTGTGCTCATTGGTGGACATTCCCCGCCTTCTCCTCCAGCCACTGTGTGCTCATTGGTGGACATTCCCGCCTTCTCCTCCAACCACTGTGTGCTCATTGGTGGACATTCCTTGCCTTCTCCTCCAACCACTGTGTGCTCATTGGTGGACATTCCCCGCCTTCTCCACCAACCACTGTGTGCTCATTGGTGGACATTCCCCGCCTTCTCCACCAACCACTGTGTGCTCATTGGTGGGCATTTTCAGCCTTCTCCTCTAACCACTGTGTGCTCATTGGTGGACATTCCTTGCCTTCTCCTCCAACCACTGTGTGCTCATTGGTGGACATTCCCGCCTTCTCCTCCAACCACTGTGTGCTCATTGGTGGACATTCCCCGCCTTCTTCACCAACCACTGTGTGCTCATTGGTGGACATTCCCCACCTTCTTCACCAACCACTGTGTGCTCATTGGTGGACATTCCCCGCCTTCTTCACCAACCACTGTGTGCTCATTGGTGGACATTCCCCACCTTCTCCTCCAACCACTGTGTGCTCATTGGTGGACATTCCCCACCTTCTTCACCAACCACTGTGTGCTCATTGGTGGACATTCCCCGCCTTCTTCACCAACCACTGTGTGCTCATTGGTGGACATTCCCCGCCTTCTTCACCAACCACTGTGTGCTCATTGGTGGACATTCCCCGCCTTCTTCAGCAACCACTGTGTGCTCATTGGTGGACATTCCCCACCTTCTCCTCCAACCACTGTGTGCTCATTGGTGGACATTCCCCGCCTTCTCCTCCAACCACTGTGTGCTCATTGGTGGACATTCCCGCCTTCTCCTCCAACCACTGTGTGCTCATTGGTGGACATTTTCAGCCTTCTCCTCTAACCGCTGATCCCAACAGACCCCACTGAAAATCTGTGGGATGATTGAAGACTGCAGTCCACAAATGGTCACCATCAAATGTAACTGAACCTGAGCCATTCTGCAAAGAAGAGCAAATTATTTCTTCTTCTTCTTCTTCTTCTTCTTCTTATTATTATTATTATTATTATTATTATTATACTTTATTAATCCCAAAAGGAAATTGGTAAATTGTTAATATTACAAAGTCTGGAGGTGCAAAGTTAGTAGAGACAAATCCCAACAGACTAAAGTCTGGAATTACAGCAAAAGGGGTCCAACTAAATACCGACACAAGGAGGGGGGAGGGGGGTCCTTTTTCCAACTCAGTGATTCTGTTTTTGAATTTCTTTGTTTTCTTTTCAGACATGTTGATGTTATATCTTTGGGATTCTTTTCTATACCCACTGTACATGTATACGCTTGGTGGGAAGAATAGAAAATGACTTTGTAAACAGAAGTAAGAGGCAGGAAACTGTCATTTATCAGCAATTTAAATTACATTTGTTGTTTAGATATTAATGTATTGGAAACCGGTTTTCATTTTTTTTTGGGGGGGGGGGGTACCTGCCCCCCCCTCATGACATTTGTTTGACAATCCCTCAAATTGAACCTGCGAACATTTATCTCATCACTACTTGCAGGGGCGGACCGAAAAGTCATGGGGCCCCCGGGCAATAGGAGATTATGGGGCCCCACGGGCAATAGGAGATTATGGGGACCCCAGGAAATAGGAGATTATGGGGCCCCCAGGCAATAGGAGATTATGAGGACCCCAGGCAATGGGAGATTATGGGGCCCTCAGGCAATAGGAGATTATGGGGACCCCAGGCAATAGGAGATTATGGGGCCCCCAGGCAATAGGAGATTATGGGGACCCCAGGCAATAGGAGGTTATGGGGCCCCCAGGCAATGGGAGATTATGGGGACCCCAGGCAATGGGAGATTATGGGGCCCCCAGGCAATAGGAGATTATGGGGCCCCCAGGCAATATGAGATTATGGGGCCTCCAGGCAATAGGAGATTATGGGAATCCCAGGCAATAGGAGATTATGGGGACCCCAGGCAATAGGAGATTATGGGGACCCCGGGCAATAGGAGATTATGGGGACCCTGGGCAATAGGAGATTATGGGGCCCCTGGGCAATAGGAGATTATGGGGACCCCAGGCAATAGGAGATTATGGGCCCCCAGGCAATAGGAGATTATGGGGACCCCAGGCAATGGGAGATTATGGGGCCCCAGGCAATAGGAGATTATGGGGCCCCCAGGCAATAGGAGATTATGGGGCCCCCAGGCAATAGGAGATTATGGGGACCCCAGGCAATAGGAGGTTATGGGGCCTCCAGGCAATAGGAGATTATGGGGCCTCCAGGCAATAGGAGATTATGGGGACCCCAGGCAATAGTAGATTATGGGGACCCCGGGCAATAGGAGATTATGGGGACCCCGGGCAATAGGAGATTATGGGGCCCCCGGGCAATAGGAGATTATGGGGACCCCGGGCAATAGGAGATTATGGGGCCCCCGGGCAATAGGAGATTATGGGGACCCCGGGCAATAGGAGATTATGGGGCCCCCTGGCAATAGGAGATTATGGGGATCCCAGGCAATAGGAGATTATGGGGATCCCAGGCAATAGGAGATTATGGGGCCCCCAGGCAATAGGAGTTTATGGGGACCCCGGCAATAGGAGATTATGGGGCCACACAGTATACACACACACACACACATACAGTATACACACACATTCATACAATATACACACACACAATATACACACACACAGAATACACATACACACACACTGAAAAGATACTGGAGAGGAGGGGCAGCTATAATCTTGGGATTTTTTTAAAAAAACACAGATTTTTACATTCTGTCCCTGGTTTTATTGAGGCTGGCAACCCTGATGGGGCCCCTTAGTGGCATGAGGCCCTTGGGCAGTGCCCGAGTGCCCGAATGGTCAGTCCGCCCCTGACTACTTGTAGGTGAGGGGTGGGAAGTGGAGGATAAAGAATGAACGTTTGGCCACACATACAGATGGATGTATATAGTCTTGCAGAACTATTCCCCCCCCCTCCCCCGGTTGTGGCAACCGTCACGTGGTCCTCCCCTCCCTCATCGTGATAATCTTGAGGGAGAAATGTCAGACAATGTAAACAGTAAACGCGGCATTCTGCAACATCGCTAAAAAAAAATATATATAAATTGGGCCGCAGGCAATTATGCAAGTTTTACTGGATACATTAAAAAAGCATTAAATGCACAGCTGTTTTAAGTGTCTTTTAAGCTGATAAATTAACTGTCTAATAAATTGTGAGATTTGTCAGCTAATAACGCCATTTTATCTGCCTTAACATATGCCTTGCTAGTTCATGAAGCATTATTGGAAGTGCCAGGAGGAGATAATGTGCATTTTACACTGTTATGTCTTAAGTGGGATGGATCATTGGCCGTGAAGAAGTGTCTTAATAAATCTCTGAGGCTTTGTTAATTGCACTCAATGAAGTGTCACTGTTAAAACACAAGATGTGATAGAGAAAGCCGAACATAATGTCTTTCAGTTTTACAATTAACAGTTCACTAGGCAAATCGACCAAGAAACCGTCATTTGTTGCAGCCTTATTAACTCACCACCCCCCCCCCCCCCACCTCCAACCCCCCCAACCCCACCCCCTTCCCAGTCAAGGTCATAATTGGGAATATTCTGGAGCTGGAACCCCAAGGTGTGAGCTTCATTCTGAGTTTATTTTGCCAGAGTCAGCGTTTATTAGACATGTGCAATTAGTTTCGTACGAAATGAAAATTCGTACGAATTTCTGGAAATTCCTACATTCACACGAATCCGAAATACAATTTTTTTTTTTATGCATACGAATTCCGTACGAAATATACGAAATTTCGTTGACGAATTTCGAATCCAAATTCATAACGAAAATTCGTAATTGTTACGAAAAGTTAACGAACCTAAAAGTTAAAACCCCAGGAACTCAGCACAGGGATGGTGGGAACCCCTCATAATGGGCACAGCGGGTGTACAGACCCGGGAAATCAGCACAGGGATGGTGGGAACCCCTCATAATGAGCACAGCGGGTGTACAGACCCGGGAACTCAGCACAGGGATGGTGGGAACCCCTCATAATGGGCACAGCGGGTGTACAGACCCGAGAACTCAGCACAGAGATGGTGGGAACCCCTCATAATGGGCACAGCGGGGGTACAGACCTGGGAAATCAGCACAGGGATGGTGGGAACCCCTCATAATGGGCACAGCGGGTGTACAGACCCGGGAACTCAGCACAGGGATGGTGGGAACCCCTCATAATGGGCACAGCGGGTGTATAGACCCGGGAAATCAGCACAGGGATGGTGGGAACCCCTCATAATGGGCACAGCGGGTGTACAGACCCGGGAACTCAGCACAGGGATGGTGGGAACCCCTCATAATGGGCACAGCGGGTGTACAGACCCGGGAAGTCAGCACAGGGATGGTGGGAGCCCCTCATAATGGGCACAGCGGGGGGTACAGACCCAGGAACTCAGCACAGGGATGGTGGGAGCCCCTCATAATGGGCACAGCGGGTGTACAGACCCGGGAACTCAGCACAGGGATGGTGGGAACCCCTCATAATGGGCACAGCGGGTGTACAGACCCAGGAACTCAGCACAGGGATGGTGGGAGCCCCTCATAATGGGCACAGCGGGTGTACAGACCCGGGAACTCAGCACAGGGATGGTGGGAACCCCTCTTAATGGGCACAGCGGGCGTACAGACCCGGGAAATCAGCACAGGGACGGTAGAAACCCCTCATAATGGGCACAGTGGGTGTACAGAGCCGGGAACTCAGCACAGGGATGATGGGACCCCTCATAATGGACACAGTGGGTGTACAGACCCTGGAACTCAGCACAGGGATGGTGGGAACCCCTCATAATGGGCACAGCGGGTGCACAGGCCCGGGAAATCAGCACAGGGATGGTGGGAACCCCTCATAATGGGCACAGTGGGTGTACAGACCCAGGAACTCAGCACAGGGATGGTGGGAACCCCTCATAATGGGCACAGCGGGTGTACAGATCCGGGAACTCAGCACAGGGATGGTGGGAACCCCTCATAATGGGCACAGCGGGTGTACAGATCCGGGAACTCAGCACAGGGATGGTGGGAACCCCTCATAATGGGCACAGCGGGTGTACAGATCCGGGAACTCAGCACAGGGATGGTGGGAACTACTCCTAACGATAAATTAATCATAACAAATCTAACAAAAATGTTGTACACAAATTACGAAATACAATTTTTTTTTCGTAGGGAACTAACCGAAACAAATATTTTGAGGGCGCCCATGTCTAGCGTTTATATCAAGGGTTTCTCAACCAGGGTTCCTCCAATGGTTGCCCGGGGTTCCTTGGGCAATGACCAATTTTTGCCTCTCGGATAAGCTCCCAGTGACACCAATGATCTTTTTAGCTCTCTGTAGGGGGGAACATTCCTCCCCAAGACCACAGATGTAAGGAACACTTCCACCGACCATCAGACCAACGTATCATGAGTTGTAGATATAGACATTTTTAACAGGGGTTTCCTGAGGCCGAAGGGTTATTTCAAGGGTTCTTCCATGTTGAAAAGGTTGAGAAAGTCTGGTTCCTATGATAAAAAAAACATTTTTTTAGGTTCATCTGCTCATTAATTGCTGAGGACCGAGTCACATCCATGTGCATGTGGTGTTGCAGCATGCTTGGCGGGGCACATGAGTAGGTGTGATTGGACCTTTACCGTTTCCCTTTAGAAATGCATTCAAGAGAAGCAAAGACTTTATGGAGCGCCAAGTGCCAATGCCATTGCTAAGCTGAATAGAGCTCTGACCTTCAGTATGCTCATCCAGAAAGCACTGCAATAGATGATAAAGGAATGACGCACACCGGCAGCTCAAAGTATGCAAGATGTGAGGAGATGTTAAAAAAAAAAGGACCTCAGCTCTGGCTCCACCATGGCCACTGGTGTGTTTTGCCCTCTGGGGTTTAGTCACTATGGACTGGAAATCCCTTAATTTACCACCAATTGATTACTGCCAGATATTTGTCAACTAAGCCAATAAAACTGACCTATAAGGCCCATGGCTGCCCCCAAAAAAAAAAATAATAATAATTGAGGGGCACATTGGCGATTCTTCCGACCATATCTAATATCTGTAATCTCACTAGGCATGTTTTAGGCTAGCTAGATCATTCCAGGATGCCTAATTCTGCCAAACTTCTTGGCCTTCTATATTTTTAGACCAAGGTGGTCATGGCTCTCCTATGGAAGTCCTATATTTTTTTTTCCATAATTGGTACTGATAGAGTCTGATTAACCAAGCCAATAAAATAGTTTTTTGGCCAGCCATGGGCCTTATAGGTCAAACAAACTGAGAAGTACATTGGGAGGGGAGCTAGGCATATAGAATAGAACAGGATTCTACTTGAAATCAATTTTTCCCTCATTCTTCTAATCTTCTGACCATATCTAATATCTATAATATCACTAGATGTCTTCTAGGCTGATGAGGAAAAGATGAGCCGCACTCCGGTGATTGCTCTTAAAAAAAAAATTGTATTTATTAACAAGCCACAGTGACCAAATGCAAATAAGAGCAGTTGACGTGTTTCAGCCTAGAAGGCCTTAGTCATAATGCCTTCTAGGCTAGTTAGATAATTCCAGTATGCCTAATTCTGACAAACTTCTTTGCCTTCTACACTTTTAGGCCAAGAAGGTCATAGCTCTCCCGTGGACGTTCTGAATTTTTTTCCACAATTGGGTACTGGCGGAGCCTCGTCCACCAAGCCTATAAAATGACTTAAAACACCCCTATGGCTGCCCCCCCCCCCATTTTTTAAAAAAAACGTATTGACAGGAGAGCCAGGCACGTAGGATAAACATTTATTGTAAACTTCTGACCATATCTAATGTCGGCAACATGGCTAGGTGTTTTCTTCCCTCATTCTTCTAATCTTCTGACCATATCTAATATCTATAATATCACTAGATGTCTTCTAGGGTGATGAGGAAAAGTTGATCCGCACTCCGGCGATTGCTCTTAAAAAAATGTTGTATTTATTAACAAGCCACAGTGACCAAAGGCAAATGAGAACAGTTTGTCGTGTTTCAGCCTAGAAGGCCTTAGTCATAAGGCCTTCTAGGCTAGTTAGATAATTCCACTATGACTAATTCAGGCAAACTTTTTTGCCTTCTATACTTTTAGGCCAAGAAGGTCATAGCTCTCCCGTGGAAGTTCTCAAATTTTTTCCGCAATTGTTAACTGGTGGAGCCTCGTCAACCAGGCCTATAAAATGACTTGAAACACCCCTATGGCTGCCCCCCCCCCCCAAATGTAAAAACTTATTGACAGGAGAGCCAGGCACATAGGATAAAAATGTATTGTAAATTTCTGACCATATCTAATGTCTGCATCATGGCTAGATGTTTTCTAGGCTAGCTAGATCATTCCAGAATGCCTAATTCTTCCAAAATTGTTTGCCTTTTAGGCCAAGAAGGTCATAGCTCTCCCGTGGAAGTCCTCTCATTTTTCCACAACTGCTTATTAACAAGCCACAGTGACCAAATGCAAATGAGAACAGTTGACGTGTTTCAGCCTTAGAAGGCCTTAGTCTTAAGGCCTTCTAGGCTAGTTAGATAATTCCAGTATGCCTAATTCTGACAAACTTCTTTGCCTTCTATACTTTTAGGCCAAGAAGGTCATAGCTCTCCCGTGGAAGTTCTCAAATTTTTTCCACAATTGGTTACTGGTGGAGCCTCGTCAATCAGGCCTATAAAATGACTTAAAACACCCCCATGGCTGCCCCACCCCCTCCCCCCCCAAAAAAATGTAAAAACTTATTGACCGGAGAACCAGGCACATAGGATAAAAATTTATTGTAAATTTCTGACCATATTGAATGTCTGCAACATGGCTAGGTGTTTTCTTCCCTCATTCTTCTAATCTTCTGACCATATCTAATATCTATAATATCACTAGATGTCTTCTAGGCTGATGAGGAAAAGATGATCCGCACTCCGGTGATTGCACTTAAAAAAATGTTGTATTTATTAACAAGCCACAGTGACCAAATGCAAATGAGAACAGTTGACGCGTTTCAGCCTTAGAAGGCCTTAGTCGTAAGGCCTTTTAGGCTAGTTAGATAATTCCAGTATTCCTATTGCCTAATTCAGACAAACTTCTTTGCTTTCTATACTTTTAGGCCAAGAAGGTCATAGAAGTTCTCTAATTTTTCCAGAATTGGTTACTGGCGGAGCCTCGTCAACCAGGCCTATAAAATGACTTAAAACACCCCTATGGCTGCCCCCCCCCCCCCCCCAAAAAAAAAAAAAAAAAAAAAAAAAACCTACTGACAGGAGAACCAGGCACGTAGAATAACAATTTATTGTAAACTTCTGACCATATCTAATGTCTACATCATGGCTAGGTGTTTTCTAGGTGTTTTCTAGGCTAGCTAGATCATTCCAGTATGGCTAATTCTACCAAAATGATTTGCCTTTTAGGCCAAGAAGGTCATAGCTCTCCCGTGGAAGTCTTCTCATTTTTCCACAACTGGAGCCTCGTCCACCAGGCCTATAAAATGACTTATAAATACAAAAATAATACTGCGCCTAGGAAAAGATAATTCAGTGTGAAAAAAAAAAAATCCGCACCACAAATTTGAGATATTACCACAAAAAAAAAAAAAAAAAACAAGAAACAAAATAAAGTTGTGTTGAGTTACAGTGATTGATATTAAAAATACTGAAAAAAAATTATAAATAAATAAACAGTCCAGAAAAGTCAGTCTCTCAAATGGTTAGCATGTTTCCCTTAGTTCAGGCTCCTCCTGGTACCACCTCCAAGAAGTACCGCCCTCCCTGGCAGGGCTACATATAAGTAGTGGGTAGAGCTTAGCGTGGTTGGAATGTAGAGCAGCTGCACCACGGAGAAGTAGGACTGTGGACTATGTCCTTCCCACGATGAGGTCTTCTTCTGGAGAGGGTTTCCCTTGGATTTGGGTTCATTCACGGAAGTGCACCCCTTCTGAAACAGACATAGGGACTTGAATGTCACTGCAAATGAATGCAAAGATTGATTACTTCCATGTTTGCCTGTTAAATTTCCTTCTGTATAATGGGAAAATGTATCCTTCAAGTGTTCAGCAAAAGATATGGTCTTTGTGTCTAGCCTGAGTGATGTTCTTCAAGTGGGAATGTCCGAAATAGAGTGAAATGAGCCAATGCTCAGTTAGGCTCCAGGCAGCTGATCCGAGCCCAATAGGCCGCGCTGGCGGGGGACAACAGGGTTCTGTATACAAGTGACAGGGAAATCTACTCCAGCCAAGGAGTTGGTGGTGACTAATGGAAAGGGGGTCTTCCCTCCTGCTGGTGAGCGAGGACCCTTCAACTGGAACAGTTGACCTGAGCCCCGATGTCACATCAGAGTCATGGCTTGCCACCATGAAACCAGAATATAAGATCTTGTGGAAGTGTAACTCCTGACCATTAGAAGGACTGGTGCTGAATTGGACCAGGGGGGATGTTGTGCTGGGGTTTGGGACCACCATCCATACGTACAGTGGGCATGTGGGTGGGTGAAGCGTGGCGGAGCCGCAGAAGAAACTCTCAAAGCCCAGATGCAGAGAAACAGGAATATATTGTAACTGAAGTTTGGCAATACACAACAGTCCCAGAAGAGAAGGCAGCCCCGACCGGGAGCACGCAAAGGAAAGAACATTGATGAATTAGTAGCAGAAGGTCATCGGTGTGCTGACGGCGTCTGTTTTGAGGAGCCGCATGCAGCCTGCCCTGTCCATGCCCAAGTTGGGAGCTTCCAGGTAGGACGGCATGTCCCAGCACTTTGCCTACTCCTCAGGAACCTCTGCCTGACACTAAGCACTGTCCCTGTCAGACGGGCAGGGCCGTTTTTAAGGCAGGGCAAAAGGGGCAGCTGTCATTGTTGTGGGGCCCAAAGCAGCTGCTTCATACTTGCCAACTATCCTGGTTTGGTATTACGAGAAAGGACTGGATGGGGACTTTAGGATTTTAAAGGCACCAGTAATAAATTTGAAAGGAGTTTCTTTCTAAACAATCAATATTGGTTTTATATAAATTTATTCAAAAAATAGAAAATCATACAGATAGAAAGATTAAAAAGACTGTTAGACATGGGAAAAGGATCTATACACATAGGACAACTGCATCAGTATACATATCAAGGTGCAAATATTACAAAGATTCCATATCTATACAGGGGAACTAATCACCCACAGTAGAACCAAGATAGGTCAGTAGATATTATGATGAAAAACTGATGCAGGATCCAAGGGAAATGCCCGACATGTTTCGCGTTCTTACGGACAACGCTTCTTCTGGGGCGTGATTAAAATTATTTATGTACTTCAAAAGACAAACAGAAAAAAACAAAACATATATGAATACATAAGTATATATGACATCCAATGTTATAGGCAAAACCCCGAAAGGTATACTATATACAGCATTTTCACATTATATAGAGAGAAACTAATATATATATAGAATTGTATAAAAACACACTTGTCAAGGAAGGGAGCCATGTGGAATTTAGGGGCTATAGGTGCCGGAACATATAAGGGACACTGTGGGAGCATGCACGTATAAATCTATACGTATACATCAAGTAAAAGAGGCGATATAAAAGGGAAAGTTTTTTAGTGTTTCATTTTATTATTATATTTCAAATTTATTACTGGTGCCTTTAAAATCCTAAAGTCCCCATCCAGTCCTTTCTCGTAATAGCTACTCACTAAGGAGGATGGCACCATTTTGACCTGGTTATATCTGAGATATCCTCTAATTAGCCACTTTAGTGTTTGTGATATCTCGCATTCCTTTTTTCTTTGTTTTCAGTAATTTAGGGTGGGAACACCCGGGCAGTCCTTGGGTACTCCGTGTCTGTAGATTCCCCAACGATTCTTTCTAGTGGCTTGGAATAGTGAACCATTCTATCTATATTTTTCTCTTTTTTTTCTTTTATAATACAGTTATATTTGTACAACCCCTGGATACCCAATCCTTTTGGTACATCTGTGTGTCTACTGGTGTTATATTCCCTTTGTTCCCCATTCCTTTCCCCTTTCCTTCCTCTCCCTGCTCTTTAATATCCTTCTTTTTTGTCCCCTCCTTCCTTATCTTCTTCTCCTCCCTTCATCCCATGTTGTTATAACTATGCTATTATACGAGTACATATATGTTTTGGATTGTTGTATAAATATAGTATGGAATTTACAGGAGCTGCATGGGTAGGATATATGTCCAATATTCATACCACTTGTAATGTGGATGCCGAGCAGGAGATTGGCATAAATCAATTTACCTCTAAACTGAAACGCTTGTTGAAGAAAAAAACAAACTTGTATTGGCACATTGAATTTCTAGGGAAATATATCGAAGAACAAATTGTCCCCATAGGCCTACTTATACAAACCTTTCCATCAATCCATAATGTTACCCCAGCTTTTAAAGTAGCATGGGAACAAAACTTAACTGTTTGCAGTATTAATTTAATGAAACAACTTATTGCACAATACAAAATTGACCTTGAAGCTCTTGATAATGAAATCTCAGTTCTACAACTCAACAGTGAATCCCTAAGAACACACGCTACTTATGAGAGATGCCTTCAAGACCTTAAGGAATACAGTACATTACACGTATCACTAAAGATATTATTTTTAAAAAACACAGTAAACTCTCAAAAGATAGAACAGCATTCAGTGAGGGTTTTGCATACCGCTGGCAATCTC
This sequence comes from Lithobates pipiens, assembly GCA_037367395.1. Classification (NCBI taxonomy): domain Eukaryota; kingdom Metazoa; phylum Chordata; class Amphibia; order Anura; family Ranidae; genus Lithobates; species Lithobates pipiens. The sequence continues at coordinate 87,690 of JAZDVW010001250.1, forward strand.
CTCCTCGGCAACACTACAAATCGAATGTTCGTAATTTTAAAAACAATACTGGTAACTATTCCACTACCGATGATGAAACTGAATCTGACTCTACTTCTTTCCCCTCACAGCGGACTCCTCGTAGAGGTGGTGGCTTTTCTAGTTCTTCACATCCTGGAACATGTAAGCGGGATCTTGGTGGTGGGTTTCACACTCCATACACGAAGAAACGCCCCCCTACACATGACACCACCCTCACCCTACACAAATCACTGCATGACACCACTCCTCTGTTAGACACTAACCCCTTACCTCAAGGTAAATATCTAGGCAACACTGCTCTCCAAGCCATCCATCTGCTAAACTCACAACAACCGAAAAGGACGCCATCCAATGCTAATACTGGTGGACCTTCTAATACAAACACCTTCCCAACCAATACACAGGACACTAACATCTTACCTGCAATCCCTTCACTATCAACTTTACCCCTTGTCACCCAACCTCAAATGTTCACTAGACAAAGCACTCTAGACGCACATGTATCCTCTGGAAATTTTCATGTACCCCCACACCCCCCGACACTACTTTGACACCTCACCTGGAAATTATTAACCTCACCCCATATAATTTCTCTCAGGAAGATTTAGAAGTTCTACGTCTAGGCTTAAATTTTTGCCCGTCAGTAGATCTAGACAAATATGAAGCCATAAAAGATTTGTACTTATTTGTACGAAACCTTACGTACAAATACATCTATCGTAAAGTCCCCATCCAGTCCTTTCTCGTAATAGCTACTCACTAAGGATGATGGCACCATTTTGACCTGGTTATATCTGAGATATCCTCTAATTAGCCACTTTAGTGTTTGTGATATCTCGCATTCCTTTTTTCTTTGTTTTCAACTATCCTGGTTTAAATTCCCGTGCCCCTTGAGGTTTTAGTCCTGTGCTGTGTCCCAGATGACTCACCTGGGGACCCTGTCTGACATGTAAATTACCGGCATTCATATGTAAATAGAGGCGGCCGGTGGCATTAATATGTATATCATGCTCCCCTGAGGTCATATCCACAGTAATCTCTAGCAACCAATCAACAAGCAGAATTCATGTACTGTAACCTCTAGCAACTAACCAGTGAGCTGTAATGTGTTCTGTAACCTCTAGCAACCAGTCAGTGAGCGGTAATGATACACTGAAACCTCTGGCAACCAATCGCAATAGCTGCCTGATTGGATTCAGTAAACTTATTTTCGAGTCTAGCTGCTATTTATTGTAAATCTTAAAGCAGGTGGAGAGTGAAACTGCATGGGGAGGGGGCCCCCCCAAGAAAAGTTTTGCCCAGGGTCCAATCAATATTAAAGACAGCCCTGCAGACGGGTGACCTGTTGGGCGCAATAACCAGGAGCCAAGGACTTAACTAGACCCTGCCTGACCCAAGACGGCCTCCAGAGGCACATGGGGAGCCAACCAGTATCCAATCGGATAGCTGCCCCCTGTGGTCCAGGAAACCATAGGTTCCTCTTGACGACCTCTGGCTCTGCAAAGCTGCTGCGGTTGAGCGCCACCTCAAAAAGCAGACTGCACCCGTCTACAAGCAGATAAGGTAAATTCACATCGGGCTCAGGCGATTCAGCGCTGGGAAGCAGCTTAGGAGAACCTTGTACTTCTGTAGGCCCATTGGCAGGGCCGGGACAAGGGGTGGGCAGAAGGGGGCGGCTGCCCTGGGCACTGTGGTATCATGTGAGGTGAAGGGGGCACCGAAAGGAGATTGGTGGGGGGAGGGGATTTTTGTTGCAAGGGGGAACTTGGAGGGTGGCAGTTGGTAAGTATTGTTCTAGGAGGGGAAATTTGTGGGGGTATGCTAAGAATGTTATTTAGGGGGCTTTGTGTGGGGAAGGGGAATGAGAGAAGATTTGTGCTTAGAGGGAAGATTTGGGGGGATTTAATTTTTTGGAGGGGGGTTTCCAGTGGGGGGGAGAGAGAAGATGTGTACTGGGAGGGGAAATTGGGAATTTTTAGGGGTAGAGAATTTGTGCTAGGAGGGGTGACTTTTTTTTGGGGGGGGGGAGGAATGGGGGGCAAAGATTTGTGATGGGGAGGAACAAAGATTTGTGCTGGGAGGGGGGATTTCAGCAGGGGGAATGATTTGTACTGGGAGGAGGGAAAATTATGCTTAGAGGGAGTGAAAGGGATTAGTGCTCAGTTTTTTTTGTTAAGGAGGATCTTTGTTGCCATATAATACTCATACATCTTGGGGGGAGGGGGGGTGTGGCACAGTTTGGCATGTTCGCCCTGGGCTCTAGAAGACCTTGTCCCAGCACTGCCCATTGGCAGAGCAATGACAGCGTAGGACTTAGGGTTGCCACTTGTTCGGGATTCACCCGGACAGTTCGGCTTTGCAATCATGCATCCGGGTTTCAGACTGTCTGAGACCCGGACACAATATTCAGACTGGACTAAGTCTCCCACTTCTATCTCCTGCCTCTAAGCAAGTACGCTAAGGTAAATCAGGGTTTTCAGAGTCCTCTTTGTACACCAGAGCATCCCTTGTGTTAGAGTCCCCAGAGTTCTCCCTTATTTCAGAGTCTGCAGATTCCCCCCTTACAGTGAAAGGGAACTCTGCGAGTTCAGATGTAAAAGGGAAACTCTGTGGACTATGATGTAAAGGGGGAACTCTGTGGACAATGATGTAAAGGGGGGACTCTGTGGACAATGATGTAAAGGGGGAACTCTGCGAGTTCAGATGTAAAAGGGAAACTCTGTGGACTATGATGTAAAGGGGGAACTCTGTGGAAAATGATGTAAAGGGGGAACTCTGTGGAAAATGATGTAAAGGGGGAACTCTGTGGAAAATGATGTAAATGGGGGAACTCTGTGGACTATGATGTAAAGGGGGAACTCTGTGGATTTTGATGTAAAGGGGGAACTCTGTGGACAATGATGTAAAGGGGGGACTCTGTGGACAATGATGTAAAGGGGGAACTCTGTGGACAATGATGTAAAGGGGGGACTCTGTGGACAATGATGTAAAGGGGGAACTCTGTGGAAAATGATGTAAAGGGGGAACTCTGTGGAAAATGATGTAAATGGGGGAACTCTGTGGACTATGATGTAAAGGGGGAACTCTGTGGACAATGATGTAAAGGGGGAACTCTGTGGACAATGATGTAAAGGGGGAACTCTGTGGACAATGATGTAAAGGGGGAACTCTGTGGACTCTGATGTAAAGGGGGAACTCTGTGGACTTTGATGTAAAGGGGGAACTCTGTGGACAATGATGTAAAGGGGGGACTCTGTGGACAATGATGTAAAGGGGGAACTCTGTGGACAATGATGTAAAGGGGGAACTCTGTGGACAATGATGTAAAGGGGGAACTCTGTGGACAATGATGTAAAGGGGGACACTTGTGATCAACTTCACATGATTAGAAGTGTTGTTTAAAAGAAACATCTATGCATAGTTTATCTATGCATTCTATGAAAAAAAAAATGTCTGTGTGACGCTCAAGTGTTGGGGTTTGACTTGAAGGAAAGGTGGCGACCCTGGCAGGACTGCCATGGACCTGCTTGCAGCCATACTGGTTCAGGTTGACAGGAAGTCCACAGCTGCCCCATATAATATAATATGTGGAAAATCAATAAAAGAAAAACAAAGTGTCAGAAAATAATATGTAAAAAGAAAAAAAAAGTAACAAATGATTTCACCTCGAGGAAAGTTCCTTCTTCAGCTCCATTACCGAATCACGTCTGTTGCCAAATGTAGTTAAAAATGTCTTCAGAAATCAGCAAATTGTATCTGCAAAACAGATCCCTTGGCATCGGAGAAACCAGAGAGAAGCTTCATCGATGGGAATTATTTCCTGGAGAAAAAAAAAAGGGAAAAGTATCAGTTTTGATCTTTTTACATATCGGCCTCTTCTGTCACAGAACACATTGCCTGGAGCTCCCTTTGTATTTCCTTATTGGTGGTTCCTCTTGGCCCCCTATGCAGCAACGGGCCCCGCAGCTGGGGGGGGGGGGGGCGCTCTGTTTTGCTGGCAGGTCTGAAGGTGACCCGTGTGATGGGCTGTGAATGTCAGAGAGTCTCTATTGGCAACAAGTCATCTCATCTGTAATGTCGGCGTCACCCCGGCCCTTCCCGGATTTGATTGACAGAACATTCATTATGACCGGAGTCCCGGGATGGAGATGTTATTTAATGCACTTAAAACGATTACTTTACGCCGGGCTGAATATCACCGCAATGACCGCCCTCCCCCGCGCCTGAGCTCACCGACAACCGCTCTTCAGCGTGCCGGTGACATTGTATAGATGTGTGGAACCAAATGACAATCTACAAACAAGGCCAAGAAGTAAAGAATAAATGACATTATTAATAATACGAGGAGCCAACCCTCTCTGTCTATGGAGCATCTCAGCAGGACTAAAGAAAGGGTTAATATCAGATCGGGGGGGGGAGGGGGGCATTCCATAAAGAAAATTGTCTATATAAACCTTGTATGTCCTCTAAGTGTCCCTTCTACTTACAGCCATGAAATGCATTTGAAGGTTCACTGGCACCCAAACAACTGTCTCTGTGCATTAAAGTGTAAGCTCCTCTGGTACAGAGACTGTCTGACTGGCTCAGTGTTCTCTGTACAGCACTGCGGTATATGTCAGAGCTATATCAATGTAAAATAATAATAGTATGTGACTGTGAGGGGACATTAGAGTCAGTGGCGTCACTAGAGTTGGTGTCACCCGGTGCGACAAAAGTTGGCGTCACCCCCACCAACTATAGTCCCCCCTCAGTACAGACCCCCCTCCAGCAGTATACAGACCCCCCCACTAAGTACAGACCACCCTCCATCAATATAGACCCCCCTCCCTCAGTATAAACCTGCCCCCTCTGTACAGACACCATCTCAGTGCAGACCCCCTCCATCAGTACAGACACCCCCTTCAGTGCAGACCCCCCTCCGTACAGACCCCCCCCCCATTACAGACACCCCCAGCAGTACAGACACCCCCATCAGTACAGACACCCCCTCCATGCAGACCCCCCCAGTAAAGACCCCCCCCAGTAAAGACACCCCCATTACAGACACCCCCATTACAGACACCCCCATTACAGATACCCCCAGCAGTACAGACACCCCCCTCAGTACAGACACCCCCCTCAGTACAGACACCCCCTCCATGCAGACCCCCCCAGTAAAGACCCCCCCAGTACAGACACCCCCATTACAGACACCCCCATTACAGATACCCTCAGTAGTACAGACACCCCCCTCAGTACATGCACCCCTCTGTGCAGACCCCTCCAGTACAGACCTCCCCAGTGCAGACACCCCCCCAGTACCGACCTCCCCAGTACAGACCCCCCTCAGTACAGACACCCCCCAGTACAGACCCCCCTCAGTACAGACACCTCCCCAGTACAGACCCCCCAGTACAGACACCTCCCCAGTACAGACCCCCCCAGTACAGACACCTCCCCGCAGTGCAGAGCCCCCCATCAGTATGGATGTCCCCTTACAGACCTCACCTCAGAACAGCAGATATACACACAGCGGTGTGTGTCTCTCGAGCTTGGGCTCCTCCTTCTTATGTGGATGTAAACAGAGAGGAGGGGGAGGCGGCTTTGTTCGTTCCGCTCCGCTGAGGGACACAGCCACAGCGCACGGGGCAGCAGGCAGTGTTAGAGGTGCTGCTACCCACTGGTGTCACCCCTCTGGCGGGTGTCATCCGGGTGTGGCCTGCACCCCCTGCACCCGCCTAGCAACGCCACTGATTAGAGTGTATATTTTTGTTTATTAAAAAATCCTAAAAACATACAGCTTATTAATAAAACCATGTTTACACATAAAAACACATAAATAAACAACTAAACAAAAACAAGCGTGCTTACATCAGCAAGTAAAGAAAACAAGATAACATAGAAAGAAACATATTTTAATGGCAACAAAAAAGAGACTACAAACCCCGAACCTCAACTTAAATCCAGGCTAAGAAACATGTTGAGATTTAATTGCCTTCAGGATGCGATTCCAACCCCCCCCCCCCAATTAACCCCTCCCCCCATATCATTTACCCCGACTTTGCATCATTCACCTTGCATTCTGAACCAACCACTCTCCTTGCCTTCCCATCTCCCCCTCCACCATCATCCAATCCATCAATCACTCCACCCCCCGGTGTCTGCCGACCTCCAGACGCACTTCTGCCACACCGAGGAGGAGGGGTTGGCACCACCATACATGCTGGTCCAGCACCCTCCACTGCCTTCACTACACTAGGAGAAACAATAGGTGCAGACACAGACTTGACAGCCACACTTTCTGACACTGACTGGGAGACCACAGACTGGGGAGACACTGAGACCACAGAGGGCCTCACAGAACAAGATTCTGATGGGACAGAGACACTAGGATCCCCTGGTACAACCTCTGCCAACCCAGACTCTTCTCTATCCAGACAGAAGAATTCCTCCACCAGCTCTGGCTTATTGTGCAAAGCCTCAGGGCACCGGCTATAAGGGTGACCAGTCTTATCACACAGGTTACAATGATGTTACAGTCCCTCGACAGATGCCCCAGTTCCTGGCACTAAGAGCACTTCTGTTCTGGACATTTAGAGGAGAAATGTCCCTTGACTCCACATTTATGGCCCAGCTTAGGTTGACCAGGGTAGAAGACAGTAATCCTATCTCTACAAATAAAGGCAGTGGAGGGCAAATGCTGGACCACATTCCCACACACACTCAACCTCATTGACACTGACCACCCACCCGTCCAGATTCCTCTTTCATCCACAATCTTTTTTAGGGGACACAACATTTCACCAAACCTCCTCAACCAGACCCATAAATCCTCGGGGGGGGGGGGGGGGGGGTATAGACTCATTCCTTGTCAGAATAGTCACATTCTTTATGAAGTGCTGTTGTGAGACAACTTTGGGGACTAGCCCCTTCCTGTCCAGCTGGCCCCATATACACGCTCATACCGCTCCCAAAACAGATCCAGCAATTCGGGACGCACAAATGATGAATCATATTCATAGGAACCAGCCGAACTGATGAGAGCATAAATATCCTTCGCCTTAAATCCCATGGCTAGGATCTTATCCACAACCTCCCTCCTGATAGGTGGAATACCTCCTCCTTCCCACCTGAGCTGTGCCACATTCCTGCATTTAATGGAAGGTGCGTTAGGTGAAAGTCACACAACTGGCACCCTTCTACCACCAGCAGCCTGACTTTGTCACGACACAGCCTTAGCATAACTCCTAACTGGGACAGATGACACATTTACTGGTTCCATAGGAATATTAACTGGCTGCATAGAAACCTCTGAAGTCTGGTTTGATAAATTACCCACCACCTGATCCTCCCTCGCCCCCCTGCAGCACAACAGTCCCGGTCACCACAGTCCCAGAAGTACCACAATAACCAGCAGTCACATCATCAAGTAAAGTCTTCCATTTAGAAAAAACACCAGCTTTTTCAGTGTTCATACAGCACTTCTCCGTAGTTTCAATGTTCATGCGGCATTCCTGCTCTGCACTCTTAGTGTCCATGTGGGACTCCTTCTCTCAGTCAGCAGAAACTTCTCTATCTGGATACACGCCATCTCCTCCTGCATTCCCAGATGTAATCTCTCTTTGTAGCAGCAATCTCAGGAAAGTCCTGCACACACTTAAAGAGATTCTCAGCAAGCACTCCTTTACCAAGATCTTCATCTGATGAGTCGGTGCCACTCAAGGGTGATTCCATTTCTGTTATGGCCTTCAGCAATCCACCATTTTCCTCAACCTCCTCCTGAGATAACCCAGGCTGCTGGGGAAGGGAGTGGGGCAGATACTGACTCAGGTGCAACAGATCCTAGGACAGAGGTAGTACTGGGGCCACCATGTGAAGCCACTTCCTTACCCCCCATACATACTGTTGCCATTGCTGTGGTATCCACCCTCTGGCTAGTACTGGCCCAGGCACTCTCCATCTGTTGGAATCTCTCCTCATTGTTATACTTCTACCTGAACACACCGCTGCTTTGCATCAGAGAGGTGACCAACTTCTCCTGCTTTTTCAATGCCTCTTCCAAAGACTTCAGCTTGGATACTTCCCTCTTACTGCTTCCAGACTTACTGTGCAGCGATTTTTCTTTTTCCTGAGATTTTTTTTTTCAGGACAGCAAGCTTCTGTTCCTCCTTAGTAATGCAGCAACGTCTGTTCACCACTCTATTCTGGAAGGATGGTAAGGACTCACCTTGCATAGTAACATGCCCAGGATCCACTGCAGCATGAGCACGTGGTGTAGGCCTCAGTGCCTCTGAAGAGCCTCCACCTTCGTCTTCCCCAACATGGTCCATGCTTGCCTAGGAAAAGCCTGCATGAGAGGCCCCAGGCTTGCTGCTTATCTCAGCTGAGATCACAGCGGAGTGATCCAACAGCACCATGCAGAACAGCACCACCTGGTGGAGAAGCTCCTCTGGTGCAGAGACTGATGTGATTGTCTCAGTGATCTCTGTACAGTACTGCGGTATATGTCAGAGCTATATAAATGTATAATAATAATAATAATAATAGTGTGTGACTGTGGGGGAGGGGACATTAGAGTGTAAGCTCCTCTGTACAGAGACTGATGAGACTGTGGGGGAGGGGACATTGGAGCGTAAGCTCCTCTGTACAGAGACTGATGTGACTGTGGGGGAGGGGACATTAGAGTGTAAGCTCCTCTAGTACAGAGACGGATGTGACTGTGGGGGGAGGGGACATTAGAGTGTAAGCTCCTCTAGTACAGAGATGGATGTGACTGGCTTTTTTTCATTTCTGGATATATAAATAATGTTTGTTGGGAGTTTAGAAGCAAAGCTGAAAAAAAATCAGTTGATTTTGAAATAATGTAACTACAGAAGTTTAGTAAAACATTTTGCTAAACCTGAACTTTGCCAGTACCCAACCCCCGAAGAATTAATTCCAGTACACTTCCAATTCTTCTGTAGAATATAAATCAAGTGAATTTATTGAATAAGAAAGGTAGTGGTGCGCTGTACACAAAAAGGATATATCTATTGATAAAAGCAGTATATAAAATTCGCAATGGGGGGATATCCAGTAAACAATACAGGTCTGGGTATGTCTATGTGACTAGTTTAAACAGCAACACTCATTTCTACTAATAGTCCACAACATAAATACATAAAATAGTGAAAATTCATATACAATCCAAAGTGCAACGTGTTGCGATCCTGTAGTCGCATAAAAGTGCAAATATTCCAATGTGCCGCTGTGGCTGATAAAACAATAATGTTTGTTGCTATTAGTGTAAAATCTACAACATAAACCGTAAAACAATAAAAACAAGAAAAAAAGAAAAAACACAATATAACATTCAAAAGTGCAGCGTGTTGTGATCCTAAAATCGCATAAAGTGCAAGTGTTCAGCTGTGGTGCACATAGGCAAACCTTCAAACATAAATGATAATTAAGTGACAAAAAATATAAGTGTATCAGACACAAAGTCCGTTTTCAGTGCAAAGTGCTGCGATTATTCTCAAAATCGCATAGGGTGTGACTTCTTCAACAAGATATACGATGTGGAGCTGTTGCAATGGGAAGGGCAGTGGTGCTGGTGGAAGGGGATATGGCCTTGGTGGTCCCGTATATACCAGTAATGGATGTCCCCTTACCTTACCGCTGTAAGGTAACAGCGTATATATAGAGAGCTTTTTGGGATCCTTTTAGCGGAGTTTTCCCTTTAATGTGGGTTGCCCAGGTCCTGACCAATGATATGGTTCCCTTTAAGGGGGTTTCCTCTGTGGTATTGCAGTCAGGGTTCCTCAGTGGTATGGCATATACATGGGTTTAAGCAGAGATGGAGGAAGAATACTCCATAGTGTAAGATGCTTCAACAGGTTTATTGTTATTAAAACAGTTTTAAAAATACTCACAAACAGTCTGTACAAGCAGTGTATAAACGAGCTGCGGGCTCGGTCTACGTCACTTCCTGGTTGCTGTGTCCCGCACGTGTTCGTCACGGGTCACGTGACTTCATCAGGGGAAGTGAATTTATTGCAATCCTTAACCAGTTGTGAACACTGAGTATGCCACACACACCCAAAAAAACGAATTGAAAGCTCACAGGGCATGTGTAGTGTACCCTGTTCTTCTAAACATTGTTTATCAACATTGATCAGACAGGAGATAGATACAAAGTAACATTGTTTATAAGCATTGACCAGACAGGAGATAGAGAGATACAAAGTAACATTGTTTATAAACATTATCTATAGACAAAGATGATTTTTTTTTCTTCTATGGATTAAAACAAAAAAAGTAATTTTTTGCAACAAAATATTGGCAAAACAAATCTTTGTATGTTATTAAAAAAAAAGTTAATAAAAAAGTAATTTGTATTTCTTTTTTATCCATAATAATGACAAAGCTATAAAGCAATAAGCACCCCCCACAGCAGAAATGTAACGATTGCTCTGCTCCATAGGGGGCGCACAGGAGCTGGACTCGTCATTCCCCCTCGGTCGCCCCATCGATCGCCGCGTGCTGCAATCAGCGGAAGGAGAACCCGCCAACCTTCTCTTCTCTCCGTCACACAAGTTGGGTTAAAACAACAGAAACATTTTTTTGGCCGGTTTGGGAGGTGAAGAAAGTAGAGGGGAGTCCAGGAGGGAACCTGTGTATATATATATATATATATATATACACAGGGCATTCATTTCCTCCTTTGAAGCGGACGGGATTGGTTATCCGGCCACTTTGATATGTAAATAAGCAGATTGTGTTCCTGCAGGGGACCCGGGAGTGCATCCAAAAATCACAGGCAACGCTCCCTGTGAGGAAAGACGTGATCCCGCCGCCGCCGGGCCCCAAATTGGTTTGAAAAAGCCAAATTTCTCTTTTTTTTTATTTTATTTTTTTGTGGAAGTTTCAAACAAAAAAAGGTTTATTAATCTTCCTCCGTCCAACGTCAATGTTTTGGCGTTTATCTTGTGAGTCATCCCGGTCGGTTGTCGGATTGGGTTACGAGCACCTTTCGCTTCCCGCCCCCCCGCACCGAGCGCGCCCCGTATAGTCCGAGGTGAGGCACGTCAGCCGTCCATCGCTGAGGAGCAACTCCAATGTTTGGAGAGAAAATTTCCATAGATGGCGGCTGCCCGCGTGGCACGGCCGCTGCTCCGATCGGTGGGAGAGACGGGACCGCCGGGGTTGACGGCTCTGCCTATGTTTGGTTTGGGAGGCGATGTCGTCATTCTAATGTGCAGGAAAAAAAAAACTGTTTTCTACCATCCTGGAACCAGGCGGTGCGAAGAGACAAGGCGCCACTTTACTGAATTTGTGTAAGACATTCAATGGAGGGAATTTGGGGGAGGGGGGGGGGGTCTGCACCCTCACATCTGATGTCTGCTGAAAGGGAAAGTACAGCAGTAGCTCGGATTATGAGAATAACTTGTTCCAGAAGTAAGCTTGTAATCCAAAGCACTCGTATCTGGTGGATGTTGGAGACCTTCCCCTCCTCCACCTTCCCTCTGAGGATGTCCCACAGATGATCAATAGGGTTTAGGTCTGGAGACATGCTTGGCCAGTCCATCACCTTTACCCTCAGCTTCTTTAGCAAGGCAGTGGTGGTGTTGGAGGTGTGTTTGGGGTGGTTATCATGTTGGAATACTGCCCTGCGGTCCAGTCTCTGAAGGGAGGGGATCATGCTCTGCTTCAGTATGTCACAGTACATGTTGGCATTCATGGTCCCCTCAATGATCTGTAGCCCCCCAGTGCCGGCAGCACTCATGCAGCCCCAGACCATGACACCCCCACCACCATGCCTGACTGTAGACAAGACACACTTGTCTTTGTCCTCCTCACCTGGTTGCCCCCACACACGCTTGTCACCATCTGACACCAAATACCTTTATCTTGGTCTCATCAGACCACAGGACATGGTTCCAGTAATCCATCTCCTTAGTCTGCTTGTCTTCAGAAAACTGTTTGTGGTCTTTCTTGTGCATCATCTTATGAAGAGGCTTCCTTCTGGGATGACAGCCATGCAGACCAATTTGATGCAGTGTGCGCCGTATGGTTTGAGCACTGACAGGCTGATCCTCCCCCACCCCTACAACATAGTTACATAGTTACATAGTTAGTCAGGTTGAAAAAAGACACAAGTCCATCCAGTTCAACCTTAAAAACAAATAAATAAAATAAAAAATAATCGTACAATCCAGATACCCAATTTTATGCCCACAATTGCTCCAGAGGAAGGCGAAAAAAAACCCAGCAGAGCATGCTCCAATTTGCTACAGCAGGGGAAAAAAATTCCTTCCTGATCCCCCAATAGGCGATCGGATTTTCCCTGGATCAACTTTACCTATGTTAGTACCTAGTTATATTATGTACCATCAGGAAAGTATCCAGGCCTTTCTTAAAGCAATCTACTGAACTGGCCAGAACCACCTCTGCAGGGAGTCTATTCCACATTTTCACAGCTCTTACTGTGAAGAAACCTTTCCGTACTTGAAGATGAAATCTCTTTTCCTCTAGACGTAAAGAGTGCCCCCTTGTCCTCTGGGTTGACCGTACAGAGAACAACTCAACACCAAGTTCACTATATGGACCCCTAATATATTTGAACATGTTGATCATATCCCCCCTTAATCTCCTCTTCTCAAGAGTGAATAAATTTAGTTCCTCTAATCTCTCCTCATAGCTGAGTTCTTCCATGCCTCTTATCAGTTTGGTTGCCCTTCTCTGCACTTTCTCCAGTTCCCCGATATCCTTTTTGAGAACTGGTGCCCAAAACTGAACGGCATATTCCAGATGAGGTCTTACTAATGATTTGAACAGGGGCAAAATGATATCTCTCTCTCTGGAGTCCATACCTCTCCTAATACAAGAAAGGACTTTGCTCGCTTTGGAAACAGCAGCTTGGCATTGCATGTTATTATTGAGCTTATGATCTACCAAAACCCCCAGATCCTTCTCCACTATGGATCCCCCCAGATCCTTCTCCACTATGGATCCCCCTCAGATCCTTCTCCACTATGGATCCCCCCCAGATCCTTCTCCACTATGGATCCCCCCAGTTGTACTCCCCCTAGCATGTATGATGCATATTCTGAGCCCCCAAGTGCATAACTTTACATTTCTCAACATTAAACCTCATCTGCCACATAGTCGCCCAATTAGACAGTGTATTGAGGTCGGCTTGTAAATTGGAGACATCCTGTAAGGACGTTACTCCACTGCATATCTTGGTGTCATCTGCAAAGACAGAAATACTACTTTTGATCCCAGACCCAATATCATTTATAAAGATGTTAAAAACCTCTGCAGCAATGCTGGCAGCACTCATATGTCTATTTCCCAAAGACAACCTCTGGATATGACGCTGATCACGTGACCTCAACTTCTTTGGTGGACCATGGCGAGGCCTGTTCTGAGGGGAACCTGTCCTGTTATACCGCTGTATGGTCTTGGCCCCCGTGCTGCAGATCAGTTTCAGGGTCTTGCCAATCTTCTTATAGCCTAGGCCATCTTTATGTAGAGCAACAATTCTATTTTTTCAGATCCTCAGAGAGTTCTTTGCCTTGAGGTGCCATGTTGTACTTCCAGTGACCAGTATTAGAGAGTGAGAGCGATAACACCAAATTTAACACACCTGCTCCCCATTCACACCTGAAACCTTGTAACACTAACGAGTCACATGACACCGGGGGAGGGGAAAATGGCTAATTGGGCCCAATTTGGACATTTTCACTTAGGGGTGTACTGACTTTTGTTGCCAGCGGTTTAGACATTAATGGCTGTGTGTTGAGTTATTTTGAGGGGACAGGAAATTTACACTGTTATACAAGCTGTACACTCACTACTTTACATTGTAGACAAGTGTCATTTCTTCAGCGTTGTCACATGAAAAGAGAGAAGAAAAGTCACTGAGGGGTGTACTTACTTTTTTATTTTGATTACTTTTGTCAGATACAGTATATATATATATATAAATAATGTTTGGGGGTTCTAAGTAACTTTCTAACCAACAAATTATGATTTCTACTTGTAGGACAGAAATGTCAGAATTTGTCTGGTTAATGGGCTTCTCTGTGTACAAGTCGTCTCTGATCCTTTTTCAAAATTGCGCCAACTGATCTGCACAATATTCTTCTTCTTATTATTATTATTATTATCATCACATGTTTGCAGTTGTGTATGGGGGGGGGGGGGTTCGCCAATAAAAATGACTGCATCTGTTAAAGGGCCGACGCGTTTCTCTGCGTGTCAGGAAAGTGCGTGATTCTGTACGCATTCCCGACACGCAGGAGGCAGACACCTGGTTGGAAGACCCGTAGATACACTCCACATCGGGTACATTCCGAGGATCCGTGTGAACTGGAAACATTGTTTTCAATTCCAAAATGAGCGAGTTGAATTATAAATTTCATAATGAAAATGGCGCGTACTTCACGGAACGTTCCCCAAAGTGAATGAATCGGTTTTCTGATTCTACATCTGACATCGAGGAGAGAAGATAAACCATTCCCGGTTGTTCTGGATGGAGCGTTTTTTTTTTTTTCAGCCAGCGATTCTCTTTCTCATAAAAGTGATCTCATTTGCTGCTGGAAGCGCCGGGGGCGTCTGCCCCTCCCCCCCCCCCCCATCGCCACTCACCAGTGTTTCTCGGATCTACTGTTCTCACCAGTAGAAATGACTCTGCCGGTTATACATGTGCGGCTCGCTTCGCTCCGAATGAATATTTGGACACATTTTTCATTATTCCGATATTCGAATATATCCGAATACCCAAATTACAATGTAAACACATTTTACCAAAAGTTCCAAATAACTAAACCAATTTCCTCCGAATTTTGGAAATTCGGAACTGAAATTTGCATTGAATTTCTCCAGTCGAATTCTAACTGTACACACATATACATGAAATCAAAGACTGTGATATTACAAGTACCATTTGGAAATGTAGCGCACATTAAATGCGTTAGTATAGAGCGAGCCCTTCTCACCGGCGAGTGGGCCCCACAGTGACAAGGGGTGGAGCAGAAGGGGGCGTCTGTCCTGGGCACTGTGGTATCATGTGAGATTGGGGGGGGGCACTACGAGGAGATGGGAAGGGGGATTTGTGTTTTGCGAGGGGGAAGTTGGAGGGAGGGAGACGATAAGGATTGTTCTAGGAGGGGAAATTAGGATGGGTGCTAGGAGTGGCAATTTGAGGCAGATTTATGTTGGAAGGGGAAATGGGGGAAGAGGATTTGTGCTAGGAGGGTGGATTTGGGTGTGGGGGGGGGGGGTTGAAGGAAGAGGTGATATAGGAGAAGGGGGAGGGAAATTGTGCTAGGAGGGGACATTGGGGCGGGGGGGCAATTGGGCTAGGAGGGGGAAATGCGAGTAGGGGGAGAGGATTTGTGCTCAGTGGGAAACTTGGGGGGAGGGATTTATGCTGAAGGGGGGGTTTGGTGAGAGAGAGGATATGAGCTTGGAGGGGGAATGGGGGGGCAAAGATGTGTGCTGGCAGTGGAGATTTCAGCAGTGGGGGGTAGATTTGTACTGGGAGGAGAGGGAATGTATGCAGATTAGTGCTCTTTTTTAGGTAGGGGGAGAGGATTCGTGCTAGGAGGGGGGTGCAGTGATATGGTAGAAGGGGAGGGAAATTGTGTTAGATGGGGAAATTTTTTTTGGGGGGTGGGGATTTGTGCTAGGAGGAGACATTTGAGGGGGCAATTGGGCTGGGAGGGGGGAATGTGAGTGGGGGGAGGATTTGTGCTCGGATGGGAAATTTGAGGAGGGGGGTTTATGCTGGGGGGGGGATTGGTGGGAGAGAAGATATGAGCTTGGAGGGGGGACGGGGGCAAAGATTTGTGCTGACAGTGGAGATTTCAGCAGTGGGGGGTAGATTTGTAATGGGCGGAGAGGGAATATATGCTTAGGGGGTAAGCATTCAGATTAGTGCTCTTTTTTTAGGTGAGGGAGAGGATTTGTGCTATGAGGGGGGATTTAGGAGGGGGGTGCAGTTATATGGTAGAAGGGGGAGGGAAATTGTGCTGGGGAGAATTTTTTGGGGGGGTGGATTTGTGCTAGGAGGGGACATTAGGGGGGATGATTTGTGCTCAGATGGGAAATTTGGGTGGGGGGATTTATGCTGAAGGAGTATTTGGGTGAGAGAGAGGATTTGAGCTTGGAGAGGAGGTTTAGGAGGGGGGATTTAGGAGGGGGGTACAGTGATATGGTAGAAGGGGAGGGAAATTGTGTTAGGAGGGGATTTTTTTGGGGGGAGAGGGTGGATTTGTGCTAGAAGGGGACATTTGGGGGGAGGGGTGCAATTGGGCTGGGAGGGGGGAAAACGAGTGGGGGAAAGGATTTGTGTTCAGATGGGAAATTTGAAGGGGTGGGGGTTTATGCTGGGGGGGGATTTGGTGGGAGAGAGGATATGAGCTTGGAGGGGGGAGGGGGCAAAGATTTGTGCTGACAGTGGAGATTTCAGCAGTGGGGGGTAGATTTGTACTGGGCAGAGAGGGAATGTATGCTTAGGGGGTAAGCATGCAGATTAGTGCTCTTTTTTAGGTAGGGGGAGAGGATTTGTGCTACGAGGGGGGATTTAGGAAGGGGGTGCAGTTATATGGTAGAAGGGGGAGGGAAATTGTGCTAGGAGGGGAATTTTTTTGGGGGTGGATTTGTGCTAGGAGGGGACATTGGGGGGGGGGTGATTTGTGCTAGTAGGGGACATTTGGGTGGGTGATTTGTGCTAGAAGGGGACATTTGGGGAGGAGGCAATTGGGCTGGGAGGGGGGAATGTGAGTAGGGGGGGGATCTGTGCTCAGATGGGAAATTTGGGAGGGGGGGTTATGCTGGAGGAGTATTTGGGTGAGAGAGAGGATTTGAGCTTGGAGAGGGGGTTTAGGAGGGGGGATTTAGGAGGGGGTGCACTGATATGGTAGAAGGGGGAGAGAAATTGTGCTAGGAGGGGAATTTTTTTTTGGGGGGGGGGGTGATTTGTGCTAGGGGGGACAGTTGGGGGGTGATTTGTGCTAGGGGGGAACATTTGGGGGGGGGGGGCGCCTTTTCTGCACTGCAGAGCAGCCATCAGCGGCGGTATTTTGCTGATAAAGCAAATTATATCGATCCGTAACGTAGGATCCGCGATGACGTGGCAGATAATGGACGACACCGGGGGGAGGCGTAACGGGGAGAGCGGATTTCGCCGGCGAGTATTACCGATTGTGGGAGCCGTCAGTTCTACAATAGGCCCATTCAGGCCGGCGTCTGATGAATGCGCCGATTCAGCCGGCTTCACCGCGCTCTTCTGCCTATTTTGGTGTCCAATTAGTATGCTAATAATGGTAATTATGTTGGATATTGTGAGTCTCGTCACCTAGAGGGTTTTTAAAATGATAAAATAATGACAGTAAACAAGCTGATGCCGACATTCACTGGTCCGGTATAATTACTCAGTGAGCGCTCGCCGGGGAATCGGCGCTCGAACCGCGCCAGCACGCCCGTACACTTTGTTTAAACTCTCTTTTTATTTTAATTTTTTTTTTTTACAGCGTGTGAACAGTTGGCTGCTGCTTCTTGATTGCCCACCGTTGTGCCATCATTTGGCGGGCAATTTCCACATCGACACCATTGTGGGAAGGGAACGCGCTAATATCCCACCGCCTGGGGGTCTCCGGGACAAAGCGCGTTAGAAGGAATCACAGCCCCCCGAAGACCGATCGGGGATTGACAGGAGCGCCAGAATACAATTTCATGTTTTTTTTAAATTTATTTTGTATCTTTTTTTTTTTTTTTTTTTTTTACATTTTAACTTGTAAATCTTGACGTTTTCATTCTTCAAATTTATCAAACATGAATAGGAATGTTATTCGTGTCTGTATGGCGCCAACATCGTCCACCGCGCTGCACAAAGCGAGGAAACGCAGCGATTTGACAATGCCAGTCACAAAACACACATAATTCCATTTTAGAACATGCCCATTATTGTTATTATATAAGATGTATATTTTTTTATTATTATTATTGTTATTATTATTTCTATTAATTTTATATACCATTTATGTATTATGGTTAATATTATTATACAGAATTTATATTATTATTATTTTTATTAATAGTAGTAATAATATTATATAGGACATATATTAGTTATTTTTATAATTATTATCATTATTAAGAATTTATATGCAGTATTATTATTATTACTATATAAAATGTATGTATTATTATCATCATCATATAGGATTTATATATTATTTTTATTATTATTAGTATTATTATTATACTGTATTTATTTCATTATTATTAATATTATTATCATTATCATTATATAGGATTTATATATTATTATAATTATCATTATTGTTACTATTTAGGATTTATTTTTTATTATTATTATTATTATTATTAGTAGTAGTAGTAGTAGTAGTAGTAGTAGTAGCAATGGCAGTATTAATATTATATTGTCATTATTATTATAATTATTATCATTATAAAGGGTTTATATACAGTATTATTATTATTATTATTATTATTATTATTATTATAAATATTATTATTACTATATAGAATTTATATATTATTATTATCATTATCATCTAGGATTTATATTATTATTATTTTATTATTATTGTTACTATTTAGGATTTATTTATTATTAATATTATTTAGAATTTATTTAATTATTATTACTATTATTATTATTATTATTATTATTATTATTGTTGTTACTATTTAGGATTTATTATTATTATTATTATTATTAGTAGTAGTAGTAGTAGTAGTAGTAGTAGTAGTAGTAATGGTAGTAATAATATTATATAGGATATATATTTGTTATTGATATTATATTACAGTTTTCATTATTATTATTATTATTATTATTATTATTATTATTATTATTATTATTATTATTATTATTATTATTATATTACAGTATTATAATTATTATTACAATATATAATGTATGTATTATTATCATCATCATCTAGGTTTTATTTTATTATTTATAATATATTTTATAATATTATTTAGGATGTATTTATTATTATTATCATCATCATCGTTATTTAGCATTTATTTATTATTATTATTATTATTATTATTATTACTAATAATATAATACAGGATTTATATGGCGCCAACAGTTTGCATAACACTAGGCTCACATCTTGTGCGTTATTACTATTATTATTATTATTATTATTATTATTATTATTATTATTATTGTTGTTACTATTTAGGATTTATTATTATTATTATTATTATTATTATTATTATTATTATTATTATTATTAGTAGTAGTAGTAGTAGTAGTAGTAGTAATGGTAGTAATAATATTATATAGGATATATATTTGTTATTGATATTATATTACAGTTTTCATTATTATTATTATTATTATTATTATTATTATTATTATTATTATTATTATTATTATATTACAGTATTATAATTATTATTACAATATATAATGTATGTATTATTATCATCATCATCTAGGTTTTATTTTATTATTTATAATATATTTTATAATATTATTTAGGATGTATTTATTATTATTATCATCATCATCGTTATTTAGCATTTATTTATTATTATTATTATTATTATTATTATTATTACTAATAATATAATACAGGATTTATATGGCGCCAACAGTTTGCATAACACTAGGCTCACATCTTGTGCGTGTCGCAAACACTTTCCCAATATGCACAGAAATGTGCTGCCCTTCAGCAGATGCACAGTGATGTCATTATTTGTTAATCAATTGTGATCAGACTGTACATTGTAACTTTGTAGAAGGGGGAGGAGTCATTTCCTCAGTCTCCCCTCCCCCAGTGATCAGACTGTACAGTGTAACTTTGTAGAAGGGGAGGAGCCATTTCCTTGGTTTCCCCTCCCCCAGTGATCAGACTGTACATTGTAACTTTGTAGCAAGGCACAAGGTGAGAGGATGCAGTGCAGCAGGGACTGATCTGTGTCAGATATTTGTGAACTCCAAAAACTGCACAAACACCAGGATTTACATGATCTCTTAGCTGACATCTTAGTCCAGGAAGTATATGGTGACTCTGGATGACTGAACAAAGATGGTGCTGTCCTTCTGAAGAGAAAAGCAGATAAAACCATTTGTCAAGGGGGGATCCTGCGATCCCTTTGAGAGGTAATAAATACCTGGAAGGGTCACACCGACACATTACTAGACATGCATAGACGTGACATTAAAAAATATATCTGCAGCTAGGTGTGCTTCACATGGGGCAGTGTGCCCTCAAAATGAAAACCCTCTTTAGAGGTTAGTGGGCATCCGGGGGGTCTGCAGGGGGGGGGGGATGAGGGGTATCAGGATGGTCTACAAAGGAATGTATGTGTCAAGTCTGTCTTAGGAGGTGGGTGGAAGACACGTGTCAAACCATCGGAAGGATCGGGGGAACAATTTGAGGATCCAGAGAAAGATATACTTGATCTATGAGTTGGTGGAACTGAGAGGAAGAGCTGAGTTGGCGAGGAGATTCTGGGAATAAGAGCCGAGGATCCAGAGGAAGGATCTAGGAAGAAGAGCCAATGATCCAGAGGAAGCATCTGGAAGGTAGAGCTGAGGATCAAGAGGAAGGATCTGGGAAGAAGAGCTGAGGATTCAGAGGAAGGATCTGGGAATAAGAAGCAAGGATCAAGAGGAAGGATCTGGGAAGACGAGCCGAGGATCCATAGGAAGGATCTGGGAAGAAAAGCTGAGCATCCAGAGTAAAGACCTGGGAAGAAAAGCTGAGGATCCAAAAGAAGGATCTGGGCAGTAGAGCCGAGGATCCAGTGGAAGGATCTGGGAAGAAGAGCAGAGGATCCAGAGGAAGGATCTAGGAAGAAGAGATGAGGATCCAGTGGAAGGATCTAGGAAGAAGAGATGAATATCCAGTGGAAGGATCTGGGAAGAAGAGCTGAGCAATCAGAGTAAGGATCTGGGAAGAAGAGCTGAGGATCCAGTGGAAGGATCTAGGAATAAGAGCCAAGGATCAAGAGGAAGGATCTGGGAAGAAGAGCCAAGGATCCATAGGAAGGATCTGGGAAGAAGAGTTGAGGATCCAGAGGGAGGATCTGGGAAGAAGAGCCGAGGATCCAGAGCAAGGATCTTGGAAGAAAAGCAGAGGATCCATTGGAAGGTTCTGGAAGGAAGAGCTGAGGATCAAGAGGAAGGATCTGGGAAGAAGAGCTGAGGATTCAGAGGAAGGATCTGGGAATAAGAAGCAAGGATCAAGAGGAAGGATCTGGGAAGACGAGCCGAGGATCCATAGGAAGGATCTGGGAAGAAAAGCTGAGCATCCAGAGTAAAGACCTGGGAAGAAAAGCTGAGGATCCAAAAGAAGGATCTGGGCAATAGAGCCGAGGATCCAGTGGAAGGATCTGGGAAGAAGAGCAGAGGATCCAGAGGAAGGATCTAGGAAGAAGAGATGAGGATCCAGTGGAAGGATCTAGGAAGAAGAGATGAATATCCAGTGGAAGGATCTGGGAAGAAGAGCTGAGCAATCAGAGTAAGGATCTGGGAAGAAGAGCTGAGGATCCAGTGGAAGGATCTAGGAATAAGAGCCAAGGATCAAGAGGAAGGATCTGGGAAGAAGAGCCAAGGATCCATAGGAAGGATCTGGGAAGAAGAGTCGAGGATCCAGAGGGAGGATCTGGGAAGAAGAGCCGAGGATCCAGCGCAAGGATCTTGGAAGAAAAGCAGAGGATCCATTGGAAGGTTCTGGAAGGAAGAGCTGAGGATCCAGAGGAAGGATCTGGGAATAAGAGCCGAGGATCCAGAGGAAGGATCTGGGAGGAAGAGCAAAGGATCCAGAGGAAGGATCTGGAAAGAAGAGCCGAGGATCCAGAGGGAGAATCTGGGAAGAAGAGCTGAGGAATCAGAGTAAGGATCTAGGAAGAAGAGCTGAGGATCCAGAGGAAGGATCTAGGAATAAGAGCCAAGGATCAAGAGGAAGGATCTGGGAAGAAGAGCCAAGGATCCATAGGAAGGATCTGGGAAGAAGAGTCGAGGATCCAGAGGGAGGATCTGGGAAGAAGAGCCGAGGATCCAGAGCAAGGATCTTGGAAGAAAAGCAGAGGATCCATTGGAAGGTTCTGGAAGGAAGAGCTGAGGATCCAGAGGAAGGATCTGGGAATAAGAGCCGAGGATCCAGAGGGAGAATCTGAGAAGAAGAGCTGAGGATCCAGAGGAAGGATCTGGGAGGAAGAGCAAAGGATCCAGAGGAAGGATCTGGAAAGAAGAGCCGAGGATCCAGAGGGAGAATCTGAGAAGAAGAGCTGAGGATCCAGAGGAAGGATCTAGGAATAAGAGCCAAGGATCAAGAGGAAGGATCTGGGAAGAAGAGCCAAGGATCCATAGGAAGGATCTGGGAAGAAGAGTCGAGGATCCAGAGGGAGGATCTGGGAAGAAGAGCCGAGGATCCAGAGCAAGGATCTTGGAAGAAAAGCAGAGGATCCATTGGAAGGTTCTGGAAGGAAGAGCTGAGGATCCAGAGGAAGGATCTGGGAATAAGAGCCGAGGATCCAGAGGGAGAATCTGAGAAGAAGAGCTGAGGATCCAGAGGAAGGATCTGGGAGGAAGAGCAAAGGATCCAGAGGAAGGATCTGGAAAGAAGAGCCGAGGATCCAGAGGGAGAATCTGAGAAGAAGAGCTGAGGATCCAGAGGAAGGATCTGGGAGGAAGAGCTAAGGATCCAGAGGAAGGATCTGAGAAGAAGAGCCGAGGATCCAGAGGGAGAATCTGGGAAGAAGAGCCGAGGATCCAGAGGAAGGATCTGGGAGGAAGAGCTAAGGATCCAGAGGAAGGATCTGAGAAGAAGAGCCGAGGATCCAGAGGGAGAATCTGGGAAGAAGAGTCGAGGATCCAGAGGAAGGATCTGGGAAGGAGAGCCGGGGATCCAGAGGGAGAATCTGGGAAGAAGAGCCGAGGATCCAGAGGAAGGATCTGGGAAGAAGAGCCGAGGATCCAGAGCAAGGATCTTGGAAGAAGAGCAGAGGATCCATTGGAAGGATTTGGAAAGAAGAGCTGAGGATCCAGAGGGAGTTTCTAGAAAGAAGAGCCAAGAATTCATTCCAGAGGGAGGATCTAGACAGAACAGCTGATGATCCAGAGGAAGGATCTGCAGAGTGATAACTGGCACAACAACACATGCTATGACGAAAGTCTTGGACATTGAGAAGTTTGAGTTTCAGTTCTAGGGACTGACCATTCACAGATCATCTTCTTCTTTGATAGGCATTGAATTATTCACTAACATTATCTCAGATAAAGTCCCCTGTCCTTCCTTGAGTAGGTCGATTCTGATCTCAAGACCCCACGTATTGCATGGCGTACCCCAACACCTTGTATTGAGTGGACAGAGCCTCAAGAACTGGAGGAACTCCACTCAAAACAGTTACCCACCAGCCAGCAGATTCTAATCCAATTACAGCCCTGAAGGAGCGCACTAAGCCTGAAATGTGTTGGCTTTGTACCTATTACCATTATATAAACCTTGAAGATTGAACTTTGTACTCTGTTTATTGGGTTCCTCATCTACAGATGATCCCCCCATCTGAATGAGGGGCTTCCATGAGTCAGCTGACAACATTGAACAGCCTCTGAATACCTTGACAACACACCGTGATACAACCACAAGAGGACCTCTATTTTTTCCTGTCCCACCTTATATATCTACCAACTCAGTACCCACAGGATCCCTGCTGGATCTTCCAGGATTTCCAGGATTCCTAGAAACTGCACTACCCCCAGGACTTCTTGAGTTTCCAGTGTCCTCCGACCAGAAGGAAATTCAGGCCTTCGATGTGGTCGGTGTTGTTTCTTATTGCCAACTTCTTGAAAGCGAAGTCACTAAATACTTACCTGCTAGTTGCCTGTTTCTTGTAAACCCAGAATTGACCTGATTGCTCTCTTGTTTGCCACCTACTAAGACCTTGCCTGGACCTGACTACCCTCTTACATGCTACTCACCCAGACTCTGCCTGGACCTGACTACCCTCTCACATGCTACTCACCCAGACTCTGCCTGGACCTGACTATTCTCGTGATTTCTGCTGCCACACCCCCTACTTGGACCTGACACCTCTCTCACTTGGTGCCCACCAAGACCCCCGCCTGGACCTAACAACTCTCATGCTTGCCACTTGCCTTGACCCCTGCATGGACCTGACTACTTTCTCATTTGCTACCCACTAAGACCCTGCGGGACCTGACTACTCTGCCACTTCCACCTGCCTAGACCCCTGCATGGACCTGACTACTCTCTTGCTTTCCTCCTGCAAAGACCCCACCTAGACCTGACTACTCTTTCACTTGCTACCAATGAAGACCCCGGCCTGGACAAGGCAACTATCTTGCTTTCCACTTGCCTTGACCACTGCATCGACCTAACTACTGTTTTATTTGCTACCCACTAAGACCCTGCTGGACCTGACTACTCTGCCACTTTTGCCTGCCAAGACCCTTGCCTGGACCTGACTACTCCCTCACCTGACAACCACCAATACTGAAAATTGGACCTGACTACTCTCTTGCTTGACACCCACCAATACCGAAAACTGGACCTGACTACTCTCTCGCCTGACACCCACCAATACTGAAAACTGGACCTGACTAATCTCTCACCTGACACCCACCAATACCGAAAACTGGACCTTACTACTCCCTCGCCTGACACCCACCAATACCGAAAACTGGACCTGACTACTCTCTCACCTGACACCCACCAATACCGAAAACTGGACCTTACTACTCCCTCGCCTGACACCCACCAATACTGAAAATTGGACCTGACTACTCTCTTGCTTGACACCCACCAATACCAAAAACTGGACCTGACTACTCTCTCGCCTGACACCCACCAATACTGAAAACTGGACCTGACTAATCTCTCACCTGACACCCACCAATACCGAAAACTGGACCTTACTACTCCCTCGCCTGACACCCACCAATACCGAAAACTGGACCTGACTACTCTCTCACCTGACACCCACCAATACCGAAAACTGGACCTTACTACTCCCTCGCCTGACACCCACCAATACTGAAAATTGGACCTGACTACTCTCTTGCTTGACACCCACCAATACCAAAAACTGGACCTGACTACTCTCTCGCCTGACACCCACCAATACTGAAAACTGGACCTGACTAATCTCTCACCTGACACCCACCAATACCGAAAACTGGACCTTACTACTCCCTCGCCTGACACCCACCAATACCGAAAACTGGACCTGACTACTCTCTCACCTGACACCCACCAATACCGAAAACTGGACCTTACTACTCCCTCGCCTGACACCCACCAATACTGAAAATTGGACCTGACTACTCTCTTGCTTGACACCCACCAATACCAAAAACTGGACCTGACTACTCTCTCGCCTGACACCCACCAATACTGAAAACTGGACCTGACTAATCTCTCACCTGACACCCACCAATACCGAAAACTGGACCTTACTACTCCCTCGCCTGACACCCACCAATACCGAAAACTGGACCTGACTACTCTCTCACCTGACACCCACCAATACCGAAAACTGGACCTTACTACTCCCTCGCCTGACACCCACCAATACTGAAAATTGGACCTGACTACTCTCTTGCTTGACACCCACCAATACCAAAAACTGGACCTGACTACTCTCTCGCCTGACACCCACCAATACTGAAAACTGGACCTGACTAATCTCTCACCTGACACCCACCAATACCGAAAACTGGACCGTACTACTCCCTCACCTGACACCCACCAATACTGAAAACTGGACCTGACTACTCTCTCACCTGACACCCACCAATACCGAAAACTGGACCTTACTACTCCCTCGCCTGACACCCACCAATACTGAAAACTGGACCTTACTACTCCCTCGCCTGACACCCACCAATACTGAAAACTGGACCTTACTACTCCCTCGCCTGACACCCACCAATACTGAAAACTGGACCGTACTACTCCCTCGCCTGACACCCACCAATACTGAAAACTGGACCTTACTACTCCCTCGCCTGACACCCACCAATACTGAAAACTGGACCTTACTACTCCCTCGCCTGACACCCACCAATACCGAAAACTGGACCTGACTAATCTCTCACCTGACACCCACCAATACTGAAAACTGGACCGGACTACTCTCTCACCTGACACCCACCAATACTGAAAACTGGACCGGACTACTCTCTCACCTGACACCCACCAATACTGAAAACTGGACCGGACTACTCTCTCACCTGACACCCACCAATACTGAAAACTGGACCTTACTACTCCCTCGCCTGACACTCACCAATACTGAAACTGGACCTGACTACTCTCTCGCCTGACACCCACCAATACTGAAAACTGGACCTGACTACTCTCTCACCTGACACCCACCAATACTGAAAACTGGACCTGACTACTCTCTCGCCTGACACCCACCAATACTGAAAACTGGACCTGACTCTGCCAAGACGGCTACCTGGACACGAATACTCTTTTGCTTGACACGCATCAACACCCTGTCTGAACCTGACTATTCTCTTGCTTCCCTCCCACCAAGACCCATAACTGAACCTAATTGGACCTCACTATTCTCTTTTTGCTTCCTGGCAAGACTGCAACCTGGAGCTGACTACTTTCTCCCTCGCCACCCATCAAGACTCTACCTGCACCTGGCTACTTTCTCGTTTGTCCACTGTGCTGCTAGACCTCTGCTCGGATCTGACTACTCTGCTACCCTGACATCTTGTGAACGTCCTCTTTAAGGTGGCTTTCCCATTCCAGCCTCATCTTTTGTAGTGGGTGATCCTGATGGCCATGACCTGATGCCAGTTTGCATTAAAAAAAACACAACACCCAGCAGGGTCTGCAGCCCGTCATCCCTTGTGGAGTGTTATGGTGAAGACCAGTAAAGACCCATCCTCCTTTGTGGGGTGTTATGGTGAAGACCAGTGAAGACCCATCCTCCCTTGTGGGGTGTTATGGTGAAGACCAGTGTAGACCCATCCTCCCTTGTGGGGTGTTATGGTGAAGACCAGTGAAGTCCCATCCTTCCTTGTGGAGTGTTATGGTGAAGACCAGTGAAGACCCATCCTCCCTTGTGGGGTGTTATGGTGAAGACCAGTGAAGGTCCGTCCTCCCTTGTGGGGTGTTATGGTGAAGACCAGTGAAGGTCCGTCCTCCCTTGTGGGGTGTTATGGTGAAGACCAGTGAAGTCCCATCCTCCCTTGTGGGGTGTTATGGTGAAGACCAGTGAAGTCCCATCCTCCCTTGTGGGGTGTTATGGTGAAGACCAGTGAAGACCCATCCTCCCTTGTGGGGTGTTATGGTGAAGACCAGTGAAGTCCCATCCTCCCTTGTGGGGTGTTATGGTGAAGACCAGTGAAGACCCATACTCCCTTGTGGGGTGTTATGGTGAAGACCAGTGAAGGTCCGTCCTCCCTTGTGGGGTGTTATGGTGAAGACCAGTGAAGTCCCATCCTCCCTTGTGGGGTGTTATGGTGAAGACCAGTGAAGACCCATCCTCCCTTGTGGGGTGTTATGTTGAAGAACAGTGAAGGTCCATCCTCCCTTGTAGGGTGTTATGGTGAAGACCAGTGAAGGTCCGTCCTCCCTTGTGGGGTGTTATGGTGAAGACCAGTGAAGGTCCGTCCTCCCTTGTGGGGTGTTATGGTGAAGACCAGTGAAGACCCATCCTCCCTTGTGGGGTGTTATGGTGAAGACCAGTGAAGACCCATCCTCCCTTGTGGGGTGTTATGGTGAAGACCAGTGAAGTCCCATCCTCCCTTGTGGGGTGTTATGGTGAAGACCAGTGAAGGTCCATCCTCCCTTGTGGGGTGTTATGGTGAAGACCAGTGAAGGTCCGTCCTCCCTTGTGGGGTGTTACGTTGAAGACCAGTGAAGACCCGTCCTCCCTTGTGGGGTGTTATGGTGAAGACCAGTGAAGACCCATCCTCCCTTGTGGGGTGTTATGGTGAAGACCAGTGAAGTCTCATCCTCCCTTGTGGGGTGTTATGGTGAAGACCAGTGAAGGTCTGTCCTCCCTTGTGGAGTGTTATGGTGAAGACCAGTGAAGGTCCGTCCTCCCTTGTGGGGTGTTATGGTGAAGACCAGTGAAGTCCCATCCTCCCTTGTGGGGTGTTATGGTGAAGACCAGTGAAGTCCCATCCTCCCTTGTGGGGTGTTATGGTGAAGACCAGTGAAGGTCTGTCCTCCCTTGTGGGGTGTTATGGTGAAGACCAGTGAAGTCCCATCCTCCCTTGTGGGGTGTTATGGTGAAGACCAGTGAAGTCCCATCCTCCCTTGTGGGGTGTTATGGTGAAGACCAGTGAAGGTCCGTCCTCCCTTGTGGGGTGTTACGTTGAAGACCAGTGAAGACCCGTCCTCCCTTGTGGGGTGTTACGGTGAAGACCAGTGAAGACCCATCCTCCCTTGTGGGGTGTTATGGTGAAGACCAGTGAAGTCCCATCCTCCCTTGTGGGGTGTTATGGTGAAGACCAGTGAAGTCCCATCCTCCCTTGTGGGGTGTTATGGTGAAGACCAGTGAAGGTCCGTCCTCCCTTGTGGGGTGTTATGGGGAAGACCAGTGAAGACCCGTCCTCCCTTGTTGGGTGTTATGGTGAAGACCAGTGAAGACCCGTCTTCCCTTGTGGGGTGTTATGGTGAAGACCAGTGAAGACCCGTCCTCCCTTGTAGGGTGTTATGGTGAAGACCAGTGAAAACCCATCCTCCCTTGTGGGGTGTTATGGTAAAGACCAGTGAAAACCCATCCTCCCTTGTGGGGTGTTATGGTGAAGACCAGTGAAAACCCATCCTCCCTTGTGGGGTGTTATGGTGAAGACCAGTGAAAACCCATCCTCCCTTGTGGGGTGTTATGGTGAAGACCAGTGAAAACCCATCCTCCCTTGTGGGGTGTTATGGTGAAGACCAGTGAAGACTCGTCCTTCCTTGTGGGTTGTTATGGTGAAGACCAGTGAAGACCCATCCTCCCTTGTGGGGTGTTATGGTGAAGACCAGTGAAGGTCCGTCCTCCCTTGTGGGGTGTTATGTTGAAGAACAGTGAAGACCCGTCCTCCCTTGTGGGGTGTTATGTTGAAGAACAGTGAAGACCCGTCCTCCCTTGGGGGTGTTATGGTGAAGACCAGTGAAGACCCGTCCTCCCTTGTGGGGTGTTATGTTGAAGAACAGTGAAGACCCGTCCTCCCTTGGGGGTGTTATGGTGAAGACCAGTGAAGACCCGTCCTCCCTTGTGGGGTGTTATGGTGAAGACCAGTGAAGACCCGTCCTCCCTTGTGGGGTGTTATGGTGAAGACCAGTGAAGACCCGTCCTCCCTTGTGGGGTGTTATGGTGAAGACCAGTGAAGACCCGTCCTCCCTTGTGGGGTGTTATGGTGAAGACCAGTGAAGACCCGTCCTCCCTTGTGGGGTGTTATGGTGAAGACCAGTGAACACCCATCCTCCCTTGTGGGGTGTTATGGTGAAGACCAGTGAAGACCCGTCCTCCCTTGTGGGGTGTTATGGTGAAGACCAGTGAAGACCCGTCCTCCCTTGTGGGGTGTTATGGTGAAGACCAGTGAAGACCCGTCCTCCCTTGTGGGGTGTTATGGTGAAGACCAGTGAAGACCCGTCCTCCCTTGTGGGGTGTTATGGTGAAGACCAGTGAAGGTCCGTCCTCCCTTGTGGGGTGTTATGGGGAAGACCAGTGAAGACCCGTCCTCCCTTGTTGGGTGTTATGGTGAAGACCAGTGAAGACCTGTCTTCCCTTGTGGGGTGTTATGGTGAAGACCAGTGAAGACCCGTCCTCCCTTGTAGGGTGTTATGGTGAAGACCAGTGAAAACCCATCCTCCCTTGTGGGGTGTTATGGTAAAGACCAGTGAAAACCCATCCTCCCTTGTGGGGTGTTATGGTGAAGACCAGTGAAAACCCATCCTCCCTTGTGGGGTGTTATGGTGAAGACCAGTGAAAACCCATCCTCCCTTGTGGGGTGTTATGGTGAAGACCAGTGAAAACCCATCCTCCCTTGTGGGGTGTTATGGTGAAGACCAGTGAAGACCCATCCTCCCTTGTGGGGTGTTATGGTGAAGGCCAGTGAAGACCCATCCTCCCTTGTGGGGTGTTATGGTGAAGACCATTGAAGACCCATCCTCCCTTGTAGGGTGTTATGGTGAAGACCAGTGAAGACCTGTCCTCCCTTGTGGGGTGTTATGGTGAAGACCAGTGAAGACCCATCCTCCCTTGTAGGGTGTTATGGTGAGGACCAGTGAAGACCCGTCCTCCCTTGAGGGGTGTTATGGTGAAGACCAGTGAAGACCCGTCCTCCCTTGTGGGGTGTTAAAGTGAAGACCAGTGAAGATCCGTCCTCCCTTGTGGGGTGTTATGTTGAAGAACAGTGAAGACCCATCCTCCCTTGTGGGGTGTTAAAGTGAAGACCAGTGAAGATCTGTCCTCCCTTGTGGGGTGTTATGCTGAAGACCAGTGAAAACCCATCCTCCTTTGTGGGGTGTTATGGTGAAGACCAGTGAAAACCCATCCTCCCTTGTGGGGTGTTATGGTGAAGACCAGTGAAGACCCGTCCTCCCTTGTGGGGTGTTATGGTGAAGACCAGTGAAGACCCGTCCTCCCTTGTGGGGTGTTATGGTGAAGACCAGTGTAGACCCGTCCTCCCTTGTGGGGTGTTATGGTGAAGACCAGTGAAGACCCGTCCTCCCTTGTGGGGTGTTATGGTGAAGACCAGTGAAGACCCGTCCTCCCTTGTGGGGTGTTATGGTGAAGACCAGTGAAGACCCGTCCTCCCTTGTGGGGTGTTATGGTGAAGACCAGTGAAGACCCATCCTCCCTTGTAGGGTGTTATGGTGAGGACCAGTGAAGACCCATCCTCCCTTGTGGGGTGTTATGGTGAAGACCAGTGAAGACCCGTCCTCCCTTGTGGGGTGTTATGGTGAAGACCAGTGAAGACCTCTCCTCCCTTGTGGGGTGTTATGGTGAAGACCAGTGAAAACCTGTCCTCCCTTGTGGGGTGTTATGGTGAAGACCAGTGAAGACCCATCCTCCCTTGTGGGGTGTTATGGTGAAGACCAGTGAAGACCCGTCCTCCCTTGTGGGGTGTTAAAGTGAAGACCAGTGAAGATCCGTCCTCCCTTGTGGGGTGTTATGTTGAAGAACAGTGAAGACCCATCCTCCCTTGTGGGGTGTTAAAGTGAAGACCAGTGAAGATATGTCCTCCCTTGTGGGGTGTTATGGTGAAGACCAGTGAAGACCCGTCCTCCCTTGTGGGGTGTTATGGTGAAGACCAGTGAAAACCCATCCTCCCTTGTGGGGTGTTATGGTGAAGACCAGTGAAGACCCGTCCTCCCTTGTGGGGTGTTATGGTGAAGACCAGTGAAGACCCGTCCTCCCTTGTGGGGTGTTATGGTGAAGACCAGTGAAGACCCGTCCTCCCTTGTGGGGTGTTATGGTGAAGACCAGTGAAAACCCATCCTCCCTTGTGGGGTGTTATGGTGAAGACCAGTGAAGACCCGTCCTCCCTTGTGGGGTGTTATGGTGAAGACCAGTGAAGACCCGTCCTCCCTTGTGGGGTGTTATGGTGAAGACCAGTGAAGACCCGTCCTCCCTTGTGGGGTGTTATGGTGAAGACCAGTGAAGACCCGTCCTCCCTTGTGGGGTGTTATGGTGAAGACCAGTGAAGACCCGTCCTCCCTTGTGGGGTGTTATGGTGAAGACCAGTGAAGACCCGTCCCCCCTTGTGGGGTGTTATGGTGAAGACCAGTGAAGACCCGTCCTCCCTTGTGGGGTGTTATGGTGAAGACCAGCTGTCATTAGACCCCCACGCCTCAGGTGAGCTCCCTGCCCAGGGGGCCCCATAACAATCCTTACGTTGGCACAGTGACCAAAATGACTAGAGATAACCAGGGATGTCCACGATGGTGGAAAAATTTGTTTAGTTTTAGATTAGTTTGTTAACCAGTTCACCTCTGGAAGATTTACCCCCTTCATGACCAGGCCATTTTTTTGTGATATGGCACTGTGTGATGCTGCATACATTAAAATGTATTTATTTTTCCCCCCAAATAGAGATTTCTTTTGGTGGTATTTGATCACCTCTGCGGTTTTTATTTTTTGCGCTATAAACAAAACAAGAGCGACAATTTTGGAAAAAAAAACAATATTTTTTTACTTTCTGCTATAAAACATGCAAGAAAAAAAATGTAAAAAAATCGAATTTCCTAATCAATTTAGGCCAATACATATTCTGCTACATATTTTTGGTAAAAAAAAAAAAAAGCGTATATTGATCGGTTTGCGCAGAAGTTATCACCTCTACAAATTATGGGATATTTGAATTTGTTTTTTTTTTTTTTACTAATAATGGCGGCGATCAGCGATTTATAGTGGGGCTGTGATATTGCAGTGGACAATCTGACACTAAAAGACACTTTTGTCACTAATATAGTGATCAGTGCTTAAAATATGCACTGTCACTGTACTACTGGCACTGGCAGGGAAGGGGTTAACATCAGGGGTTGATCAAAGGGTTAAATATGTACCTGACCTGTGCTTACTTACTGTGGTGGGAGGGGCTTTGCAGCAACACAGGATCCACGCCTTCCCTACTGACAGACGATCTGCCTTGTTTTACATAGATAGATTGCCGTTTTGCCTGTGTCCTGTGTAATTGCACCGGCGACGGCGGATATCGAGTCCACGGTACCCATGTGAGCAGCGTGTAGACATGTGCAGTTCATTTAGTTCCGAATTTATTTTTTATTTATTCTTTCATGAATTTTGACAAATTCGTTAATTTGTAAATATCCGAATTAACGCAAACCCGTAAATTAGAATATTCGTAAATTTGAAAATTTGTAAGTTCGTCAATTCAAAAGTTTGTAAATTCAAAAATACAAAATTTCATAAATTTGTAATTTCGTAAATTCAACAATTCAAAAATTCAACAATTAAAATTTTTTTAAAAATTGAAATTCGGTAATTCAAAAATGCAAAAATTTGGAAATTTTAAAATTAAAAAATTCAACAATTCAACAATTCAAAAATTCTGAAATTCAACAATTTGGAAATTTAACAATTTGGAAATTTAACAATTTGGAAATTCAACGATTCTGAAATTCATAAATTTGTAAATTCGTAAATTCAACAATTCAAAATTTCAAAAATTCAACAATTCGGAAATTCAAAAATTCAACAATTCGGAAATTCAACAATTAAAATTTTTAAAAAAATTGAAATTCGGTAATTCAAAAATGCAAAAATTTGGAAATTTTAAAATTAAAAAATTCAACAATTCAACAATTCAAAAATTCTGAAATTCAACAATTTGGAAATTCAACAATTTGGAAATTCAACAATTTGGAAATTTAACAATTTGGAAATTCAACGATTCTGAAATTCATAAATTTGGAAATTCGTAAATTCAACAATTCAAAAATTCAAAAATGCAACAATTCGGAAATTCAAAAATTCAACAATTCGGAAATTCAACAATTAAAATTTTTAAAAAAATTGAAATTCGGTAATTCAAAAATGCAAAAATTTGGAAATTTTAAAATTAAAAAATTCAACAATTCAACAATTCAAAAATTCTGAAATTCAACAATTTGGAAATTCAACAATTTGGAAATTTAACAATTTGGAAATTCAACGATTCTGAAATTCATAAATTTGTAAATTCGTAAATTCAACAATTCAAAAATTCAAAAATGCAACAATTCGGAAATTCAAAAATTCAACAATTCGGAAATTCAACAATTAAAATTTTTTAAAAAATTGAAATTCGGTAATTCAAAAATGCAAAAATTTGGAAATTTTAAAATTAAAAAATTCAACAATTCAAAAATTCTGAAATTCAACAATTTGGAAATTTAACAATTTGGAAATTTAACAATTTGGAAATTCAACGATTCTGAAATTTAAAAATTTGGAAATTCTGAAATTCAAAAATTCGTAAATTCAACAATTCGGAAATTCAACAATTCAACAATTCAAAAATTTGCAAAATTCGAAAATTCAGAAATTCAAAAATTCAACAATATCTATATATATCTATATCTATTATATATCTATAATATATATATATAATCCAAAAACCTGATAATACAAAAAAAACAAAATGATAACTAGTAATAACTTAACTATTAAGTATTAAATTATAGGTATTGGAAATTCCTTTCAAATTTGGCTGTTAGTGAATGTAATGAATGTATCTGAAGTTACAAATTATCCAAAACAAAGAATGCCGAGTCTAAATGAATGGAACATATTAATAATAATAAATAATAATAAAACCTTTTTTATTAATAATATTATTATTTATTATTAATTTGTTCCGTTCCATTTGTTTAGATGCGGCATTCGTTATTTTGGATAATTCGGAACTTAAAGATAAATTTGAAATCGTTACATTCACTAACAGCTGAATTTGAAAAGAAATTCCATCACCTATAATTTAATAGTTAGTAAAAGTTAAGTTATTATTAGTTATTATTTCAGATTTTCAAATTTTCGGGTTTTCGAACTTTCGAATTTCCAAATTTCTAAATTTTCGAATTTACGATTTGCGATCATAATGAATGACCCAAAAAACAAAACAAAAAAACGAAAACAAACAACATTTTTTGTGGGCAGTACACATGTCTAGCGGCGTGCACGTGCGCCCCAAACCCGGAAGTGGCGGATTACGTACTAGTTACGTGATTTGGTGCAGAATATGTACAGTAGGCGGTCCGCAAGCGGTTAAGTTAATAATTTTGTTTTGTCATGTTCGTTATGTTCGAATAATTTATTTTGGTGTGTTTGGATTTGTTTTGTATGTTCGTTATTTTCAAATCGATTCGAAATTCAAATTTCGGAAGATGACTATATTCCTTCTGTTCTATTTATTTCAAATGTTTTCTATTCTATTTTTCTTTATTTTATTCTATTATTTTATTTTCTATTCTATTAGCAGCCTAAGTAGGAATCATCATCTTATCTCACTTTCACTTACTGAATTTATTGCAACATCTTTCCCTTTTCGAACTTAAATTTGGATAATTTGTTTCATTATAATTTATTTAGGATTTGTTGAAATTCGTTACTCTCCTGGTATGGAAATTCCGATACATTCGATCTCTGAATAGCAACAATTTTTTCCGGGGTGCCGAGTGGATTGTTTGCCGCACCTCTTTCCAGCCAGTGTCATTAGTACAGTGACAGTGCATATTTTTTGCATATTCACTGACCCCACAAAAGTGTCAGTTAGTGTCCGATCTGTCTGCCGCAATATCGCAGTCCCGCTATAAGTTGCTGATCTCCACCATTACTAGTATAAAAATAAATAAAAAGTCCCGTATATATCCCATAGTTTGTAGACATGATAACTTTTGCGCAAACCAATCAATATATGTTTATTGGGTTGTTTTTTTTCCCGCCATAAACACGTAGCACAGGGATATGCAATTAGCGGACCTCCAGCTGTTGCAGAACTACAAGTCCCATGAGGCATAGCAAAACTCTAACAACCACAAACATGACACCCAGAGGCAGAGGCATGATGGGACTTGTAGTTTTGCAACAGCTGGAGGTCCGCTAATTGCATATCCCTGATCGCACCAGAATACATATTGGAATAAATTGATGAAGAAATTTGAATTTGACATTTTTTTTATTGGATGTTTTATAGCAGAAATTAAAAAAAAATATATATATTTCAAAATTGTCACTCTATTTTTGTTTATAGCGCAAAAAATAAAAACCGCAGAGGTGATCAAATACCACCAAAAGAAATCTCTATTTGTGGGAAAAAGAGGACAAAGATTTTATTTGGGCGTAACGTCGCACGACCGCGAAATTGTCAGTTAAGGTAACACAGTGCCGTATCGCAAAAAAAAAAAATGGCCTGGTCATGAAAGGGGGTAAATCTTCCGGAGGGCAAGTGGATAATTTATTTCAGATTTGTTAAAATTTGTTACTATTGTGATTCAGAAATTTGGACACGTCCATTCTCTGAAAAATAGAGATTTGGATACATCCAGTGTTTGAAAAACTGAGCTATGGATACATGCAATGTCCGAAAAATGGAAATTTGTATTTGTAACAAAACGAATTGCACATCTCTACAGGTAACCAGAGATAACCTACTAACCCACCCAGAAGCTCTGCTTTCCTATGACTTTCCAGCATGCAAGTGAAAGAAGGTCTCATTGTCTGCTGTTCATTGGTCTCCTCTCTGGTCTCCTCATTGGTCTCTTCTTTGGTCTCCTCTCTGGTCTCCTCTATGGTCTCCTCTCTGGTCTCCTCATTTGTCTCCTTATTGGTCTCCTCATTGGTCTCCTCTCTGGTCTCCTCTCTGGTCTCCTCTATGGTCTCCTCTCTGGCCTCCCATTGGTCTTCTCTCTGGTCTCTTCTTTGGTCTCCTCTCTGGTCTCCTCATTTGTCTCCTCATTTGTCTCCTTATTGGTCTCCTCTCTGGTCTCCTCTTTGGTCTCCTCATTGGTCTCCTCATTGGTCTCCTCATTGGTCTCCTCTCTGGTCTCCTCTATGGTCTCCTCTCTGGCCTCCCATTGGTCTTCTTTCTGGTCTCCTCTTTGGTCTCCTCTCTGGTCTCCTCTTTGGTCTCCTTTCTGGTCTCCTCTCTGGTCGCCTCTCTAGTCTCCTCATTTTTCTCCTCTGGTCTCCTCATTGGTCTCCTCATTGGTCTCCTCATTGGTCTCCTCTTTCGTCTCCTCTTTCGTCTCCTCTTTGGTCTCCTCTCTGGTCTCCTCTCTTGTCTCTTCATTTGTCTCCTCTCTGGTCTCCTCTCTTGTCTCTTCATTTGTCTCTTCATTTGTCTCCTCATTGGTCTCCTCAATTGTCTCCTCTCTGGTCTCATCTCTGGTCTCCTCATTGGTCTCCTCTCTGTTCTCCTCTTTGGTCTTCTCTTTGGTCTCCTCTCTGGTCTCATCTCTGGTCTCATCTCTGGTCTCCTCATTGGTCTCCTCTCTGGTCTCCTCATTGGTCTCCTCATTGGTCTCCTCTCTGGTCTCCTCTCTGGTCGCCTGTCTAGTCTCCTTATTTTCTCCTCTCTGGTCTCCTCATTGGTCTCCTCTCTGGTCTCCTCTTTGGTCTCACCTCTGGTCTCCTCATTTGTCTCCTCTCTGGTCTCCTCTCTTGTCTCTTCATTTGTCTCCTCTCTGGTCTTCTCTCTTGTCTCTTCATTTGTCTCCTCATTAGTCTCCTCTTTGGTCTCCTCTTTGGTCTCCTCTCTGGTCTCCTCTCTGGTCTCCTCTCTGGTTTCCACATTTGTCTCCTCTCTTGTCTCTTCCTTTGTGGCCTCATTGGTCTCCTCTCTGGTCTCCTCATTTGTCTCCTCTCTGGTCTCCTCTCTTGTCTCCTTATTTGTCTCCTCTCTGGTCTCCTCTCTGGTCTCCTCATTGGTCTCCTCTCTGTTCTCCTCTTTGGTCTTCTCTTTGGTCTCCTCTCTGGTCTCATCTCTGGTCTCCTCTCTGGTCTCCTCTCTGGTCTCCTCTTTGGTCTCCTGTTTGGTCCCCTCTCTGGTCTCCTCTCTGGTCTCCTCTCTGGTTGCCTTCCTCTCTTGTCTCTTCATTTGTGGCCTCATTGGTCTCCTCTCTGGTCTCCTCTCTGGTCTCCTCTCTGGTCTCCTCGTTTGTCTCCTCTCTGGTCTCCTCTCTTGTCTCCTCATTTGTCTCCTCTCTGGTCTCCTCTCTGGTCTCCTCATTGGTCTCCTCTCTGTTCTCCTCTTTGGTCTTCTCTTTGGTCTCCTCTCTGGTCTCATCTCTGCTCTCCTCTCTGGTCTCCTCTCTGGTCTCCTCTCTGGTCTCCTCTTTGGTCTCCTCTCTGTTCTCCTCTTTGGTCTTCTCTTTGGTCTCCTCTCTGGTCTCCTCTCTTGTCTCTTCATTTGTGGCCTCATTGGTCTCCTCTCTGGTCTCCTCTCTGGTCTCCTCATTGGTCTCCTCTCTGGTCTCCTCTCTGGTCTCCTCATTGGTCTCCTCTCTGGTCTCCTCTCTGGTCTCCTCATTGGTCTCCTCTCTGGTCTCCTCTTTGGTCTCCTGTTTGGTCCCCTCTCTGGTCTCCTCTCTGGTCTCCTCTCTGGTCTCCTCTCTGGTCTCCTCTCTGGTCTCCTCTCTTGTCTCCTCTCTGGTCTCCTCTCTGGTCTCCTCATTGGTCTCCTCATTGGTCTCCTCATTGGTCTCCTCTCTGGTCTCCTCTCTGGTCTCCTCTCTGGTCTCCTCTTTGGTCTCCTGTTTGGTCTCCTCTCTGGTCCCCTCTCTGGTCCCCTCTCTGGTCTCCTCTCTGGTCTCCTCTCTGGTCTCCTCTCTTGTCTCCTCTCTGGTCTCCTCTCTGGTCTCCTCTCTGGTCTCCTCATTGGTCTCCTCTCTGGTCTCCTCTCTGGTCTCCTTTCTGGTCTCCTCTCTGGTTGCCTATATCCCGGTGAAATTATTCTGCTGGGGGGGATCGGTCTCATCCTCCTCTCCTCTTTCTGGAATATTCTGGATAATTCTGTCACGCCGCCTCTGCCTGGCTCAGGTGGAAGCACACCAGCTGAATTTTGATGGATTCCTCTGCGCTCGCGGCGCGCCGGAGTGAAAGGTCATCTCTGGCCCACAATAAGGTCGCAGGAGAACGCAGGCGGAAGAGAAATGAAAAGGCTGAATTCCCGGGCGGCTCGCTAAATGCCGCCAATATTTAATGTGCTTTACAAAGATGAAAAGTCGCCATCTACATCCCCTCCCCCCTTCCCCCGGATGGAGATTCGGGACGCTCCCCTGACACCTTCCTGAGAAACAACAAATTCCTTCTGAAGGGCTCATTAGAAAATGTTATATGCAAAACGCGTCAGTTATAGAACCTTCCAGACTTCATATCAAAAGGAGGATGACTTACAACGCCGCGAACAACCGTAACCCACAGCAACCAGGCCCCCGCCCCCCAATCATCAGATAAACAAAGAGGGATGACCCAATAGAGAGTCTTCACTTCCACAAAATTGTAGCAAATACGTGGAGATTTTGGCGAAAAGTATTGGAGTCAACTGTCAGCTTCTCACCATGTGCATTAGAAGCTGCAGCAAGTCAGAT
Source organism: Lithobates pipiens (assembly GCA_037367395.1). NCBI lineage: Eukaryota > Metazoa > Chordata > Amphibia > Anura > Ranidae > Lithobates > Lithobates pipiens. Next base: position 126,746 of record JAZDVW010001250.1, read on the forward strand.
AGAACCCCGCCTCTTTTCCTGGCTGGCTGGAGGATGACCAGCATCATCTAGCCCTTTACTCCCCACTCCAGAAAGGACCTTCCCGCTAACCAGAGACCCCAACCCCCTCCCCAGTCGCCATGACAGGTGCCGGGACAGGCACACGCCACGCTTGAACCCCAGGGGAAGTAGCGACAGGGGGCGCAGACACAGACACCACACTCGCAGGACCAGACATAGTAAAATGTAACCGACTGACCAGCCGCATCTCCGGATCCCTGAAGAGGTCCCTGCTGGATCGCCGCTGCAACGGGCCCCTCTCAATCCGTGTCCGACACTTCGCCTTCAGAACACTGGTCCTCCTACTCACCAGGGGACGCTGCTGAGGTAGAGGAGCCCGAGCCCTCTGCTGGCCTGCAGATACCGTCATGTGGGCCCAGCACCCAGGTCCGGGCCTGTTCTATAAAATACATTTATGTTTTGGTTGTAACATGACAAAGTGGGGAAATTTTCAAGGGGTATGAATACTTTTTTAAGGCGCTGTATCACTGGCTGTAGGCATCTATTGCTGGCCGCAGGGACCTATTGCTGGCTACAGAGATCTATTGCTGTCTTCAGAGATCTATTTCTGGCTAGAGGGATCTATTGCTGCCTGCAGGAATCTATTGTTGTCAGAAGGTGTCTATTGCTGGCTGCAGGGATCTGTTGCTGGTTGGAGGGATCTATCACTGGCTGGAGGGATCTTTTACTGGCTGCAGGAAACTACTGCTGGCTGCAGGGGTCCATTGCTGGCTGCAGTGATCTATGACTGGCTGTAGGGATCTAATGCTGGCTGCAGGTATCTATTGCTGTCATGGGGGGTCTATTGCAGGCCGCAGGGATTTATTGCTGGCTGGAGGTATCTATTGCTGGCTTCAGAGATCTATTGCTGGCTAGAGGGATCTATTGCTGGCTGGAGGGATGTATCACTGGCTGCAGAGATCTATTCATGGCTGCAGGCATCTATTGCTGGCTGCAGGGATCTGTTGCTGGCTGCAGGGATCTATCACTGACTGGAGGGATATTTTACTGGTTGCAGGAAACTATTGCTGGCTGCAGTGATCTATGACTGGCTGCAGGGATCTATTGCTGGCTGGAGGGATCTATTGCTGGCTGCAAGTATCTATTGCTGTCATGAAGGGTCTATTGCTGGCTGCAGGGATCTGTTGCTGGCTGGAAGGATCTATCAATGGCTGGAGGGATCGATCACTGGCTGCAGGAAACTATTGCTGGCTGCAAGGGTCTATTGCTGGCTGCAGTGATCTACCATTAGCTGCATTGATCTATGACTGGCTGCAATGATCTATTGATCTATTGCTGGCTGCAGGGGTCTATTGCTGACTGCAGTGAACTATGATTGGCTGCAGTGATCTATGACTGGCTGCAATGATCTATTGCTGGCTGCAGGGGTCTATGATTGGCTGCAATGATCTATTGCTGGCTGCAGGGGTCTATGGCTGGCTGCAGGGATTTATTGCTGGCTGCAGGAATCTATTGCCAGACATATCTGTAACAACGCGATCTGAGACTCCACACCAGAGGTCTCAAACAGGCGGCCCTCCAGCTGTTTTAAAACTACAAGTCCCATAAGGCCTTGCGAGGCTGACAGCCACAAGCATGACTCCCACAGGCGTGATGGGACTTGTAGTTTTGCAACAGCTGGAGGGCCACCAGTTTGAGACCCCTGCTCCACGCCATCAATTCACTTCTGATGTAAACACAATGAATGCTGAAACATTGCCTGCTGCAATAAAAGGGTGCAGCTCATAGGCTGAGTGCTGGATTGCGGTTGTTGCTGACAGCCGGCAGTTCCAGCACTAAAGATCACTAGAGTTAGAAACAGGCCAGGTCAGGGTCCCTCATATAGATCTTCCTTTAGAGAAGGCCAGGGCAGGTCCCCCATAGATCCCGCTTTAGAGCAGGCCAGGGCAGGTCCCATAGAGATCCAACTTTAGAACAGGCCATGGTAGGTCCCCAATAGATCCTCCTCTAGACCAGGCCAGGGCAGATCCCTCATAGATCCTCTTTTACAGCAGGGCAGGTCCTCCATAGACCCCACTTTAGAACAGGCAATGGCAGGTCCCCCATAGATCCCCCTTTACAGCAGGTAAGGCAGCCCCCCCCCCCCCGTAGATCCCACTTTAGAAACAGGCCAGGCCAGGGTCCCCCATATAGATCTTCCTTTAAAGTAGGCAAGTGCAGGTCCCCCATAGATCCCTCTTTAGAGCAGGCCAAGGCAGGTCCTCCATAGATCCCATTTTAGAAACAGGCTAGGACAGGGTCCCCCATATAGATCCCCCTTTAGAGCAGGCCAGTGCAGGTCCCCTTTAGATCCCCCTTTAGAGCAGGCCAGGGCAGGTCCCCCATGTAGACCTCCCTTTAGATCAGGCCAGGGAAGGTCCCCCATAGATCCCCCTTTAGATCAGGCCAGACCAGGGTCCCCCATAGATCCCCTTTTACAACAGGCCAGACCAGGGTCCCCCATATAGATCCCCCTTTAGACCAGGGTCCCCCATATAGATCCCCCTTTAGAGCAGGTCCGCCATAGATCCCACTTTAGAGCAAGCCAGACCAGGGTCCTCCATAGATCCTCCTTTAGGCCAGGCCAAGATCGCTTACAGACACCAGTGTTCGTGTGCGGAGTTGTGGACACACTGTGCCGATCCCTGATTCCGGGGGGGGGGGGACTTGCCCCCCTCCCACCTTGCGGATGCCCATGCTTGACCCTCATCATCATGGTAAGCACCCCTGTCAGTGGTAAATGGTTTGTCTCAACCCTGTAAAACTTACACATCTGCAGGACAGCTTGTTCTTTTGAAAAAAAAAGCAACAGACTTGCTGGCTGGATCTCCAGATGATAATAGAAGAGAGAAAGCCTAAAAAAGAAAACAAATGCAGCCGCCCACATCTAAGAGTTGGTAAGCTGCAATATAATAAATGGTTTGCTCGGGGGGGGGGGGGGGTTAAATGCCGCTTTATTTTCCATTCATCCCTATTCCTCTACAAATAGATTTGACTAGAAAACAATTTAATCCGCTGATTTTCCACTACTGATTACTTGGCAACAGCAGCAAAAAAAAAAAACAAATAGTGAAAAGTGGAAATGATTTCTGCCTCGTTTCCATCTGCTGTACAATATTACGCAGTGTGACTTGGCGGAGGAGCCGTCAGATGAATATTCATGTCTGGCAGGGAATTGGTGTGACGGGAGGCGGCGTGCAGCTGCTGCGCTCCGAGGGGTCAGCGGCGGGGATGGGGGGCATCGCCTCCGATTCACTTTAAAGGGAGAGAGAGCGTCATAATGGAAGGCGAGGGGAGGGCAGGATGAAGGGCTTTGTTCCCGGTGGGTGCCGGGGGGGGGGGATCTGAGGGGGCCAAATCATCCAGCTCGGGGGTCAGGGCCGCACCATCGGCGTGTATGAGGCTTCCTGAGATTGGATTGTTGTTTTGCAGCCCACCGGGGGGAATAATAGGAAATATAATTGCAGCTTAGAGAGAAGGAATTGCAGAAGACCTCAAAGTAATGGGGTTAACCGCGGAGCGCAGAGCCGCGTGATGACCGACAAAAGCGCGATACAAACACGACCCTCGTCACAACATCTCCGAATTCCCAGGCTGGGAATTCCACATACATAGTTATCTACCTGACTTGTATTTATATGGCACCGACATATACCACAGCGCTGTACAGAGAACACTGGGCCAGTCACATCAGTCTCTGTACAGAAGAGCTTACACTCTAATGTTCCCTCCCCCCACAGTCACATCAGTCTCTGTACAGAGGAGCTTACACTCTAATGTCCCCTCCCCCACAGTCACATCAGTCTCTGTACAGAGGAGCTTACACTCTAATGTCCCCTCCCCCCACAGTCACATCAGTCTCTGTACAGAAGAGCTTACACTCTAATGTTCCCTCCCCCCACAGTCACATCAGTCTCTGTACAGAGGAGCTTACACTCTAATGTCCCCTCCCCCACAGTCACATCAGTCTCTGTACAGAGGAGCTTACACTCTAATGTCCCCTCCCCCCACAGTCACATCAGTCTCTGTACAGAGGAGCTTACACTCTAATGTCCCCTCCCCCACAGTCACATCAGTCTCTGTACAGAGGAGCTTACACTCTAATGCCCCCTCCCCCACAGTCACATCAGTCTCTGTACAGAGGAGCTTACACTCTAATGTCCCCTCCCCCACAGTCACATCAGTCTCTGTACAGAGGAGCTTACACTCTAATGTCCCCTCCCCCCACAGTCACATCAGTCTCTGTACAGAGGAGCTTACACTCTAATGTCCCCTCCCCCCACAGTCACATCAGTCTCTGTACAGAGGAGCTTACACTCTAATGTCCCCTCCCCCCACAGTCACATCAGTCTCTGTACAGAGGAGCTTACACTCTAATGTCCCCTCCCCCACAGTCACATCAGTCTCTGTACAGAGGAGCTTACACTCTAATGCCCCCTCCCCCACAGTCACATCAGTCTCTGTACAGAGGAGCTTACACTCTAATGTCCCCTCCCCCACAGTCACATCAGTCTCTGTACAGAGGAGCTTACACTCTAATGTCCCCTCCCCCCACAGTCACATCAGTCTCTGTACAGAGGAGCTTACACTCTAATGCCCCCTCCCCCACAGTCACATCAGTCTCTGTACAGAGGAGCTTACACTCTAATGTCCCCTCCCCCCACAGTCACATCAGTCTCTGTACCAGAGGAGCTTACACTCTAATGTCCCCCCTCCCCCCACAGTCACATCAGTCTCTGTACAGAGGAGCTTACACTCTAATGCCCCCTCCCCCACAGTCACATCAGTCTCTGTACAGAGGAGCTTACACTCTAATGCCCCCTCCCCCACAGTCACATCAGTCTCTGTACAGAGGAGCTTACACTCTAATGTCCCCTCCCCCCCACAGTCACATCAGTCTCTGTACAGAGGAGCTTACACTCTAATGTCCCCTCCCCCCACAGTCACATCAGTCTCTGTACAGAGGAGCTTACACTCTAATGTCCCCTCCCCCCACAGTCACATCAGTCTCTGTACCAGAGGAGCTTACACTCTAATGTCCCCCCTCCCCCCACAGTCACATCAGTCTCTGTACAGAGGAGCTTACACTCTAATGTCCCCTCCCCCACAGTCACATCAGTCTCTGTACAGAGGAGCTTACACTCTAATGTCCCCTCCCCCACAGTCACATCAGTCTCTGTACAGAGGAGCTTACACTCTAATGTCCCCTCCCCCCACAGTCACATCAGTCTCTGTACAGAGGAGCTTACACTCTAATGCCCCCTCCCCCACAGTCACATCAGTCTCTGTACAGAGGAGCTTACACTCTAATGTCCCCTCCCCCCACAGTCACATCAGTCTCTGTACCAGAGGAGCTTACACTCTAATGTCCCCCCTCCCCCCACAGTCACATCAGTCTCTGTACAGAGGAGCTTACACTCTAATGCCCCCTCCCCCACAGTCACATCAGTCTCTGTACAGAGGAGCTTACACTCTAATGCCCCCTCCCCCACAGTCACATCAGTCTCTGTACAGAGGAGCTTACACTCTAATGTCCCCTCCCCCCCACAGTCACATCAGTCTCTGTACAGAGGAGCTTACACTCTAATGTCCCCTCCCCCCACAGTCACATCAGTCTCTGTACAGAGGAGCTTACACTCTAATGTCCCCTCCCCCCACAGTCACATCAGTCTCTGTACCAGAGGAGCTTACACTCTAATGTCCCCCCTCCCCCCACAGTCACATCAGTCTCTGTACAGAGGAGCTTACACTCTAATGCCCCCTCCCCCACAGTCACATCAGTCTCTGTACAGAGGAGCTTACACTCTAATGCCCCCTCCCCCACAGTCACATCAGTCTCTGTACAGAGGAGCTTACACTCTAATGTCCCCTCCCCCCCACAGTCACATCAGTCTCTGTACAGAGGAGCTTACACTCTAATGTCCCCTCCCCCCACAGTCACATCAGTCTCTGTACAGAGGAGCTTACACTCTAATGTCCCCTCCCCCCACAGTCACATCAGTCTCTGTACCAGAGGAGCTTACACTCTAATGTCCCCTCCCCCCACAGTGCAGCTTCATCAGTGCCCTTCAGTGCCCATTAGTGCAGCCTCACATCAGTACCTCCTCATCAGTACCCATCAGTGCCCATCAGTGCAGCCTATCAGTGCCCATCAGTGCAGCCTCATAAGTGCACACCAGTGCCTCCTCATCAGTCCCTGCCACTGCCCATCAATGCTGCCTCCTCAGTGCCCATCAGTGAAAGAGAAAAATTACTTATTTGCTAAATTTATATCAGGAACGAGGAAAAACATCATTTTTTTTCAACATTTTTTTTTTTTTTTTTTGTTTAGCAAAATATAAAAAAAACTCTGTGGTGATTAAATACCACTAAAAGAAAGCTCTGCCTGTCTCCACAAAAGATATAACAATGTCCTCTGTGTACCGTGTCACATGACCGCGCAATTGTCATTCAATTGTGTGACAGCAAAGTGTTAAAACTGGCCTGGGCAGGAAGGGGGTAAAAGTGCCCTGTATTGAAGTGGTTAAAACATATTTTTTAGTCCCCCCGATGTACGTCCGTCATTGTAGGCCCACATCAGTCACAATGAATGATGGCTGCTGATCAGTACAAAAAAAGATCGCTGGCCTTGCTCCTAATGACACCCCTCCCCCTATGTTGAGGGCATGTGACCTGATATGATTTGGGGGGGCGGGTCTAGTATGAGGAATCCCCATCTGACAGCAGGGAGGAGTCACTGGCGGTGCAACCAACACAAAACGCTGGCAAAAACGCAGCATGTTTGCATATTATGTGCATTTCCGGTGCGTTTCTATCAAACTCTGTGTTGCGAACACAAGAAAGTGGCACCGGAACCTTCCAAACGGCATCAAAGTTCTGCCGCAATGATGTGAACGGACACAAAATTACACCGGTGTGGACAACAATCCCACAATCATTGGGGATCAGGGGCACTTTAACTCCCCCTCCCCCCAATGTTGGCGGTCAGGGGCACCTTAAACCCACCTAATATTGGTGGTCAGTGGCACTTTAACCCCCCCCCCCCAATATTGGTGGGCAGTTGGACTTTAGTACCTATTGTAACTGACTTCAGGGAATCTATTGTATTGCTTTTCTTGTTAGTATCATATTCCATACAAATTACTTAGCCCTGCAAAATGATATGCGGTTCTGTATTCTGGGAGGTAGGTTGGGGGTGGAACCAAGGAATGTTGATCAGAGGTGGGTAGGGGGTGGAACCAAGGAATGGTGCTCAGAGGTGGGTAGGGGGTGGAACCAAGGAATGGTGCTCAGAGGTGGGTAGGGGGTGGAACCAAGGAATGGTGCTCAGAGGTGGGTAGGGGGTGGAACCAAGGAATGTTGATCAGAGGTGGGCAGGGGGTGGAACCAAGAATGTTGCTCAGAGGTGGGTAGGGGGTGGAACCAAGGAATGGTGCTCAGAGGTAGGTAGGGTGTGGAACCAAGGAATGTTGCTCAGAGGTGGGCAGGGGGTGGAACCAAGAATGTTGCTCAGAGGCAGGTAGGGGGTGGAACCAAGGAATGTTGCTCAGAGGCGGGTAGGGGATGGAACCAAGGAATGTTGCTCAGAGGTAGGTAGGGTGTGGAACCAAGGAATGTTGCTCAGAGATGGGTAGGGGGTGGAACAAAGGAATGTTGCTCAGAGGTGGGTAGGGGGTAGAACCAAGGAATTTTGCTCAGAGGTGGGCAGGGGGTGGAACAAAGGAACGTTACTCAGAGGTGGGTAGGGGGTGGAACCAAGGAATGTTGCTCAGAGGTGGGCAGGGGGTGGAACAAAGGAATGTTGCTCAGAGGTGGGTAGGGGGTGGAACCAAGAATGTTGCTTGGAGGTGGGCAGGGGGTGGAACCAAGGAATGTTGCTCAGAGGTGGGCAGGGGGTGGAACAAAGGAACGTTGCTCAGAGGTGGGTAGGGGGTGGAACCAAGGAATGTTGCTCAGAGGTGGGCAGGGGGTGGAACCAAGAATATTGATCAGAGGTGGGCAGGGGGTGGAACAAAGGAATGTTGCTCAGAGGTGGGTAGGGGGTGGAACCAAGAATGTTGATCAGAAGTGGGCAGGGGGTGGAACAAACAAATGTTGCTCAGAGGTGGGTAGGGGATGGAACCAAGGAATGTTGCTCAGAGGTGGGCAGGGGGTGGAACCAAGGAATGTTACTCAGAGGTGGGCAGGGGGTGGAACAAAGGAACGTTGCTCAGAGGTGGGTAGGAGGTGGAACCAAGGAATGTTGCTCAGGGGTGGGCAGGGGGTGGAACCAAGAATATTGATCAGAGGTGGGCAGGGGGTGGAACAAAGGAATGTTGCTCAGAGGTGGGCAGGGGGTGGAACAAAGGAATGTTGCTCAGAGGTGGGTAGGGGGTGGAACCAAGAATGTTGCTCAGAGGTGGGCAGGGGGTGGAACCAAGAATATTGATCAGAGGTGGGCAGGGGGTGGAACAAAGGAATGTTGCTCAGAGGTGGGTAGGGGGTGGAACCATAAATATTGATCAGAGTTGGGCAGGGGGTGGAGCAAACGAATGTTGCTCAGAGGTGGGTAGGGGGTGGAACCAAGGAATGTTGCTCAGAGATGGGTAGGATGTGGAACAAAGGAATGTTGCTCAGAGGTGGGTAGGGGGTGGAACCAAGGAATGTTGCTCAGAGGTGGGTAGGGGGTGGAATAAAGCAATGTTGCTCAGAGGTGGGTAGGGGGTGGAACCAAGGAATGTTGCTCAGAGGTGGGTAGGGGGTGGAAATAAGGAATGGTGCTCGGAGGTGGGTAGGGGGTGGAACCAAGGAACGTTGCTCAGAGGTGGGTAGGGGGTGGAATAAAGCAATGTTGCTCAGAGGTGGGTAGGGGGTGGAACCAAGGAATGTTGCTCAGAGGTGGGTAGGGGGTGGAAATAAGGAATGGTGCTCGGAGGTGGGTAGGGGGTGGAACCAAGGAACGTTGCTCAGAGGTGGGTAGGGGGTGGAACCAAGAATGTTGCTCAGAGGTGGGTAGGGGGTAGAACCAAGGAATGTTGCTCAGAGGTGGGTAGTGGGTAGAACCAAGGAATGTTGCTCAGAGGTGGGTAGGGGGTGGAACCAAGGAATGTTGCTCAGAGGTGGGCAGGGGGTGGAACCAAGAATGTTGCTCAGAGGTGGGTAGGGGGTAGAACCAAGGAATGTTGCTCAGAGGTGGGTAGTGGGTAGAACCAAGTAATGTTGCTCAGAGGTGGGTAGGGGGTGGAACCAAGGAATGTTGCTCAGAGGTGGGTAGGGGGTGGAACCAAGAATGTTGATCAGAGGTGGGCAGGGGGTGGAGCAAACGAATGTTGCTCAGAGGTGGGTAGGGGGTGGAACCAAGGAATGTTGCTCAGAGATGGGTAGGATGTGGAACAAAGGAATGTTGCTCAGAGGTGGGTAGGGGGTGGAACCAAGGAATGTTGCTCAGAGGTGGGTAGGGGGTGGAACCAAGGAACGTTGCTCAGAGGTTGGTAGGGGGTGGAATAAAGCAATGTTGCTCAGAGGTGGGTAGGGGGTGGAACCAAGGAATGTTGCTCAGAGGTGGGTAGGGGGTGGAACTAAGGAATAGTGCTCGGAGGTGGGTAGGGGGTGGAACCAAGGAACGTTGCTCAGAGGTGGGTAGGGGGTGGAACCAAGAATGTTGCTCAGAGGTGGGTAGGGGGTAGAACCAAGGAATGTTGCTCAGAGGTGGGTAGTGGGTAGAACCAAGGAATGTTGCTCAGAGGTGGGTTGGGGGTGGAACCAAGAATGTTGATCAGAGGTGGGCAGGGGGTGGAGCAAACGAATGTTGCTCAGAGGTGGGTAGGGGATGGAACCAAGGAATGTTGCTCAGAGATGGGTAGGATGTGGAACAAAGGAATGTTGCTCAGAGGTGGGTAGGGGGTGGAACCAAGGAATGTTGCTCAGAGGTGGGTAGGGGGTGGAACCAAGGAACGTTGCTCAGAGGTGGGTAGGGGGTGGAATAAAGCAATGTTGCTCAGAGGTGGGTAGGGGGTGGAACCAAGGAATGTTGCTCAGAGGTGGGTAGGGGGTGGAACTAAGGAATGGTGCTCGGAGGTGGGTAGGGGGTGGAACCAAGGAACGTTGCTCAGAGGTGGGTAGGGGGTGGAACCAAGAATGTTGCTCAGAGGTGGGCAGGGGGTGGAACCAAGAATGTTGCTCAGAGGTGGGTAGGGGGTAGAACCAAGGAATGTTGCTCAGAGGTGGGTAGTGGGTAGAACCAAGTAATGTTGCTCAGAGGTGGGTAGGGGGTGGAACCAAGGAATTTTGCTCAGAGGTGGGTAGGGGGTGGAACCAAGAAATGTTGCTCAGAGGTAGGTAGGGTGTGGAACCAAGGAATGTTGCTCAGAGGTGGGTAGGGGGTGGAACCAAGAATGTTGCTCGGAGGTGGGCAGGGGGTAGAACCAAGGAATGTTGCTCAGAGGTGGGTAGGGGGTGGAACCAAGAATGTTGCTCGGAGGTGGGCAGGGGGTAGAACCAAGGAATGTTGCTCAGAGGTGGGTAGGGGGTGGAACCAAGGAATGTTGCTCAGAGGTGGGTTGGGGGTGGAACCAAGGAATGTTGCTCGGAGGTGGGTAGGGGGTGAAACCAAGGAATGTTGCTCGGAGGTGGGTAGGGGGTGGAACCAAGGAATGTTGCTCGGAGGTGGGTAGGGGGTGGAACCAAGGAATGTTGCTCAGAGGTGGGTAGGGGGTGGAACTAAGGAATGGTGCTCAGAGGTGGGTAGGGGGTGGAACCAATGAATGTTGCTCAGAGGTGGGTAGGGGGTGGAACCAAGGAATGTTGCTCGGAGGTAGGTAGGGTGTGGAACCAAGGAATGTTGCTTGGAGGTGGGTAGGGTGTGGAACCAAGAATGTTGCTCAGAGGTGGGTAGGGGGTGGAACCAAGAATGTTGCTCGGAGGTGGGCAGGGGGTAGAACCAAGGAATGTTGCTTAGAGGTGGGTAGGGGGTGGAACAAAGGAATGTTGCTCAGAGGTGGGTAGGGGGTGGAACCAAGGAATGTTGCTCAGAGGTGGGTTGGGAGTGGAACCAAGGAATGTTGCTCAGAGGTGGGTAGGGGGTGGAACAAAGGAACATTGCTCAGAGGTGGGTAGGGGGTGGAACCAAGGAATGTTGCTCAGAGGTGGGTAGGGGTTGGAACCAAGGAATGTTGCTCAGTGGTGGGTAGGGGGTGGAACCAAGAAATGTTGCTCAGAGGTGGGTAGGGGGTGGAACCAAGGAATGTTGCTCAGAGGTGGGTAGGGGGTGGAACCAAGGAATGTTGCTCAGAGGTGGGTAGGGGAGGAGAAAAGGGCTGACTCAGAACGGGAGACTTGCTGCACCTATTCTCTGAGAAAAGAAGACCTGACTGTGGCTCTGAAGCAGAGGAATGATATAGAGAAGTAATGGCTTCACTCTGATAGATGATTTAGAGAAGAAGGAAGTAGAATGTTTTGCACCAACTGTCACTTGCCTTTGGAAATGTGAAGGATACAACTTGTTAGATTGTTATTCAGTTGAATACAGACTCATCTCCATCGAATGCACCCAGAAGACAAAAGAGATCTTTATAGGGAACGTCTCTGCAGGAGATCCCGTTCAGTTGGGCTCATCTTATGATCTCTCCGCCATTTTGTTTTGTGCTCCTTCTCGCCATGTTCCCCATATAAGGGCAGCTTCTGTTATGTTTCTGGTGTTGCCGCTTGGAGTTCCCCTTTATATGGACATTTTTTTTCAGCTCTGCTTTGAAAGTGACATTTCTTGGCTGAAACAATGCTGAAATGTCACACATCTGTTCCATTTACATATCCGCCTCCATCGCATCGACCTTCCCGCGCCGTCTCCTAAACAGCTGGGAGGAATGTTCCTGATTACTGGTGGCAGATTCACACTTTCTGCACTTTTACAACAATTGCTTTTTTTTTTTTTCATCACTTGAAACATTTTCTGGCCCCGTCTGTTGGTGAATGTGGTCTGCGGGTGGGTCTGTATGCGGGGCGGATGGTGACAGATGGGCTTGGGGCTCATCGGAGATGATATATGGTCAATGTCCACTGGATTTACCAATCCTATGTAGCCTATCTAACCAAGGATGATAGGGGGCTGCCACTATATCAGGAGTCAGCAACCCCCGACACACGGTGCTGTCCTCGCTGGCATGTGACGGCACTGGCTGGAGTTGATAGCACCCTAAGCTGTCCATTATTGAACCTGGCACACTCATGTCTCTGTCATAAAGCAGGCCAGTGGCTTAGGATGTTGGCACACTGCCCTGCCCAGCATTGTCCACCTACGCAAATACATGTCAGCCAATCAGAAAGCCTAAATGCCCCGCAGCAAGCCCACCCATCTGCCTGCCCACCTGCGCTGACGCCAGTTGTGTTTTTTATAGGTATTGGATGAAACCAGTATACTCCGTGGTCGGTATTGGATATCATATAACCAGTTTACTTTGAGGTTGGTATTGGATATAATCAGTATACTCCGTGGTTGGTATTGGCTATAACCAGTATACTCCGTGGTTGGTATTGGCTATAACCAGTATACTCCGTGGTTGGTATTGGATATAACCAGTATATTCTGTAATCAGTATTGGCTATAACCAGTATACTTTGTGGTCGATATTGGATATAACCAGTATATTCTGGGGTCGGAATTGGATATAACCAGTATACTCCATGGTTGGTATTGGATATAACTAGTATATTCTGTAATCGGTATTGGATAACCAGTATACTCCGTGGTCAGTATTGAATATAACCAGTATAGTCTGTGGTCAGTATTGAATATAACCAGTATAGTCTGTGGTCGGCATTGGGTATAACCAGTATACTCCATGGTTGGTATTGAATATAACCAGTATACTCCATGGATGGTATTGGATATAACCAGTATACTCTGTGGTTGGTATTGGATATAACCAGTATATTCTGTGGACGGTATTGAATATAACCAGTATACTCCATGGACAGAATTAGATATAACCAGTATACTCTGTGGTTGGTATTGGATATAACCAGTATACTCCATGGTGGGTATTGTTAGGAAAGTCCGCAGGTCACATTCAGCTTAATCTTACTCATTGATCCATTGGCCCCTCCATAGCCTTTCCTCAGCCTCTCATAGCCTGTCCTCACCTCCTTCATAGCCTGTCCTCACCCCCTCCATATCCTGTCCTCACCCCCTCCATGGCCTTTTCTCAGCCCCTACAACGCCTGTCCTCAGCCCCTTCAAAGCTTGTCCTCACCCCCTCCATAGCCTGTCCTCACCCCCTCCATATCCTGTCCTCACCCCCTCCATGGCCTTTTCTCAGCCCCTACAACGCCTGTCCTCAGCCCCTTCAAAGCTTGTCCTCACCCCCTCCATAGCCTGTCCTCACCCCCTCCATAGCCTGTACTCACCCCCTCTATAGCCTGTCCTCACCCCCTCCATAGCCTGTCCTCAGCCCCTCCATAGCCTATCCTCAGCCCCTCCATAGCCTGTCCTCAGCCCCTCCATAGCCTGTACTCACCCCCTCCATAGCCTGTCCTCACCCCCTCCATAGCCTATCCTCAGCCCCTCCATATCCTGTCCTCAGCCCCTCCATAGCCTGTCCTCACCCCCTCCATAGCCTGTACTCACCCCCTCTATAGCCTGTCCTCACCCCCTCCATAGCCTGTCCTCAGCCCCTCCATAGCCTATCCTCAGCCCCTCCATAGCCTGTCCTCAGCCCCTCCATAGCCTGTACTCACCCCCTCCATAGCCTGTCCTCACCCCCTCCATAGCCTATCCTCAGCCCCTCCATATCCTGTCCTCAGCCCCTCCATAGCCTGTCCTCACCCCCTCCATAGCCTGTCCTCACCCCCTCCATAGCCTTTCCTCAGCCCCTCCATAGCCTATCCTCAGCCCCTCCATAGCCTATCCTCAGCTCCTCCATAGCCTGTCCTCAGCCCCCCCATATCCTCTCCTCAGCCCCTCCATAGCCTATCCTCAGCCCCTCCATAGCCTATCCTCAGCCCCTCCATAGCCTGTCCTCAGCTCCTCCATAGCCTGTCCTCAGCCCCTCCATATCCTCTCCTCAGCCCCTCCATAGCCTGTCCTCACCCCCTCCATAATAGCGCCCCATCATTGGTATCAGTGGGAGGAATAGTGTCCCATCATTGGTATCAGTGGGGGGAATAGTGCCCCATCATTGGTGTCAGTGGGAGGAATAGTGCCCCATCATTGGTGTCAGTGGGAGGAATAGTGCCCCATCATTGGTGTCAGTGGGAGGAATAGTGCCCCATCATTGGTGTTAGTGGGGGGAATAGTGCCCCATCATTGGTGTTAGTGGGGGGAATAGTGCCCCATCATTGGTATCAGTGGGAATAATAGCACCCCATCATTGGTATCAGTGGGAGGAATAGTGTGTCATTGGTGTCTATAGAAGGAATAGTGCCCCATCATTGGTGTCTATAGAAGGAATAGTGCCCCATCACTGACCCCATGCTGCCCATTTGGCTTTGCTAGGTAAGTTCTGGATACCTCAATAACCCACGCAGTTTCTGGATGGTTTGTGATGATATTTTGAATGTGTTATACTTTCATTACCATTATTATTCATTTTTTTTTTTTAATCTTTTTACTTTTTTGCAGAAAGCTCCCTCCCTCCAACACGCCTGAAGAAGCCGGTAATCCGCGAAACCTGTCGGGATTGGCTGGCTGTGTGTCGGCCCTGATGTGCTGTCGGAATGCTCTGGTGTAGGATTGGATGGTTCAGCTGTGAAGGGAGGTCTTTGGAAGAAATTGTGTTTATCCCTTTTAGATTGTTTTTTTTTTTTTTTACGATAACATTTGTAATAAAGAATCTTTTTGTTTTTAAAAGTTACAATGTATAATAAATAAGGTTACTAAAGCGCTGATATGAAGCGGATTATTAATGTGAAAAAAGGGATTGCCACATACAAAATAAGACAATAAAAATAATACAATAAAAATAATAGTGCGCTTAAACCAAACTTTAAATAATAATAAGTATCACACAAACAATATACCAAAATTATACTCCATGGACAATTACTAGAGCTCCTTCCTCTGAGAAAAAAAATAAACTCCAAATATATATAGAATAATAATAATAATAATATCCAATAAGAGGAGAGGAAGTCCCAGCATGAGATGACCCGCCTGCGGGAAAAGTTCCTATTCACCTTCGTAAATCAAAAACCCGCAACCAATAAAACTCTCCAGATCACGGATCCCCCCACTCTGATGCGTTTATGGATTCCCGCGGTTCAAATGGTCTGTTTTCCTCCCAAATTTGATGATATCTAATGCCGCGTACACACGATCGCAAATTTCGGCCAGCAAAAGACAGACGAGAGCTTTTCACCGGAAAATTTGACCGCGTGTACACTCCGTCGGGATTTAGCTGGCCGAATTCCCGCCAGCCAAAAATTGAGAGCACGTTCTCGATTTTCCAGACGGAAAAACTTCCTATCGAAAATTCCGATCGCGTGTACGCAAATTCTGACACTCAAAAACTCACGCATGCTCAGATTCAACTACGAGACGGAAGCTATTGGCTGCTGGGTATTGAACTTCCTTTTTCTAGTCCCGTCGTACGTGTTGTACGTCACACCGCGTTCTAAATGATCGGAATTTGGTGTGACCGTGTGTAGGCGAGACAGCTTGAGCCGAATTCCGTCGGGGGAAAACCATCAGACCTTTTTCCGACCATTATTCCGATTGCGTGTACGCGTCATGAGAGGTCGCTCTCATGCCACGTACACGCGATTGGAATTCTCGTCAGAAAAAGGTCTGATGGTTTTCCCCGAAAGAGTTCCGCTCAAGCTGTCTCGCCTACACACGGTCACACCAAATTCTGACCGCCAAGGACGCGGTGAGACGTACAACGCGTACGATGAGGAAAAAGCTCTGATGGTTTTCCCGACGGAAATTTTTACGGAATTCCGCTCAAGCTGTCTCGCCTACACACGGTCACATCAAATTCCGATCATTTATAACGTGGTGACGTACAACACATACGACGTGACTAGAAAAAGGAAGTTCAATAGCCAGTAGCCAGTAGCTTCCGTCTCGTAGTTGAATCTGAGCATGCGTGATTTTTGGCGTGTCGGAATTGCATACACACGATCCGTTCAGATTTCCGATAGAAAGTTTTTCCGTCGGGAAAATTGAGAACATGCTATCAATTTTTGGCTGGCGGAAATTCGGACAGCTAAATTCCGATGGAGCGTACACAAGGTCGCATTTTCCGATGAAAATCTCTCATCGGTCTTTTTCTGGCCGGAATTACGAATGTGTGTCAGCGGCATGAGAGATGAAAAGATTGCTGTGTATTCATAAACCCCCAATAAATGTAGGCAGGGCGGCCGTCTTTACCGCAGGGCAGCTGCCCAGGGCCCTTGCACTGTTTTGGGCCCCAAAGCAGGGCCACCCCTTAAGCCCAATGCGCTGCTCGCAAATTGGCACTGAAAGTCCCCACACTGTCTCTGTCACAGACAGACATCAGCTCAGCAGCACACACGGCGCCGCAGTTCCAGTGTCAAGGAGTGGGCCGCCGGGTGGGATGGGGCCTTGAGCTCCACTGACGCTATGCTGCCTGCAAGCGTGTGCATGTGATCGGACTCGGAGGAGCGCGGGGGGCCTCGGTAGGAGGAGTCAGTCCGCAGTGCGGATTCGGAGCTGAGCTGGCCAAGAGGACAAGGTAGGTATTTTTTTTCTCCTCCTCTGGCTCCCACGCCACTCCCTATGTGTAGAATTGGCACAGACTAGAACGTTTTAAAATTTAAAGGGCACACTGGCGGCATTTAATGAGCACACTGGTAGCAATTGATGTCACAGTGGCTGTGTTTGATGGCACAGTGGCAGCATTTGATGGCATAGTGGTAGCGTTTGATGGCACAGTGGCAGCGTTTGAGGGCACAGTGGCAGCGTTTGGCATAGTGGCTGCAATTGATGGCACAGTGGCAACGTTTAATGTGCACATTGAGGGCACAGTGGCAGCGTTTGATGGCACAGTGTAGAGGTCGACCGATATATCGGCCGATATTTGCCGTTTTTTAAATAATCTGCATCGGCCGATTGTGCTGATAAAAAGCCGATTTAGAACAGCGGGACTTTGAAATGACTTCTGTAATAGAAGTCAGTGTAAGTTGCCTGAGTCCTCATAGAAACGTCTTTCCTCCTCTCTGGGCTCTGCCAAGAAAAGAACAGAAAGATACAATGTTTACACTTCTGAATGAATGAAATCATCTCTGTGTGTAGAAGTTCTCAGTTTAACCATTTAAAGACTAAATCTTTTCTGACACTTGTTGCTTACAAGTAAAAATCCTGTATTTTCTGCCAGAAAATCACTTAGACCCCTCCAAAAATTATATATATTTTTTTAGCAGAGATCCTAGGGAATAAAATAGCGGTTGTTGCAATATTTTATGTCACACGGCATTTGCACAGAGGTCTTTCAAATGCATTTTTTGGGGAAAAAAATACACTATTTAAAAAATAAAAATAAAATAAAAACAGTAAAGTTAGCCCATTTTTTTTTTTTCATCCAAAAGTTTTGACTTCCTGTTTTTATTTAATATATATGTTTGTTTTTTTTAATCTAAATCATACATACAAGTAAACTGATTGGAGGTTTGTTTTGTTTAATAAATGTTTAAATGTAAGAAATTTTCTGTATCACGTATGAAGGCTGCTTTCACACTGGAGCGGGGAGGCGTTGATGGTAAAACGCAAGTTTTAGCGGCTCTTTACCATCATTTTAGCGGTGCTATTTGGCTGCTAGTGGGGCACATATAACCCAGCTAGCGGCCAAGGAAGAGGTTAAATGCGGCCATGAAGCACCGCTGCCAAATCGCATTGCATGCGCTTCGGCAGTGGTGCCCATTCATATCAATGGGCAGGAGTGGTGGGGGAGGGGTATACACCACTCCAAACGTGCTGCTTGCGGGACTTTTTTTTTTTAACCTCCTGCCAGCGCATCGCCTCCGTGTGAAAGCACCCTGTCTTTCACACAGACTGCAGGGGAGCCATTTTGCAGGCACTTTACAGGCGCTATTTTTAGCCCAAAAGCGCCTTAAAACGCCCCAGTGGGAAAGGTGTGTTAGATCAAGGGGGATTAAAAAAGGAAAAAAATAAATAAATAAAATAAAATCGGCCTAACATATCGGCCCAAAAAAATCGGCATCATATATCGGCCATCGGCCGCCATGATTTCTAAATATCGGCATCGGCCAGAGAAAAACCCATATCGGTCAACCTCTAGCACAGTGGCAGCGTTTGAGCGCACAGTGACAGCGTTTGAGGGCCCACTGGCAGCGTTTGGCACAGAGGCAGCATTTGATGGCACAGTGGCAGCGGCACAGTGGCAGTGTTTAGCACAGTGGCAGCGTTTGGGCACAGTGGCAGTGTTTGATGGCACAGTGGCAGCGTTTAATAGGCACAGTGGCAGAATTTGAGGGCACAGTGGCAGCATTTGATAGCACAATGGCAGCATTTGTGGGCACAATGGCAGCATTTGTGGGCACAATGGCAGCATTTGTGGGCACAGTGGCAGCGTTTGATGGGCAGAGTGGCAGTGTTTGATGGCACAGTGGCAGCGTTTGAGGGCACAGTGGCAGCGTTTGAGGGCACAGTGGCAGCGTTTGGCATAGTGGCTGCAATTGATGGCACAGTGGTAGCGTTTAATGTGCACATTGAGGGCACAGTGGCAGTTTTTGGTGGGCACAGTGGCAGCATTTGGGCACAGTGGCAGTGTTTGATGGCACAGTGGCAGCATTTGAGCGCACAGTGACAGCGTTTGGCACAGAGACAGCATTTTATGGCACAGTGGCAGCGGCACAGTGGCAGTGTTTAGCACAGTGGCAGCATTTGGGCACAGTGGCAGCATTTGGGCACAGTGACAGCGTTTTAGGGCACAGTGGAAGTGTTTGGCACAGACGCAGCATTTGATGGCACAGTGGCAGCGTTTGAGGGCACAGTGGCAGTGTATGGTACAGTTGCAGTGTTTGGGCACTATGGCAGCATTTGGCACAGTGGCAGTGTATGGCACAGTGGCAGCGTTTGGGACAGTGGCAGTGTTTGGGTACAGTGGCAGTGTTTGGGCACAGTGGCAGTGTTTGGGTACAGTGGCAGTGTTTGGGCACAGTGGGAGTGTTTGGGATCAGTGGCAGTGTTTGGGTACAGTGGCAGTGTTTGGGCACAGTGGCAGTGTTTGGGTACAGTGGCAGTGTTTGGGCACAGTGGCAGTGTTTGGGTACAGTGGCAGCGTTTGGGCACAGTGGCAGTGTATGGCACAGTGGCAGCGTTTGGGACAGTGGCAGTGTTTGGGTACAGTGGCAGTGTTTGGGCACAGTGGGAGTGTTTGGGTACAGTGGCAGTGTTTGGGCACAGTGGCAGTGTTTGGGTACAGTGGCAGTGTTTGGGCACAGTGGCAGTGTTTGGGTACAGTGGCAGTGTTTGGGCACAGTGGCAGCGTTTGGGACAGTGGCAGTGTTTGGGTACAGTGGCAGCGTTTGGGACAGTGGCAGTGTTTGGGTACAGTGGCAGTGTTTGGGTACAGTGGCAGTGTTTGGGCACAGTGGCTGCAATTGATGATTTTTTTTCAAAAAATTTCCCCCCCCCAAAAAAAATGTTTGAGCACCAGCCCCCACTGAGGCTGAGTGAGGCTGTGGCTGTATTGTTGTATATTACAGAGCTCTCAGCATTACAGCACATAGATAACATTCGTGTATTTAACTGTTTGATGGGCTTATTTTGGGCCTGGCTGGTTCACATGTAGGTGTTTTGGAGGCCCACATTTGCGCAGGCACAGCAGCTTATTCATTTGAATGGGCCGCCCTGCCTGCGTTTCATGCAAAAAAAAGTGCGTGCATCACGTAATAAGCGTCGCACACCTATGCCCATCAAGCTTTTGCACCATGCGACTTACCTGCAGTTCCTGCACCGGCAAACTTACTGCATTTTTTGATGTTTTTTTAGATCTTGAAACTATCAATGCCCCCCCCCACTGAGACCACCGCCTGTGGAAGGGAATTCCACATCCTTGCCACTCTATTTATATATTGTGGGGTCACCAGTCCGGTATTTATATATTGTGGGGTCACCAGTCCGGTATTTATATATTGTGGGGTCACCAGTCCGGTATTTATATATCGTGGAGTCACCAGTCCGGTATTTATATATTGTGGGGGTCACCAGTCCTGTGTTTATATATTGTGGGGTCACCAGTCCGGTGTTTATATATTGTGGAGTCACCAGTCCGGTATTTATATATTGTGGGGGTCACCAGTCCTGTGTTTATATATTGTGGGGTCACCAGTCCGGTGTTTATATATTGTGGGGTCACCAGTCCGGTATTTATATTTTGTGGGGTCACCAGTCCAGTATTTATATATCGGGGGGTCACCAGTCCGGTATTTATATATTGTGGGGTCACCAGTCCGGTATTTATATATTGTGGGGTCACCAGTCCAGTATTTATATATTGTGGGGTCACCAGTCCGGTATTTATATATTGTGGGGTCACCAGTCTGGTGTTTATATATTGTGGGGTCACCAGTCCGGTGTTTATATATTGTGGGGTCACCAGTCCGGTATTTATATTTTGTGGGGTCACCAGTCCAGTATTTTATATATTGGGCGGTCACCAGTCCGGTATTTATATATTGTGGGGTCACCAGTCTGGTATTTATATATTGTGGGGTCACCAGTCCGGTATTTATATATTGTGGGGTCACCAGTCCAGTATTTTATATATTGGGGGTCACCAGTCCGGTATTTATATATTGTGGGGTCACCAGTCCAGTATTTTATATATTGGGGGGTCACCAGTCCGGTATTTATATATTGTGGGGTCACCAGTCCGGTATTTATATATTGTGGGGTCACCAGTCCGGTACTTATATAATGAAATCATATCCCCTCTCAAGCGTTTCTTCTCTGACATGTGGGGGGAAATTTCATGTCATTATGACCTTTACCAATAGATTTACCTAGAAAAATGGTGACGTGTTCAGTACTTATTTTGCTGTATAACCTGTAAAAAATCACTTCTGATTGAAGTCGGGCTTGAGTATTGCAGGTCTCAGGGAAGCGGTGAGCCGGATTCCAGTCCAGGATAAAGTAAAGTAAAAATTTCCAAAATGTCCGAATTTCCGAGTTTCAAAATTTGCGAAATTACGAATTTACAAAATTTCCGAATTTCCAAATTTTGAATGTACAAATTTGCAAAATTACGAATTTCCGGAATTCAGAATTTCAGAATTTTGAATTTTTGGATTTCCGAATTTCAGATTTTGGCATTTTCGAATTTCCGAATTTTCAGAAATTCAGACATTCGAAAATCAGAAAAAAAGAAAGAAAATCTGTTTAATTCTAAATAATAACTAACTATTAAATTCTAGGTATTGGAATTCCCTTTCAAATTTGTCTGTTAGTGAACGTAACGAATACGAATTTATCCGAAGTTACGCATTATCTGAAATAATGAAACGAATGCCGCATCTAACCAATGGAACATAACGATCTAATAATAATAAAACCTTTTTATTATTATTAATTATTTATTATTCATTTTTTTTCGTTCCATTTGTTTAGATGCGGCATTCGTTATTTCAGATAATTCGTAACTTCGGATAAATTCATACTCATTAATTTAATAGTTAGCTATTAATTAAACTGATTTTCTTTCTTTTTTCAGATTTTCATATTTTTTAGACTTTCAAATCTTTGAATTCCCAAATTCAGAAACTCTGAAAATTCGGAAATTCGGAGTTCCGAAAATCCGAAATTTGGAAAATCGAAAATTCGTAAATCCGAAATCCGAAAATTCTAAATTCGGAAATTCAGAAATCCGAAATTCGGAAATTCGGAAATCCGAAAAATCGAAATGTGAAAATTCACTAAATTTCAGAATTTCTGAAAAAATCAAACAATATCTGCACCGGGTCCTGTCTATCTGTACCGGGTCCTGTCTCTCTGCACCGGGTCCTGTCTATCTGTACCGGGTCCTGTCTATCTGCATCGGGTCCTGTCTATCTGCATTGGGTCCTGTTTATCTGTACCGGGTCCTGTCTATCTGTACCGGGTCCTGTCTATCTGCACCGGGTCCTGTCTATCTGTACCGGGTCCTGTCTATCTGCACCGGGTCCTGTCTATCTGCACCGGGTCCTGTCTATCTGCACCGGGTCCTGTCTATCTGCACCGGGTCCTGTCTATCTGTACCGGGTCCTGTCTATTTGTACCGGGTCCTGTTTATCTGCACCGGGTCCTGTCTATCTGCACCGGGTGCTGTCTATCTGTACCGGGTCCTGTCTATCTGTACCGGGTCCTGTCTATCTGCATCGGGTCTTGTTTATCTGTACCGGGTACCGGGTCCTGTCTATCTGTACCGGGTCCTGTCTATCTGTACCGGGTCCTGTCTATTTGTACCGGGTCCTGTTTATCTGCACCGGGTCCTGTCTATCTGCACCGGGTGCTGTCTATCTGTACCGGGTCCTGTCTATCTGTACCGGGTCCTGTCTATCTGCATCGGGTCTTGTTTATCTGTACCGGGTACCGGGTCCTGTCTATCTGTACCGGGTCCTGTCTATCTGTACCGGGTCCTGTCTATCTGTACCGGGTCCTGTCTATCTGTACTGGGTCCTGTCTATCTGCACCGGGTCCTGTCTATCTGTACCGGGTCCTGTCTATCTGTACCGGGTCCTGTCTATCTGCACCGGGTCCTGTCTATCTGTACCGGGTCCTGTCTATCTGTACCGGGTCCTGTCTATTTGTACCGGGTCCTGTTTATCTGTACCGGGTCCTGTCTATCTGTACCGGGTCCTGTCTATCTGCACCGGGTGCTGTCTATCTGTACCGGGTCCTGTCTATCTGTACCGGGTCCTGTCTATCTGCATCGGGTCTTGTTTATCTGTACCGGGTACCGGGTACCGGGTCCTGTCTATTTGTACCGGGTCCTGTTTATCTGTACCGGGTCCTGTCTATCTGTACCGGGTCCTGTCTATCTGCACCGGGTGCTGTCTATCTGTACCGGGTCCTGTCTATCTGTACCGGGTCCTGTCTATCTGCATCGGGTCTTGTTTATCTGTACCGGGTACCGGGTCCTGTCTATCTGTACCGGGTCCTGTCTATCTGTACCGGGTCCTGTCTATTTGTACCGGGTCCTGTCTATCTGTACCGGGTCCTGTCTATTTGTACCGGGTCCTGTTTATCTGTACCGGGTCCTGTCTATCTGTACCGGGTCCTGTCTATCTGTACCGGGTCCTGTCTATCTGTACCGGGTCCTGTCTATCTGTACCGGGTCCTGTCTATTTGTACCGGGTCCTGTCTATCTGTACCGGGTCCTGTCTATTTGTACCGGGTCCTGTTTATCTGTACCGGGTCCTGTCTATCTGTACCGGGTCCTGTCTATCTGCACCGGGTGCTGTCTATCTGTACCGGGTCCTGTCTATCTGTACCGGGTCCTGTCTATCTGCATCGGGTCTTGTTTATCTGTACCGGGTACCGGTTCCTGTCTATCTGTACCGGGTCCTGTCTATCTGTACCGGGTCCTGTCTATTTGTACCGGGTCCTGTCTATCTGTACCGGGTCCTGTCTATTTGTACCGGGTCCTGTTTATCTGTACCGGGTCCTGTCTATCTGTACCGGGTCCTGTCTATCTGTACCGGGTCCTGTCTATCTGTACCGGGTCCTGTCTATTTGTACCGGGTCCTGTTTATCTGTACCGGGTCCTGTCTATCTGCACCGGGTCCTGTCTATTTGTACCGGGTCCTGTTTATCTGTACCGGGTCCTGTCTATCTGTACCGGGTCCTGTCTATCTGTACCGGGTCCTGTCTATCTGTACCGGGTCCTGTCTATTTGTACCGGGTCCTGTCTATCTGTACCGGGTCCTGTCTATCTGCACCGGGTGCTGTCTATCTGTACCGGGTCCTGTCTATCTGTACCGGGTCCTGTCTATCTGAACCGGGTCCTGTCTATCTGTACCGGGTCCTGTTTATCTGTACCGGGTCCTGTCTATCTGTACCGGGTCCTGTCTATCTGTACCGGGTCCTGTTTATCTGTACCGGGTCCTGTCTATCTGTACCGGGTCCTCTCTATCTGTACCGGGTCCTCTCTATCTGTATCGGGTCCTGTCTATCTGTACCGGGTCCTGTCTATCTGTACCGGGTCCTGTCTATCTGTACCGGGTCCTGTCTATCTGTACCGGGTCCTGTTTATCTGTACCGGGTCCTGTCTATCTGTACCGGGTCCTCTCTATCTGTACCGGGTCCTCTCTATCTGTACCGGGTCCTGTCCCCTGTCCCAAAATTCTCAATAGGCAGCATTTGGTAGTAGAAAGCAGGAAGCAGGAAGTGGCTGGAGGGGGGAAGTGACGTCACTTCCAGAACCACCGCTAAGGGGGCATGGCAACGCGTTTCGAGGGCTGCCCAGCCTCTTTGTCGCGGAGGCCTTTTAGGGTTTTTTTTTTCCTGCTGAAGTCTAGTCACAGATGTTATATATGAACCTGAGCTCACTCTATACTTCATCACCACTACCCATTACTCTCAGTGCAAGTCATGTGCTATCTAAGGTTAACTGTTGGGGCAACCTTGCCTGACCTCCTTCCCATTCCCTAAATGGCCAACCAACAACGCAGCTAGCAAGGAGAAGGCGGCTTTGGCAGTTGTCACTTTTCTAAATTTTTACATTTTTAAGCTCTTGGATCATTTTAGCTGACCCCTCCCCCTCCTCCCCCCTCCTCCCCCTCCCCCTCCCCCTGTATTCCTCAGGCAAGAAAAAGTGTAGTCTGCCAAAGCAGCCATCTCCTTGTTAGCTGCGTTTTAGGGAGGAAGGGCGTCCTGTTCAGTCTAACAGCTATTCTTATACAGGGCCTTGAAAAAGTATTCATACCCCTTGAAATTCCCCACATTTATGAATACTTTTTCAAGGCACTTTTTCAAGGCACTGAATGTCAGAACTATATACATGTATAATAATATTAGTGTGTGACTGTGGGGGAGGGGACATTAGAGTGTAAGCTCCTCTGGTACAGAGACTGATGTGACTGTGGGGGAGGGCACATTAGAGTGTAAGCTCCTCTGTACAGAGACTGATGTGA
The DNA here is from genome assembly GCA_037367395.1 of Lithobates pipiens. Classification (NCBI taxonomy): domain Eukaryota; kingdom Metazoa; phylum Chordata; class Amphibia; order Anura; family Ranidae; genus Lithobates; species Lithobates pipiens. Next base: position 151,850 of record JAZDVW010001250.1, read on the forward strand.
CTGTGGGGGGGGGGAGGGGACATTAGAGTGTAAGCTCCTCTGTACAGAGACTGATGTGACTGTGGGGGGAGGGGACATTAGAGTGTAAGCTCCTCTGTACAGAGACTGATGTGACTGTGGGGGGAGGGGACATTAGAGTGTAAGCTCCTCTGGTACAGAGACTGATGTGACTGTGGGAGGGGGGACATGAGAGTGTAAGCTCCTCTGTACAGAGACTGATGTGACTGTGGGGGGAGGGGACATTAGAGTGTAAGCTCCTCTGGTACAGAGACTGATGTGACTGTGGGGGGGGGGGGGAGGGGACATTAGAGTGTAAGCTCCTCTGGTACAGAGACTGATGTGACTGTAGGGGGGAGGGGACATTAGAGTGTAAGCTCATCTGTACAGAGACTGATGTGACTGTGGGGGGAGGGGACATTAGAGTGTAAGCTTCTCTGTACAGAGACTGATGTGACTGTGGGGGGAGGGGACATTAGAGTGTAAGCTCCTCTGTACAGAGACTGATGTGACTGTGGGGGGAGGGGACATTAGAGTGTAAGCTCCTCTGTACAGAGACTGATGTGACATTAGAGTGTAAGCTCCTCTGTACAGAGACTGATGTGACTGTGGGGGGAGGGGACATTAGAGTGTAAGCTCCTCTGTACAGAGACTGATGTGACTGTGGGGGGAGGGGACATTAGAGTGTAAGCTCCTCTGTACAGAGACTGATGTGACTGTGGGGGGAGGGGACATTAGAGTGTAAGCTCCTCTGTACAGAGACTGATGTGACTGTGGGGGAGGGGATATTAGAGTGTAAGCTCCTCTGGTACAGAGACTGATGTGACTGTGGGGGAGGGGACATGAGAGTGTAAGCTCCTCTGTACAGAGACTGATGTGACTGTGGGGGGAGGGGACATTAGAGTGTAAGCTCCTCTGTACAGAGACTGATGTGACTGTGGGGGAGGGGACATGAGAGTGTAAGCTCCTCTGTACAGAGACTGATGTGACTGTGGGGGGAGGGGACATTAGAGTGTAAGTTCATCTGTACAGAGACTGATGTGACTGTGGGGGGGAGGGGACATTAGAGTGTAAGCTCCTCTGTACAGAGACTGATGTGACTGTGGGGGGAGGGGACATTAGAGTGTAAGCTCCTCTGTACAGAGACTGATGTGACTGTGGGGGGGAGGGGACATTAGAGTGTAAGCTCCTCTGTACAGAGACTGATGTGACTGTGGGGGAGGGGACATTAGAGTGTAGGCTCCTCTGTACAGAGACTGATGTGACTGTGGGGGGAGGGGGGACATTAGAGTGTAAGCTCCTCTGTACAGAGACTGATGTGACTGTGGGGGGGGGGGGGACATTAGAGTGTAAGCTCCTCTGTACAGAGACTGATGTGACTGTGGGGGGGGAGGGGGCATTAGAGTGTAAGCTCCTCTGTACAGAGACTGATGTGACTGTGGGGGGAGGGGACATTAGAGTGTAAGCTCCTCTGTACAGAGACTGATGTGACTGTGGGGGAGGGGACATTAGAGTGTAAGCTCCTCTGGTACAAAGACTGATGTGACTGTGGGGGAGGGGACATGAGAGTGTAAGCTCCTCTGTACAGAGACTGATGTGACTGTGGGGGGGGAGGGGACATTAGAGTGTAAGCTCATCTGTACAGAGACTGATGTGACTGTGGGGGGGAGGGGACATTAGAGTGTAAGCTCCTCTGGTACAGAGACTGATGTGACTGTGGGGGGAGGGGACATTAGAGTGTAAGCTCCTCTGTACAGAGACTGATATGACTGTGGGGGAGGGGACATTAGAGTGTAAGCTCCTCTGTACAGAGACTGATGTGACTGTGTGGGGGGGGCATTAGAGTGTAAGCTCCTCTGTACAGAGACTGATGTGACTGTGGGGGGAGGGGGCATTAGAGTGTAAGCTCCTCTGTACAGAGACTGATGTGACTATGGGGGGAGGGGACATTAGAGTGTAAGCTCCTCTGTACAGAGATTGATGTGACTGTGGGGGGAGGGGACATTAGAGTGTAAGCTCCTCTGTACAGAGATTGATGTGACTGTGGGGGGGAGGGGACATTAGAGTGTAAGCTCCTCTGTACAGAGACTGATGTGACTGTGGGGGGAGGGGACATTAGAGTGTAAGCTCCTCTGTACAGAGATTGATGTGAGTGGCATGTGTAGTTCGGATTTATTTATGTGAATGGGGTGATTTGCGGCGCTATTAATGCCCCTCTGATAATAACATCTTATTAAATTAGGTATTCGCCTCCAGCTGTGATTCTGGCATTTTCCTGGATGCGGCCGAGCGATCGCTTTTCCCCCGACGTCCGCCTTTCATTTCTACGAGGAGATGGGTTTGCCGGCTCGATGCGCCACACGCTGCGATTGTATATTTAATTAGGCGCGGGGCTCAGCGCAGCTTTCATGTAATAGATCCGTGCCAGAATTACGTAACGAGCGCCTCCATATTTTTTTTTTTGCATCAATTAATTTCAGATAGAGACTGAAAGATCCATTTCAAGTGCGCCTCTAATTTGGAGGAGTGAGCGATCGGCGAGCGCTCTGTCGCTGTCTTGTTTCACTTATTATTCGTGTATATTCAGCCAGGCGTTCCGCGTCTTTACTCACACGGCGGATTTATAATTGCGGGTTGAAGTATTGAGCGATTGTTTCACTCTAATTGATGTTAAAGTTTCCTGTGAGGAATTTTAAAGTCATTTTCTTAATTTCGGCTCCGCAGAAGAAGGATTTTAACACGTTCTGCTTCAGATTCTTGCCTGCTTCTGCCCCGTAGACACTCAGGTCAGATTTCGCTACAATCTACTTCTTTTTTTTTTTTTTAACAATCTAGTCCCTTGGTGGAAGGTAGGGATTGGATAAGTTGGGAGTTGTTGCTTACAAGAAAATTTGGGAATTTATTTTATTTTATTTTGGAGTCAATAGCCATACAAGTATCTGACAAAAGTAAGTACACCCCTCCCATTTGTGTAAATCTTTTCATGTGACAACACTGAAGAAATGACACTCCAGAGGAGCTTACACTCTAATGTCCCCTCCCCGCATAGTCACATCAGTCTCTGTACAGAGGAGCTTACACTCTAATGTCCCCTCCCCCCACAGTCACATCAGTCTCTGTACAGGGGAGCTTACACTCTAATGCCCCCTCCCCCACAGTCACATCAGTCTCTGTACAGAGGAGCTTACACTCTAATGTCCCCTCCCCGCATAGTCACATCAGTCTCTGTACAGAGGAGCTTACACTCTAATGTCCCCTCCCCCACAGTCACATCAGTCTCTGTACAGGGGAGCTTACACTCTAATGCCCCCTCCCCCACAGTCACATCAGTCTCTGTACAGAGGAGCTTACACTCTAATGTCCCCTCCCCCCCCACAGTCACATCAGTCTCTGTACAGAGGAGCTTACACTCTAATGTCCCCTCCCCCACAGTCACATCAGTCTCTGTACAGAGGAGCTTACACTCTAATGTCCCCTCCCCCACAATCACATCAGTCTCTGTACAAAGGAGCTTACACTCTAATGTCCCCTCCCCCACAGTCACATCAGTCTCTGTACAGAGGAGCTTACACTCTAATGTCCCCCCCCACAGTCACATCAGTCTCTGTACAGAGGAGCTTACACTCTAATGTCCCCTCCCCCACAGTCACATCAGTCTCTGTACAGAGGAGCTTACACTCTAATGCCCCCTCCCCCCACAGTCACATCAGTCTCTGTACAGAGGAGCTTACACTCTAATGCCCCCTCCCCCCACAGTCACATCAGTCTCTGTACAGAGGAGCTTACACTCTAATGTCCCCTCCCCCCACAGTCACATCAGTCTCTGTACAGAGGAGCTTACACTCTAATGCCCCCTCTCCCCACAGTCACATCAGTCTCTGTACAGAGGAGCTTACACTCTAATGTCCCCTCCCCCCACAGTCACATCAGTCTCTGTACAGAGGAGCTTACACTCTAATGTCCCCTCCCCCACAGTCACACACTATTATATATACAGTATCTCACAAAAGTAAGTACACCCCTCAGTGACATTTCTTCTCTCTTTTCATGTGACAACACTGAAGAAATGACACTTGTCTACAATGTAAAGTAGTGAGTGTACAGCTTGTATAACAGTGTAAATTTCCTGTCCCCTCAAAATAACTCAACACACAGCCATTAATGTCTAAACCGCTGGCAACAAAAGTAAGTACACCCCTAAGTGAAAATCTCCAAATTGAGCCCAATTAGCCATTTCCCTCCCCGATGTCATGTGACTCGTTAGTGTTACAAGGTCTCAGGTGTGAATGGGGAGCAGGTGTGTTAAATTTGGTGTTATTGCTCTCACTCTCTCATACTGGTCACTGGAAGTACAACATGGCACCTCATGGCAAAGAACTCTCTAAAGATCTTAAAAAAAAAAGAATTGTTGCTGTACATAAAGATGGCCTAGGCCAGTGGTCTCCAAACTGGGGCCCAGGGGGCCGGTGTGGCCCTTTGCTTGCTTTTATCTGGCCCTTGCGCCACTATTTCATTCACTGATACCAATGATGAGGCACAATGAATAAAATTATGTGGCACAATTGCTCTCAATGACACCAATGATGGGGAAAAATTCCTCCCAGGGACACAATGGGGCACCAATGGTACCAATGATGGGATACAATTCCTACGAATGACACCAAAGATGGGGCATTGTTTATTCCAACTGATGCTGGGACATTTTCTACTCCCGATGGCCATGGTCCGGCCCCCCTAAAGTCTGAAGTTCAGTAAGCTGGCTCTTTGTTTATAAAGTTTGGAGAGCCCTGGCCTAGGCTATAAGAAGATTGCCAAGACCCTGAAACTGAGCTGCAGCACGGTGGCCAAGACCATACAGCGGTATAACAGGACAGGTTCCCCTCAGAACAGGCCTCGCCATGGACCACCAAAGAAGTTGGGGTCACGTGCTCAGCGTCATATCCAGAGGTTGTCTCTCCCTTCAGAGACTGGACCGCAGGGCAGTATTTCAGCATGATAGCAAGCTCACAATGTATATATTGCGATCAGGAACTTCCAATCATGTGACCACAAAGCCAATCACAACGGTCACACGAGCGGAAAGCCCCGCCTCCTCACATTTCGATCTTCTTAAAGGGCCAGGGGGTCAGTGGTGGCCTCAAGGGGTTAACAGACCAATGGGCTTTAGGTGGCTCTGGAGGGTTACAGGAGCAACAACGATTGATCCTGGACCTGTTCTTACTAATCGTCATACTAGCTCTATTGATTAACCTAACCCCATTGGTAACCCCAGTGATGACCCCACTGATACCCCCTATGGTGGCCATACACGCTTAGATTTTTTTTTTCATCCAATCAATTTGTGATGCAGTCAAACAGATCGAAATTTACAATCAAATAGCCAAAACTTCCCTTTCCGATACATTTCAATGTAATATTGATTGGCGTCAGTCAACCCAAGTCCATAAGCCAGAGCGGACATATCACCATTCGGCAGCGCCGATCCTAACTATCGATTGAAATACATTTTCCTGTGTGTGGTAAATCCAATCGAATGGGCTGACAGCAGTATATCGATCGTTCCTATTAGGAGGGATTGGTCAGAAAACAAATTGAGCATTTATCGATATGTGGAAGGCCACCATGTTGGTAACCTTAACTGTTTGTTTATAAATAAGGTCATGTGATAATACAGGGTCTGTTTGTTTATAAATTGTCAGAAAGCATAAAATCAGACCGAGACAGAAGTACAGTTAAGGGCCGGTTCACACAGCGGGCGATGCAAGGCGACACGACTCGCCTCGCCTCACTCCCGCAAGTCGCCCCCGTTCTGTACAATGGAACCATTCTGAGAGGAGCGACTCGAGTCGCTCCGACTCAGAAAAAAGGTTCCTGTACTACTTCTGGGCGACTTCGGGGGCGACTTGCATTGACTTCTATACAGAAGTCCTCTGCAGGTCGCCGCTGAGGTCGCCGCAGGTCGCGGCGAGGCAAGTCGGAGACGCCTCGCCGCGCCTGCAGTGTGAACCGGCCCTTAATCACACTTGTTTAATAATAAAAGTAAAAAGAACAAACGTAGTCAAAACATAGCCAGAGTTCAGTAACCGGAACAGATAGTCAGCCAAGCCAGAAGTCAGGGATCAATGTAGTGAAACAGCAAGCAGGATCTGGAGCAAGAAGGGATGTCAGCAAAGCAAGTCTTAATCAGGATCGCAGGAGATAGTCTCTGTGATGTTGACCAAGGTGAAGGCAGAGAAGCTCTGGACTGGACGGCTTAAGTAGACAGGACTGACGAGCAGGATATCATCAACAGCTGAGTACCTGTGGAGAGATAGAAGCCAGTGTCATGTCAAATAGTGTCCCCTGTCGGATAGTGTCCGCTGTGTACTGCGCATGCGCAGTACACATGACAAGCAGATTCCGAAGATGAACGGCGCCTGCGCCGTAAGTCCAGGTTCAAGCCCCACCATCCAAGTGGACACAGAGTTAGAATAAAAAAGAGCCGAGCGAAGCGAGGCCATGCACGAAGGGTGGCGAGCGAAGCGTGGCGAGCGAAGCGTGGCGAGCGAAGCGAGCTCGTGAGGGGCTGCCCACTTGGATGGTGGGGCTTGTAGCTCGACTCACGGCGCAGGCGCCGTTCATCTTCAGAGATTTTCCGAATCTCCTTGTGCTCTGTACTGCGCAAGCGCTGCGCCTGCGCAGTGCACAGTGGACACTATTCGATAGGCAGACATTTTTGGATAGAACACTGGCAATTAGCCGACAGCTGAGCGGCCAGCTCAGAGAAGGAAGGGCTGAGCCCAGCCTGGACATAAAGTCATGTGATACTACAGGGTCTGTATGATAAAGTAGGGCTGTTACTGATTAAAATTTTCCTGTTCGATTAATCGATTTTTTAAAATCGATTAATCGATTAATTATAACGCACATACAGTTTTTACAAATTTTTTTTATTAAACTTTAAGAAAAACGTAGAAAGTTAGTTTAACTTTAACTGTAATGTCCACATCTCCGCCCATAAAGTACTGCCCACATCTCCCCCCATGCTGTACTGTACCCATCTCCCCCCATACTGTACTGTCCACATCTCCCCCCATGCTGTACTGTCCACATCTCCCCCCATGCTGTACTGTCCACATCTCCCCCCATGCTATACTGTCCACATCTCCCCCCATGCTGTACTGTCCACATCTCCCCCCATGCTGTACTGTCCACATCTCCCCCCATGCTGTACTGTCCCCATCTCCCCCCATACTGTACTGCCCACATCTCCCCCCATGCTGTACTGTCCCCCTCTCCCCCCATACTGTACTGCCCACATCTCCCCCCATGCTGTACTGTCCCCATCTCCCCCCATACTGTACTGTCCCCCTCTCCCCCCATACTGTACTGCCCACATCTCCCCCCATGCTGTACTGTCCACATCTCCCCCCATACTGTACTGTCCCCATCTCCCCCCATACTGTACTGTCCACATCTCCCCCCATGCTGTACTGTCCACATCTCCCCCCATGCTGTACTGTCCCCATCTCCCCCCATACTGTACTGCCCACATCTCCCCCCATACTGTACTGTCCCCATCTCCCCCCATACTGTACTGTCCACATCTCCCCCCATGCTGTACTGTCCACATCTCCCCCCATGCTGTACTGTCCACATCTCCCCCATACTGTACTGTCCACATCTCCCCCCATACTGTACTGTCCCCATCTCCCCCCATACTGTACTGTCCACATCTCCCCTATACTGTACTGTCCACATCTCCCCCCATACTGTACTGTCCCCATCTCCCCCCATACTGTACTGTCCCCATCTCCCCCCATACTGTACTGTCCCCATCTCCCCCCATACTGTACTGTCCCCATCTCCCCCCATACTGTACTGTCCACATCTCCCCCCATACTGTACTGTCCACATCTCCCCCCATGCTGTACTGTCCACATCTCCTCCCCCATGCTGTACTGTCCACATCTCCCCACATCTCCCCCATACCTTAATATTCCCAATTGTCTGCTCTGTCCGGAATAGACAGCAGGCAGACCCATCCGTCCTCAGAGTAGACGGCACAAGCAGGCGGGCGATGATGACGCCATCTCGTGCGTCTAAGCCGACGTCGGGTGGACCAAGATGGCCGCGGCTCCGGAGCTAGGCCTAAGCCGCGGCCTTTCCTATGGGCGAGACCGCGGAGCACACTCCGCAGATCGTCCTCGATCAAAATTATTTTGATCGATCAAAGAAATTAACGATTAATCGAACAATTAATCGTTAATTTCCGCAGCCCTAAAATAAAGTCATGTGATACTACAGGGTCTGTTTGTTTATAAATAAAGTTGTGATACTAAAGGGTCTGTTTATTTATAAATAAAGTTGTGATACTAAAGGGTCTGTTTATTTATAAATAAATTCATGTTATGCTACAGGGTCTGTTTGTTTATAAATTGTCAGAAACCATGAAATCAGGCAGAGACAGAAGTACAGTTAGATCGCACTTGTTTAATAATAAAAGTAAAAAGAACAAAGGTTGTCAAAACATAGCCAGAGTTCAGTAACCGGACCTGATAGTCAGACAAGCCAGAAGTCAGGGATCAATGTAGTGGAACAGCAAGCAGGATCTGGAGCCAGAAGGGATGTCAGTAAAGCCAGTCTTTTAACAGGAACACAGGAGATAGTCTCTGTGATGTTGACCAAGGAGAAGGCAGAGCTCCTCTGGGCTGAACAGCTTAAGTAGGCAGGACTGACGAGCAGGATATCATCAACAGGTGAGTAACTGTGGGGAGAGATAGGAACTGGCAATTAGCCGACAGCTGAGCGGCCAGCTCAGAGAAGGAAGGGCTGAGCCCATCCCTGACATAAAGTCATGTGATACTACAGGGTCTGTTTGTTTATAAATAAAGTCATGTGATACTACAGGGTCTGTTTGTTTATAAATAAAGTCATGTGATACTACAGGGTCTGTTTATAAACGAAGCCATTTCACATAGCATCAGGGCCTCACAGCTGGTAGCTCTGCACATGCCTGGCTTTAGAGGGGATCTCTGCATTGCCAGTTGAGGAAATTAGGGGTCTGATTTGCACAGTTTTGGTGAAGATAAAATAGTTAATTTTTCTGAGAAATTTCCGCGCATGATGCAATTTTGCGCACATTCCCGACATTCACAAAGGGTTGAACCTCGCCTGATCTCTTTGTGTAATGGTCTTCCAAAGGATGGAATGTGGGCGTGGTTAACCCGAAGACACGGCAGGGGATGTCTGTGATTGGACCTGCAGCTCTGTGATAGGCTCTCAGGGTAAATGTCGCCTCTTTGGCTGAAGAATCGGAACATTTCGGCGGGCTGGTATGATGAGAGCTGCTGAGTGAAATGAAAAGTTCATTCTATAATAACATGAAATTAGAAGACGGTTCTTGTGGCATTTGCGTGTTTTTTTTTTTCTGTCGGAAAGTCAAGTGGAGGATCAGCTACACCTACCGGAGACCTTTTCCACCTCCCTGACCTCGCCGCGCTCAAGACACGCCGCGCATTTCACATAATAATGTTTGAATTAATGTCATTAATGGATTTCTCCGCGGGATTATTCCGAAGTCGCCTTTTATGGCGGTAAAAAGGTGGACAGTGAAAAGGTGACGCCGAGAATGTTATTATCTCAGAGCTCCCGTATTATATGGACGATATATTATATATCTCTGGAGGCCGGGAGACCCTCACCTTCCCATGAAAGGTATCACAGCACTAATTACCCCAGAGATATAAAGTGCTAGCTCACAGGCCGAGGACATTTCAGAGATCACATGACCCCCCCTCCGGGGGGCCGCTCCCCAGATGAACAAATTGTAGGAGTGTTTTCATTCCGCTGAGCTTTAGAAAATGTGAATTTTATCAGAATTTGAATTCTATCATTTATATATTGCAGATCAAAGAAACTCATTACCTGAAATAAATATATATCTCTGACATATACTGCAGCACTGTACAGAAAGACAATCACATCAGTGTCTGTACAGAGGAGCTTACACTCTAATGTCCCCCCCCCCCACAGTCACATCAGTCTCTGTACAGAGGAGCTTACACTCTAATGTCCCCCCCCCCACAGTCACATCAGTCTCTGTACAGAGGAGCTTACACTCTAATGTCCCCTCCCCCCACAGTCACATCAGTCTCTGTACAGAGGAGCTTACACTCTAATGTCCCCTCCCCCACAGTCACATCAGTCTCTGTACAGAGGAGCTTACACTCTAATGTCCCCCCCCCCCCACAGTCACATCAGTCTCTGTACAGAGGAGCTTACACTCTAATGTCCCCTCCCCCCACAGTCACATCAGTCTCTGTACAGAGGAGCTTACACTCTAATGTCCCCTCCCCCACAGTCACATCAGTCTCTGTACAGAGGAGCTTACACTCTAATGTCCCCTCCCCCCACAGTCACATCAGTCTCTGTACAGAGGAGCTTACACTCTAATGTCCCCTCCCCCAACAGTCACATCAGTCTCTGTACAGAGGAGCTTACATTCTAATGCCCCCCCTCCCCCACAGTCACATCAGTCTCTGTACAGAGGAGCTTACACTCTAATGTCCCCTCCCCCCCACAGTCACATCAGTCTCGGTACAGAGGAGCTTACACTCTAATGTTCCCTCCCCCCACAGTCACATCAGTCTCTGTACAGAGGAGCTTACACTCTAATGCCCCCCCCCCACAGTCACATCAGTCTCTGTCCAGAGGAGCTTACACTCTAATGTCCCCTCCCCCCACAGTTACATCAGTCTCTGTACAGAGGAGCTTACACTCTAATGTCCCCTCCCCCACAGTCACATCTCTCTCTGTACAGAGGAGCTTACACTCTAATGTCCCCTCCCCCACAGTCACATCAGCCTCTGTACAGAGGAGCTTACACTCTAATGTCCCCTCCCCCACAATCACATCAGTCTCTGTACCAGAGGAGCTTACACTCTAATGTCCCCTCCCCCACAGTCACATCAGTCTCTGTACAGAGGAGCTTACACTCTAATGTCCCCTCCCCCCACAGTCACATCAGTCTCTGTACAGAGGAGCTTACATTCTAATGTCCCCCCTCCCCCACAGTCACATCAGTCTCTGTACAGAGGAGCTTACACTCTAATGTCCCCTCCCCCCCACAGTCACATCAGTCTCGGTACAGAGGAGCTTACACTCTAATGTTCCCTCCCCCCACAGTCACATCAGTCTCTGTACAGAGGAGCTTACACTCTAATGCCCCCCCCCCCCACAGTCACATCAGTCTCTGTCCAGAGGAGCTTACACTCTAATGTCCCCTCCCCCACAGTCACATCAGTCTCTGTCCAGAGGAGCTTACACTCTAATGTCCCCTCCCCCACAGTCACATCTCTCTCTGTACAGAGGAGCTTACACTCTAATGTCCCCTCCCCCACAGTCACATCAGTCTCTGTACAGAGGAGCTTACACTCTAATGTCCCCTCCCCCACAGTCACATCAGCCTCTGTACAGAGGAGCTTACACTCTAATGTCCCCTCCCCCACAATCACATCAGTCTCTGTACCAGAGGAGCTTACACTCTAATGTCCCCTCCCCCACAGTCACATCAGTCTCTGTACAGAGGAGCTTACACTCTAATGTCCCCTCCCCCCACAGTCACATCAGTCTCTGTACAGAGGAGCTTACACTCTAATGTCCCCTCCCCCAACAGTCACATCAGTCTCTGTACAGAGGAGCTTACATTCTAATGCCCCCCCTCCCCCACAGTCACATCAGTCTCTGTACAGAGGAGCTTACACTCTAATGTCCCCTCCCCCCCACAGTCACATCAGTCTCTGTACAGAGGAGCTTACGCTCTAATGTCCCCCCCCCCCCAGTCACATCAGTCTCTGTACAGAGGAGCTTACACTCTAATGTCCCCTCCCCCCACAGTTACATCAGTCTCTGTACAGAGGAGCTTACACTCTAATGTCCCCTCCCCCACAGTCACATCAGCGTCTGTACAGAGGAGCTTACACTCTAATGCCCCCCCCCCCACAGTCACATCAGTCTCTGTACAGAGGAGCTTACACTCTAATGTCCCCTCCCCACAGTCACATCAGTCCCTGTACAGAGGAGCTTACACTCTAATGTCCCCTCCCCCACAGTCACATCAGTCTCTGTACAGAGGAGCTTACACTCTAATGTCCCCTCCCCACAGTCACATCAGTCTCTGTACAGAGGAGCTTACACTCTAATGTCCCCTCCCCCACAGTCACATCAGTCTCTGTACAGAGGAGCTTACACTCTAATGTCCCCTCCCCCAACAGTCACATCAGTCTCTGTACAGAGGAGCTTACATTCTAATGTCCCCCCTCCCCCACAGTCACATCAGTCTCTGTACAGAGGAGCTTACACTCTAATGTCCCCTCCCCCACAGTCACATCAGTCTCTGTACAGAGGAGCTTACACTCTAATGTCCCCTCCCCCACAGTCACATCAGTCTCTGTACAGAGGAGCTTACACTCTAATGTCCCCTCCCCACAGTCACATCAGTCTCTGTACAGAGGAGCTTACACTCTAATGTTCCCTCCCCCCACAGTCACATCAGTCTCTGTACAGAGGAGCTTACACTCTAATGTCCCCTCCCCCCACAGTCATATCAGTCTCTGTACAGAGGAGCTTACACTCTAATGCCCCCTCCCCCCCACAGTCACATCAGTCTCTGTACAGAGGAGCTTACACTCTAATGTCCCCCCCCAGTCACATCAGTCTCTGTACAGAGGAGCTTACACTCTAATGTCCCCTCCCCCACAGTCACATCAGTGTCTGTACAGAGGAGCTTACACTCTAATGCCCCCCCCCCCACAGTCACATCAGTCTCTGTACAGAGGAGCTTACACTCTAATGTCCCCTCCCCCCACAGTCACATCAGTCTCTGTACAGAGGAGCTTACACTCTAATGTCCCCTCCCCCCACAGTCACATCAATCTCTGTACAGAGGAGCTTACACTCTAATGTCCCCTCCCCCACAGTCACATCAGTGTCTGTACAGAGGAGCTTACACTCTAATGTCCCCTCCCCCCACAGTCACATCAATCTCTGTACAGAGGAGCTTACACTCTAATGTCCCCTCCCCCCACAGTCACATCAATCTCTGTACAGAGGAGCTTACACTCTAATGTCCCCTCCCCCACAGTCACATCAGTCTCTGTACAGAGGAGCTTACACTCTAATGTCCCCTCCCCCACAGTCACATCAGTGTCTGTACAGAGGAGCTTACACTCTAATGCCCCCCCCCCCCCACAGTCACATCAGTCTCTGTACAGAGGAGCTTACACTCTAATGTCCCCTCCCCCCACAGTCACATCAGTCACTGTACAGAGGAGCTTACACTCTAATGTCCCCTCCCCCCACAGTCACATCAGTCTCTGTACAGAGGAGCTTACACTCTAATGTCCCCCCCAGTCACATCAGTCTCTGTACAGAGGAGCTTACACTCTAATGTCCCCTCCCCCACAGTCACATCAGTCTCTGTACAGAGAAGCTTACACTCTAATGCCCCCTCCCCCACCATCACACACTATTATTATTATGCATTTATGTAGCTCTGACATATACCGCAGTGCTGTACAGGTCACATCCGTCTCTGTAGTAGAGGAGCTTACACTCTAATCTTCCAGTGAATAGGCCAGTGAAAAACCTGAGAATTCAACATTGTAAGCTATTTTTGTATATTATATATATTATATATTATATTATTATATATTTTTTAATTTATTTTGTATATATGTAAATATGTTTTTATTATGTTTGTAAGATTTTTAATAAACAAAAAATTACACTCTAATCTCCCAGTGGGTGGACCAGTGAAAAAACTGGGAATTTGACATGGTAAGCTCCCGGCTTATGTTGCCCCCGTGCCTGAAAATGCTTCGGTAGTGGCGAGTGACGGCGGAGGAAATTAAGTCTCTTCTTAGGAAGGACTTGGAGAGGAGGATTGTTGAATCTGCTTTTTAGCGAGCCACTGGCCTTGAGGGATTGCCCAGGCCCCGTTATGAGGGGGGGGTCTGCGTTTGCTCAATCTGGAGAGAATCCTTTAAAGTTTCGGGATTTGGCCTGGCGCTCCTTTCATGGCAGACTCTGTAAAGGGAAACCTGAAGCATCGCTCTGCGGAGAACCGTGGTTCTCCAAGAGTGGAATGTGGTGGGGTGGAGGAGACGATGAACCACTTCTTTCTTCAGTGCCCCTTCAATATAGAAGTCTACAAGCGGGTGGGTGGGGGCTCTGGGTATCCCTTTCCTTTCCCGCTTGAGTTATGCGGAGGGGTCATAGGGGGCCTTTGAGACACATCGGGATTTTGATTTTGAGACACTTTTTCCAGTTAGCTTAGTGGTCCGTTTCTTCACATGGAATGCACGGTGTCAGGTCTCCATTCGGAAAAAAGTCCTTCCTGTCAGGGTGGGGGTGCACGACATTCTGGGCGACGTTGGGAAGATTCGGGGTCTTGAGAATGACAGGTGGCAGCCGGGGGGGCCTGGACACAGGCATGGAGGAATGTCAGGTCCCCGTAGACGCTGTCCGTCAGTCTCTGGGTGAGCGGCCTTTCTTTCTGTCCTTTCACATCCCCTAGATTTTTGTATAAAATTGGATTTTCGGAAAAATGCCGCATGCATGGGTCACATGTCTAATGGTTTCTTAGCCTGAGGGGGTGTTTAGGTGGAGGTTGGGCTTGTGTTTTGCATAATTTTTGTAGTCTGCTAGTAATACAATTATATTTCTTTGTATATAGTTCTATTTATGTTTTTTGGTTAACCACTTGCTTACTGGGCACTTAAACCCCCCTCAGTCCCAGACCAATTTTCAGCTTTCAGCGCTGTCGCACTTTGAATGACAATTACGCGGTCATACAACACTGTACCCAAATGAAATTTTTATCAATTTTTTCCCACAAATAGAGATTTCTTTTGGTGGTATTTAATCGCAGCTCAGAGTTTTATTTTTTGCTAAACAAACAAAAAAAAAATGCAAAAAAAAAAAAAATCATGTTTTAATAGTTTGTTATAAAATTTTGCAAACGGGTCATTTTTCTCCTTCATTGAAGTGCACTGATTAGGCGGCACTGATAGGCTGCATTGGTGGGCACTGATGGGCTGCATTGGTGGGCACTGATAGGCTGCATTGGTGGGCACTGATAGGCTGCACTGGTGGGCACTGATAGGCATAGTTAAGGCGGCACTAATAGGCACAGATAAGGCGGCACCGATGGGCACAGATAAGGCGGCACTGATGGGCAAAGATGGGCACAGATAAAATGGCACGGATGGGTGGCACGGATAAGTGGCACGGATGGGTGGCACGGATGGGCACTGATAGGTACCACTGATAGATGGGACTGATGGGCACTGATAGGTGGCACTGATAGGTGGCTCTGATAGGTGGCACTGCTGGGCACTGATGGGCGGCACTGCTGGGCACTGATGGGCGGCACTGGGGTGCAGCACCTTTGAGGCAGATTGTGGGCACTGTGGGTGGCACTGTGGGTGGCACTGCTGGGTGGCACTGTGGGTGGCACTGTGGGTGGCACTGTGGGCACTATGGGCACTGCTGGGTGGCACTGATGGGGGGCACTTACTTTTATTCAGGATGGCACTGCAGGGGGCAGGTGGGCACTGGCAGGGGGCAGGTGGTCAGCTGTATTGCTGGCCGTAATCGGGACTGATGTCCCGATCACGGCCGCCGGTGATCGGCTTTTTTTTTTTTTTTTTTCTCCTCGCGCTGTCAGCGCGAGGAGGAATAATAGCCGATTACCGGCTCCGTTCTATCACATGATCAGCTGTCATTGGCTGACAGCTGATCACGTGATAAGGGGTCGGGATCGACCCCTTGCACGGATCGGTGATCAGGCCAGTCTCATGGACTCGCCGATCACAGAGCGCGCCGCGCGTGCCCCTCAGGGGGCGCGCAGGCCGCTCGTGCACGGGACGACGTCAATAGACGTAGTCCCGGAAAAGTAGGTCCGCGCTAATGCCGTCATTTGGCAATAGCGCGGATCCCAAGTGGTTAAAAGCCGTTTGTTCTTTGTTATCTGCTGATGTAGCCTGTTTGTTTTTGTTTATTTATGTATATATTCTTTTTAATTTTTTTGTATATATGTAAAAATATTTTAATATGTTTTAATACCAAGCTGTATGCTTTCAAGATTAAAATTTACACTGTAATGCCCCCCCCCCGTCACACACTATTATTATTATACATTTTTATAGCTCTGACATACACCACCTCCAAGACCCCCCGTGCCTTGCTAAAAGAAGCCGAGGGTAAAGGTGAGGGACTGGGCAAGAGGGAAGAGGCAGCCATGAATGCCAACATGTACTGTGACATACTGAAGCAGAGCATGATCCCCTCCCTTCAGAGACTGGACCGCAGGGCAGTATTCCAACATGATAACCACCCCAAACACACCTCCAACACCACCACTGCCTTGCTAAAGAAGCTGAGGGTAAAGGTGATGGACTGGCCAAGCATGTCTCCAGACCTAAACCCTATTGATCATCTGTGGGACATCCTCATACGGAAGGTGGAGGAAGGGAAGGTCTCCAACATCCACCAGCTCCGTGATGTCATCATGGGGGAGGGGAAGAGGACTCCGGTGACAACCTGTGAAGCTCTGCTGACCTCCATGCCCAAGAGGGTGAAGGCAGTGCTGGAAAATAATGGCGGCCACACAAAATATTGAAACTTTGGGCCCAATTTGGAGATTTTCCCTTAGGGGTGTACTGACTTTTGTTGCCAGCGGTTTAGACATTAATGGCTGTGTGTTGAGTTATTTTGAGGGGACAGGAAATTTACACTGTTATACAAGCTGTACACTCACTACTTTACATTGTAGACAAGTGTCATTTCTTCAGTGTTGTCACATGAAAAGATAGAAGAAAAGATTTACACAAATGTGAGGGGTGTACTTACTTTTGTGAGATACTGTATAGAGCAGTGCTGTACAGAGATCGCTGTCTGTACCACAGGAGCTTACACTCTGACACCCACTTATTATTATTAATAATTTTAGTGTTCTCTGTATCCCCAGGGATATAAATCTGATACAATTTGGGTTATTGTTGATCTGATAACAATGTAACAGTTCGCAGTGTTTTGTGTGAGGGATGATTGTTACATTGTGTATATTATGGGATGTTTGCGGTGATTTTTGTTCTGTCTTTGTGTATATTACGGGATGGAAATCTTCATGTTTTCCGTGATTTCGGCGTGTTTTTGTCTATATTTTGTCCCGCAGCGAGTTTCTCGTGTGACTCCATTGCGGGGGGGGAGGGGGAGCGTCTTCTCTTAGAAGTTGATATTTGGGAAGTTTGTGGATTTGGTCGATGAATATTCAGGCGTTTCCTCTGGGGGATCGGGGGAGGGGATCGGGGGAGGGGGGCGGGGGGGGCCGTCATATCGTTTCAGTTTATTTAACATTAGCATTCATCAAAGACCCCAAATTGATGTTGTTGTTGGCGTTCTCCCGGATGGCGGACTTTGATGGCCGATAAAAGTTTGTCCGTTTCCTACCTGAGTGTGACCTCCGCTCCCGTCTGATCAACTCTCTTCTCTTCTCTACTTTTATTTTTTTTTCTTTTCTTTTTTTTTTGAAAACGTAAAATAACATTTTTTTTGCTCTCCGATCACAAGAAGAAGAAAACGTTTGTGGGATACAAAGTCCGGGAATGAAGAAGAATCCTTCTCCTTGTTCATGCCTGACGTGAAGAATTCCAGAGCGTAAAAAAAAACCTCATCGTGTCGGGGAGCGCTGCTTCACAGGTGCGAGAGAATTGTGTAAAATAAAATGCGTGGTAATTAATGCAGCGAGTGATTAAATATAAGGAAAGGCGGCTCTGTCACAACGAGAAACATCCGGGTGACTGGGCTCCGACGGAAGCAGCCCTACCAGGAAGGAGTGAAGTCTCTGCTCGGGATCTGCCTGTACCCGCGTCCCACCATTCCACCTCCAGCAAGTGGGGCCTCTGGTGTCCCTTCAGACCGGCGGTGACCATGGGCGCCGATTGACACCCGTAGGGTTAAAATGGGTTCCAATTTTTCACCTCCAGAAATATAAATCACAAGTGGAATTAATATTAAAAGGACAATCAGTGATGAGGTTCAGGTTGTCTTCTCAATGGGTGAAAGTTTGCCTCTGTGCAGGAGCCTTCCTGTAATAAAGACCACTCCCTGCTGTTCTCTCACCTTGTGCAGGGTGACTGGTCTTGTCTCCTCCCCCTCCTGTAGCTCTCTGTGGGTGGAGCCTGCTGGGCCCCTCCCACAGCTCTGTTCTCTCTCCATGTGCAGGGTGACCGGTCTTGTCTCTGCTCCCCTCCAGAAGTTTTCTATAAGCAGCCTCTAGTGGGTGGAGCCTGCTGGTCCCCTCCCACAAGTCTTCATTCTCTCCTTGTGCAGGGTGACTGATCTTGTCTCCGCCCCCTCCTGTTGTTTTCTTTAGTGGGTGGAGCCTGCTGGTCCCCTCCAACAGCTCTGCTCTCTCTCTCCTTGTGCAGGGTGACCGGTCTTGTCCCCGCCCCTCCAGAAGTTTTCTATAGGCAGCTTCTAGTGGGTGGAGCCTGCTGGTCCCCTCCCACAGCTCTGATTTCTTTTCTTGTGCAGGTGGGATTGGTCTTGTCTCCACCCCCTCTTGTAGATCTCTGTGGGCCGCATGTAGTGGGTGGAGTTTGCTGGTCCCCCCCCACTGCTCTGCTCTCTCTGCTTGTGCAGGGTGACTGATCTTGTCTCCGCCCCCTCCTGTAGTTTTCTTGAGTGGGTGGAGCCTGCTGGTCCCCTCCGACAGCTCTGCTCTCTCTCTCCTTGTGTAGTATGACCGGTCTTGTCTCCGCCCCCTCCAGAAGTTTTCTATAGGCAGCCTCTAGTGGGTGGATCCTGCTGGTCCCCTCCCACAACTCTTCATTCTCTCCTTGTGCAGGGTGACCAGTCTTGTCTCCGCCCCTTCCAGAAGTTTTCTATAGGCAGCCTCTAGTGGGTGGAGCCTGCTATCCCCCTCCCACAAGTCTTCATTCTCTGCTTGTGCAGGGTGACTGGTCTTGTCTCCGCCCCCTCCTGTAGTTTTCTTTAGTGGGTGGAGCCTGCTGGTCCCCTCCGACAGCTCTGCTCTTTCTCTCCTTCTGCAGGGTGACTGGTCTTGTCTCCGCCCCCCTCCAGAAGTTTTCTATAGGCAGCCTCTAGTGGGTGGAGCCTGCTGGGCCCCTCCCACAGCTCTATTCTCTCTCCATGTGCAGGGTGACTGGTCTTGTCTCTGCCCCCTGCAGAAGTTTTCTATAGGCAGCCTCTAGTGGGTGGAGCCTGCTGGTCCCCTCCCACAGCTCTGCTTTCTTTCCTTGTGCAGTTGGACTGGTCTTGTCTCCTCCACCTCCTGTAGCTCTCTGTGGGTCACCTGTAGTGGGCGGAGTTTGCTGGTCCCCTCCCACTGCTCTGCTCTCTCTGCTTGTGCAAGGTGACTGATCTTGTCTCCGCCCCCTCCTGTAGTTTTCTTTAGTGGGTGGAGCCTGCTGGTTCCCTCCAACAGCGCTGCTCTCTCTCTCTCCTTGTGCAGGGTGACTGGTCTAGTCTCCGCCCCCTCTAGAAGTTTTCTATAGGCAGCCTCTAGTGGGTGGAGTCTGCTGGTCCCCTCCCACAACTCTTCTCTCTCTCCTTGTGCAGGGTGACCGGTCTTGTCTCCTCCTCCTCCTGTAGTTTTCTATGAGCAGCCTGTAGTGGGTGGAGTCTTTTGGTCCCCTCCCACAGCTCTATTCTCTCTCCATGTGCAAGGTGACTGGTCTTGCCTCTGCCCCCTCCAGAAGTTTTCTATAGGCAACCTCTAGTGGGTGGAGTCTGCTGGTCCCCTCCCACAAATCTTCTTTCTCTCCTTGTGTAGGGGGTCTGGTCTTGTCTCTGCCCCCTCCTTTAGCTCTCTGTGGGCCGCTTGTAGTGGGTGGAGTTTGTTGGGCCCCTCCCAAAGCTCTGCTCTCTCTCCTTGTGCAGGATGACTGGTCTTGTCTCCGCCCCCTCCGGTCATTTTCTGTAATGGGTGGAGCCTGCTGGTCCCCTCCCACAGCTCTGCTCTCTCTCCTTGTGCAGAGTGACCGGTCTTGTCTCTGCCCCCCCTCCAGAAGTTTTCTATAAACAGCCTGTAGTAATTCCCTCTACCTTGACTAACAGCCTCAAAGCATGATGCTGCCACCACCATGCTTCACGGTGGGTATGGTGGTGATGTGCCGTGTTTTTTTTTTCTCCAAACATATCTTTTGGATTTATGGCCAAAAAGTTCAGCCTTGTTTTCATCAGACCATAATACATTTTCCCTCACGTGCTTTTTGGAGACTTCAGATGTGTTTTTGCAAAATTTAGCCGGGCTTGAAAGTTTTTCTTGGTAAGAAAAATCTTCCGTCTTGTCCCTCCACCCCACAGCCCAGACATATGAAGGATACGGGGGATTGTTGTCACCACACAGCCAGGACTTGCCGGATATTCCTGCAGCTCCTCTAATGTTGCTGTAGCCTCTTGGCCGCCTCCCTGACCAGTTTTCTTCTCGTCTTTTCATAAATTTTGGAGGGACGTCCAGTTCTCGGTGATGTCACTGTTGTGCCAGATTTTCTCCACTTGATGATGACGGTCTTCTCTGTGTTCCATGTTAGTGATGGACGAACTTCCGACGGGACGTTTCGCGAACGCGAAACGCGAACGGGCACAAACGTTCGCGAAAACGACCGTTCGCCGCGGGCTCCATTGACTTCAATGGGAGGCGAATTTCGCAAACCTTTAGGTCGAATTTGCGGCCACGGGGTAATTATTAGGGGGTAGCACGTAGTCCCACCACCTGGACAATAGCATAATACATGTATGAGGTGAATTTGGGATCGATAACTACAAGCATTTTTTTTTTATTTGGGAAATTGTTCTGACAATTCAGGACTATGGAGCTAATGAAGGCAATGGAGGAGAGGGAAGGTCAGGGACCAGGGTAGGCAAACAAGAGGGTGCAGGAGATACAGAGCACTGACAGCAGCACCGTAATACAGAGCACTGACATCAGCACCGTGACATACAGCGCTGACAGCAGCTCCGTGACATACAGCGCTGACAGCAGCTCCGTGACATACAGCGCTGACAGCAGCTCCGTGACATACAGCGCTGACAGCAGCTCCGTGACATACAGCGCTGACAGCAGCTCCGTGACATACAGCGCTGACAGCAGCACCGTGACATACAGCGCTGACAGCAGCTCCGTGACATACAGCGCTGACAGCAGCTCCGTGACATACAGCGCTGACAGCAGCTCCGTGACATACAGCGCTGACAGCAGCTCCGTGACATACAGCGCTGACAGCAGCTCCGTGACATACAGCGCTGACAGCAGCACCGTGACATACAGCGCTGACAGCAGCTCCGTGACATACAGCGCTGACAGCAGCTCCGTGACATACAGCGCTGACAGCAGCTCCGTGACATACAGCGCTGACAGCAGCTCCGTGACATACAGCGCTGACAGCAGCTCCGTGACATACAGCGCTGACAGCAGCTCCGTGACATACAGCGCTGACAGCAGCTCCGTGACATACAGCGCTGACAGCAGCTCCGTGACATACAGCGCTGACAGCAGCTCCGTGACATACAGCGCTGACAGCAGCTCCGTGACATACAGCGCTGACAGCAGCTCCGTGACATACAGCGCTGACAGCAGCACCGTAAGCAGCCCCAGGAGGAAGTCAGCACAGCACAGGGATGGTGTGATCCCCTCATAATAAGAACCCCCAGGAGGAAGTCAGCACAGCACAGGGATGGTGGGAGCCCCTCATAATAAGAACACCCAGGAGGAAGTCAGCACAGCACAGGGATGGTGGGAACCCCTCATAATAAGCAGCCCCAGTAGAAATATGACACCGCTCAACCTCTTCAAAGAGGAGGGTAGGGGCATATAGTACGGTGTGCTTTTTTGGGTCAGGGAAGTGAGCCAAATGAATTAAGAAGGTCTGTGTGCTTGATTCCAAAAATTGTTTATAGACATATACATGGTCTACTGATCACATGTGTTGAATTCCTCCGAGATCCATGCCTCATTCATTTTTAGAAATGTGAGGTAGTTAACACTGTGGTGAGCTAGGCGAGTACGCTTATCGGTCACAATCCCCCCTGCTGCGCTGAACGTCCTTTCGGACAGGACACTGGATGAGGGGCAAGCCAACAGTTCGATTGCAAATTGGGCAAGCTCTGGCCAGAGGTCAAGCCTGCCCACCCAGTAGTCTAGGGGTTCATCACTCCTCAGAGCGTCCACATCGGCCGTTAACCCAATGTAGTCGGACACCTGACGGTCTCCTAGGCGTTCCCTGATGCTGGATCCGGATGACACCTGTCGATGGGTCGGCTGAAAGAATGACCTCATATCCGAAGTCACCAACACATCTTCAAACCGGCCTCTTCTTGCAGGCGCTGTTGGATTGGTACCCGCAAATCCTTCTCTGGGAGTGGGAATTGCTCCTCTGCCAGCGCACGCAAAAGCAGAATGCAGCATTTCTCGAAGCAAGGCCTGGAAGTGCTGCATTCTGACAGCCCTCTGCGACGGCGGTAACATTTCCGCCATTTTGTGTTTGTACCGGGGGTCTAAGTACGTTGCCACCCAGTACTGGTCCTTGACCCTCATGCTTTTTATACGGGGGTCCCTATTAAAACACTGGAGCATGAAGGCCCCCATTTGCACTAAAGTGGAAGCGGTGTGGTGGCCTGGCTCCTGCTCATCATCCAGGATAATGTCGTCCTCTTCATTCTCCTCTCCCCATCCTCGCACAACAGGGATCCCAGAAAGGTTTAAAGCATGCTCTTCTTGCTCCTGCTCATCCGCCCCGGCACCATCCTCCTCTGACTCCTCATCAGACTCCTGTTGTTGACTTGTCTCAGATAGAGTAGCCCCCCCTGGGAATTCATCCAGCATTGCGACTTCCTCATCTTCCCGCTCCTGCTCCTCCACAGCCTGATCAATGACACGACGCAATGCACGCTCCAGAAAGAAGGCATAAGGTACCATGTCACTGATGGCGCCATGGCTGCGACTGACCAGTTTGGTGATCTCCTCAAATGGCCGCAGAAGTCTGCATGTGTCGCGCATGAGCAGCCACTGGCGCGGTGAAAAAAAACCCAGCTCCCCAGAACCGTTTCTTTCGCAGAGTTCATACAGGTAGACGTTAACTGCACGTTTCTGCTGGAGCAGCCTATCAAGCATATAGAAGGTTGAGTTCCATCGCGTCGGGCAATCGCAAATAAGACGTCTGACCGGCAGATGGTGTCGCCGCTGAATGTCAGCAAGGCGAGCCATGGCCGTGTAAGATCTTCTGAAATGGGCCGAGATTTTCCTTGCCTGCCGCAAGATGTCCTGGACCCCAGGGTATTTGACAAGGAATCGCTGCACGACCAAGTTTAAGACGTGTGCCATGCACGGCACGTGCGTGATTTTGCCCTGTTTCAATGCGCTAAGCAGATTGGCACCGTTGTCACACACCACTTTACCAACTGTCAAATTGAGCGGTGTTAGCCACTCATCTGCCTGTGAACGCAAAGCTGAAAGGAGTGCCGGGCCAGTGTGGCTCTTTGCTTCCAGGCACAACAGACGCAGCACGGCATGGCAACGTCTCACCTGGCATGTGGAATAGGTTCTGGGGAGCTTGGGCGGTGCAGTGGAAGAGACGCTAGCAGCGGAAAAGGAGGAGGCAGCTGAGGAGGAGAGGGAGGAGGATGGAGTAGGAGGAGGAGAAGAAGAGTCAGGCCTGCATGCAATCCGTGGCGGTAAAACCAAATCTACACGGGTGCCACGGGTTACATGCTTGACGGCCGTCAGAAGGTTCACCCAGTGGGCAGTAAAACTGATATACCTTCCCTGCGTTTGCTAGACCACGTGTCTGTGGTCAGATGTATCTTGGCACCGACACTGTGTGCCAGAGATACATTCACTTGCCGCTGAACATGGCCATATAGCTCTGGGATGCCCTTCTCTGAGAAATACTTCCTTCCTGGGACCTTCCATTGTGGTGTTCCAATGGCCACAAATTTGCGAAAGGCCTCCCGAGTCCACCAGTTTATATGGCAGTAGTTGGCGGGCTATGAGTTCTGACAAGCCAGCCGCCAACCGTTGGGCAAGAGGGTTATCCGGCGTCATCATTTTTTTACGCTCAAACATTAGGCCCACGGAAGCCTGCCTTTTTGCAGAAAAATGTGAGCTTGGCGTGATGGAAGGTGGAGTGGAGGACAATTGTGAGGAGAGAGGAGAAGGAGAAGTAGAAGACGAGGCTGGACGGTGAGAGCCTGCAGTGTGGCTTTGTGTGTTCCGTTGCTCCCACTGGGCTCGGTGATGGCTGCTCATGTGCCTTCTTAAGGCGGTCGTCCCTAGGTGAGTATTGGGCTTACCGCGACTAACGCGTTGACTGCAAAGATTGCAGATGGCAACGCTATTGTCAGCAGCGGACACGTTAAAAAAAGCCCACACTGCGGAGCCATGTGCCGGTGTCCTGGGAGCGCCAGATGTGACCGTACATGGTCGATGACTCGCTCCTGATACATTTGCAGTCTGCTTTGTCCCTGCTGTGCAATGTAAGTCATTGCTGCTTCTCCTCCCTATCTGCTGGTCCATATCTCCCTCTGAACTCCCCTCCTCTTCCTCTCTTGTGGGCACCCACGTGACATCACTAGACACGTCATCATCAACGTCACCTTCCCCACCGCTATAAGTAGAGTAGGCAGCAACACCGGGGACCAACCTCCTCCTTGGGCTGATCTGGGTACTGGCGTCAGACTGCTGAGTAGCGCTTGTTGCTACCTCCTCTTCCTGATCCAATACCAAGAGTGGCTGCGCATCAGAAATGTCCTCTTGATATGGATCGGAAAATAATTCCAGTGACTCAAGCGGAAGGTATGTGGTGGTGGTGGTGGTGGTCGTGTTGTTGGTGGTAGTGTCTTTGGGGGTGCACATAGCAGAGAGTGAAGAAGAGGGTGCAGATCGAGAGGATGAGGAGGGTGCAGAAGAGTAAGGCTGAGCGAGCCACTCAACCAAGTCTGGTGCATCCTTTAAAGTAATTGAACGCACCTTCTGCAACTTCCCACTTTGGCTCAAGCCTGTTGCTCCTGCCCTACCCCTACCACCCCTGCGGAAGGGCCTGCCTCTTCCTCTGCATGTCATTTTTTAAATGACCCTGTGACAAAACTCTTAGTCCCTATACCGCTGAAGGACTGCTGCAGTATAGGTGAGCGGTCAGCAGTGGTGCACGTCAACCCTATCTATTGTGGACCTATAGCGGTCCTTACAGAACAGCAGACTGTACCGCACTCAAGCCTATGTACCGTAGCACCCTATACCAAGTTACCAGTCCTTATAAGAACTTTTGTGGACCAAGCAGGTTGTGTATTAGTGTTTAGCAGACTGTACGTCAGTCCCTATACCGCTGAAGGACTGCTGCAGTATAGGGCAGCGGTCAGCAGTGGTGCACGTCAACCCTATCTATTGTGGACCTATAGCGGTCCTTACAGAACAGCAGACTGTACCGCACTCAAGCCTATGTACCGTAGCACCCTATACCAAGTTACCAGTCCTTATAAGAACTTTTGTGACCAAGCAGGTTGTGTATTAGTGTTTAGCAGACTGTACGTCAGTCCCTATACCGCTGAAGGACTGCTGCAGTATAGGGCAGCGGTCAGCAGTGGTGCACGTCAACCCTATCTATTGTGGACCGATAGCGGTCCTTACAGAACAGCAGACTGTACCGCACTCAAGCCTATGTACCGTAGCACCCTATACCAAGTTACCAGTCCTTATAAGAACTTTTGTGGACCAAGCAGGTTGTGTATTAGTGTTTAGCAGACTGTACGTCAGTCCCTATACCGCTGAAGGACTGCTGCAGTATAGGGCAGCGGTCAGCAGTGGTGCACGTCAACCCTATCTATTGTGGGACCGATAGCGGTCCTTACAGAACAGCAGACTGTACCGCACTCAAGCCTATGTACCGTAGCACCCTATACCAAGTTACCAGTCCTTATAAGAACTTTTGTGGACCAAGCAGGTTGTGTATTAGTGTTTAGCAGACTGTACGTCAGTCCCTATACCGCTGAAGGACTGCTGCAGTATAGGGCAGCGGTCAGCAGTGGTGCACGTCAACCCTATCTATTGTGGACCGATAGCGGTCCTTACAGAACAGCAGACTGTACCGCACTCAAGCCTATGTACCGTAGCACCCTATACCAAGTTACCAGTCCTTATAAGAACTTTTGTGGACCAAGCAGGTTGTGTATTAGTGTTTAGCAGACTGTACGTCAGTCCCTATACCGCTGAAGGACTGCTGCAGTATAGGGCAGCGGTCAGCAGTGGTGCACGTCAACCCTATCTATTGTGGACCGATAGCGGTCCTTACAGAACAGCAGACTGTACCGCACTCAAGCCTATGTACCGTAGCACCCTATACCAAGTTACCAGTCCTTATAAGAACTTTTGTGGAACAAGCAGGTTGTGTGTTAGTGATTAGCAGACTGTACGTCAGTCCCTATACCAATGAAGGACTGCTGCAGTATAGGGCAGCGGTCAGCAGTAGTGCACGGCAACCCTATGTATTGTGGACCGATAGCGGTCCTTACAGAACAGCAGACTGTAACGCACTCAGGCCTATGTACCGTAGCACCCTATACCAAGTTACCAGTCCTTATAAGAACTTTTGTGGACCAAGCAGGTTGTGTGTTAGTGATTAGCAGACTGTACGTCAGTCCCTATACCAATGAAGGACTGCTGCAGTATAGGGCAGCGGTCAGCAGTAGTGCACGGCAACCCTATGTATTGTGGACCGATAGCGGTCCTTACAGAACAGCAGACTGTAACGCACTCAGGCCTATGTACCGTAGCACCCTATACCAAGTTACCAGTCCTTATAAGAACTTTTGTGGACCAAGCAGGTTGTGTGTTAGTGATTAGCAGACTGTACGTCAGTCCCTATACCAATGAAGGACTGCTGCAGTATAGGGCAGCGGTCAGCAGTAGTGCACGGCAACCCTATGTATTGTGGACCGATAGCGGTCCTTACAGAACAGCAGACTGTACTGCACTCAGGCCTATGTACCGTAGCACCCTATACCAAGTTACCAGTCCTTATAAAAACTTTTGTGGACCAAGCAGGTTGTGTGTTAGTGTTTAGCAGACTGTGCGTCAGTCCCTATACCGCTGAAGGACTGCTGCAGTATAGGGCAGCGGTCAGCAGTAGTGCACGGCAACCCTATGTATTGTGGACCGATAGCGGTCCTTACAGAACAGCAGACTGTAACGCACTCAGGCCTATGTACCGTAGCACCCTATACCAAGTTACCAGTCCTTATAAGAACTTTTGTGGACCAAGCAGGTTGTGTGTTAGTGATTAGCAGACTGTACGTCAGTCCCTATACCAATGAAGGACTGCTGCAGTATAGGGCAGCGGTCAGCAGTAGTGCACGGCAACCCTATGTATTGTGGACCGATAGCGGTCCTTACAGAACAGCAGACTGTAACGCACTCAGGCCTATGTACCGTAGCACCCTATACCAAGTTACCAGTCCTTATAAGAACTTTTGTGGACCAAGCAGGTTGTGTGTTAGTGATTAGCAGACTGTACGTCAGTCCCTATACCAATGAAGGACTGCTGCAGTATAGGGCAGCGGTCAGCAGTAGTGCACGGCAACCCTATGTATTGTGGACCGATAGCGGTCCTTACAGAACAGCAGACTGTAACGCACTCAGGCCTATGTACCGTAGCACCCTATACCAAGTTACCAGTCCTTATAAGAACTTTTGTGGACCAAGCAGGTTGTGTGTTAGTGATTAGCAGACTGTACGTCAGTCCCTATACCAATGAAGGACTGCTGCAGTATAGGGCAGCGGTCAGCAGTAGTGCACGGCAACCCTATGTATTGTGGACCGATAGCGGTCCTTACAGAACAGCAGACTGTACTGCACTCAGGCCTATGTACCGTAGCACCCTATACCAAGTTACCAGTCCTTATAAAAACTTTTGTGGACCAAGCAGGTTGTGTGTTAGTGTTTAGCAGACTGTGCGTCAGTCCCTATACCGCTGAAGGACTGCTGCAGTATAGGGCAGCGGTCAGCAGTAGTGCACGGCAACCCTATGTATTGTGGACCGATAGCGGTCCTTACAGAACAGCAGACTGTAACGCACTCAGGCCTATGTACCGTAGCACCCTATACCAAGTTACCAGTCCTTATAAGAACTTTTGTGGACCAAGCAGGTTGTGTGTTAGTGATTAGCAGACTGTACGTCAGTCCCTATACCAATGAAGGACTGCTGCAGTATAGGGCAGCGGTCAGCAGTAGTGCACGGCAACCCTATGTATTGTGGACCGATAGCGGTCCTTACAGAACAGCAGACTGTAACGCACTCAGGCCTATGTACCGTAGCACCCTATACCAAGTTACCAGTCCTTATAAGAACTTTTGTGGACCAAGCAGGTTGTGTGTTAGTGATTAGCAGACTGTACGTCAGTCCCTATACCAATGAAGGACTGCTGCAGTATAGGGCAGCGGTCAGCAGTAGTGCACGGCAACCCTATGTATTGTGGACCGATAGCGGTCCTTACAGAACAGCAGACTGTACTGCACTCAGGCCTATGTACCGTAGCACCCTATACCAAGTTACCAGTCCTTATAAGAACTTTTGTGGACCAAGCAGGTTGTGTGTTAGTGATTAGCAGACTGTACGTCAGTCCCTATACCAATGAAGGACTGCTGCAGTATAGGGCAGCGGTCAGCAGTAGTGCACGGCAACCCTATGTATTGTGGACCGATAGCGGTCCTTACAGAACAGCAGACTGTACTGCACTCAGGCCTATGTACCGTAGCACCCTATACCAAGTTACCAGTCCTTATAAAAACTTTTGTGGACCAAGCAGGTTGTGTGTTAGTGTTTAGCAGACTGTGCGTCAGTCCCTATACCGCTGAAGGACTGCTGCAGTATAGGGCAGCGGTCAGCAGTAGTGCACGGCAACCCTATGTATTGTGGACCGATAGCGGTCCTTACAGAACAGCAGACTGTAACGCACTCAGGCCTATGTACCGTAGCACCCTATACCAAGTTACCAGTCCTTATAAGAACTTTTGTGGACCAAGCAGGTTGTGTGTTAGTGATTAGCAGACTGTACGTCAGTCCCTATACCAATGAAGGACTGCTGCAGTATAGGGCAGCGGTCAGCAGTAGTGCACGGCAACCCTATGTATTGTGGACCGATAGCGGTCCTTACAGAACAGCAGACTGTACTGCACTCAGGCCTATGTACTGTAGCACCCTATACCAAGTTACCAGTCCTTATAAGAACTTTTGTGGACCAAGCAGGTTGTGTATTAGTGTTTAGCAGACTGTGCGTCAGTCCCTATACCGCTGAAGGACTGCTGCAGTATAGGGCAGCGGTCAGCAGTAGTGCACGGCAACCCTATGTATTGTGGACCGATAGCGGTCCTTACAGAACAGCAGACTGTACCGCACCCAAGCCTATGTACCGTAGCACCCTAGACAGACCAAGTTACCAGTCCTGATAAAGAGCTTTGTGGAACAAGTGAGTTGTGAATGATTAGCAGACTGCAGCAGAAGGGCAGCAGTCAAGTATAATATTCTTTCTATATTTGGAAGAAAGAATATTATACGTGTACAAGCCTATTACCGTACCACTGATACCAGTCCTGAAAAGAACCTTTGTGGAACTAATAGTAACAGCAAGTCTTTAAAATTATCCTCACTGCCTGACACACTGCTTCCTGCCTGTCCCTATACAAATTGGCAAAAAAGAGTAGGCTGGAACGATTAGCTGGAACAGCTCTTTTGTGGACCTGATAGTAACAGCTAATGATGATGATGATGATGATGATGAAGAAAGACTAATCTGGCTGAGCTGTCCCTAAAATAGCAGCATACAGCGCTCTGTCCCTTTATCTAAACTGACAAAAGAAACTCAGGCTGCTGACCTAACACCTATACCAGTCCTGAAAAGAACTTTTGTGTACCAAATAGCTAGCGTTTTCTCTGTCCCTACTCCACACAGGATCCTTTCCCTACAGTGACAGAAGAAAGAATGTAAAATGGCCACCGGATCGGGTGTATTTATAGGTTAGGGGGAATGTCCAAGTGTCCATGAGCTGTCATGTCTCAATTGGTTGTCCTGTAACACATGATAAACGTGTCACGAAAGGTTAAAGTTCTTGTATACATTAAACACGTAAGTCCGCCGGGGCGAACGACGGAAAAAGGCGTTCGAACCCGCGGACGGCGAAAGTCGGAAATTCGCCGCGAAACGACCGCCGGGCGAACCGTTCGGCCATCACTATTCCATGTTATATCTAATGCCTCGGACCTTCTCCTGACTGATACCTTCTAACAATGAGATCCCTCTGATGATTTAGAAGCTCTCTGAGGACCATGGCTTTCGCTGTAAGAAAATGTCAGGAAAGACCTACTAGGACAGCTGAACTTTGTTTGAGGTTAATCGGGGGCACTTTAAATGATGGCCGGAGTGTACTGACTCCTATTTATCATGAGTTTGAATGTGATTGGTTAATTCTGAACACAGCGACACCCCCAGTTATAAGAGGGTGTGCACACTTATGTCACCTCATTATTTTATTTTATTATTTTTAATTCTCCCCTAAAAGATTTCAGTTTATTTTTCAACTGAGTTGTACAGTTTATGGGTCACATTAAAGGTGGAAAAAGTTTTGAAATGATTTGTCTTTGTCTCATTTTTTTTTACGTCACAAAAACCTGACATTTTTTTCAATAGTTTTTTTTTTCTACTTTTTTTTTTTTAATCCTTATTACTTTTATTACTTATTTTTTATACTTCTTTATTATCTCTTAATATGTTTTTAAAATCGGTATTTTAATGCATGATTACGTTTTTTTTTTTTTTTTACCGATTATAAATTCCCCACAATCCTTTTTTTTCCCCCCTTTTCTCATTCCATTAAATGTTTTGTGACAAGACTGGAGAATTTCAACACATTTATATAACAAATGTTTATTTTCCTATAACTCTATCATTAATTGTAATTAAATAAATATCTCAAAATAAAAAACAAAAATGTGTCCTTTAGGACGGTCTTTATTCTCCCCGTAGAGATATAAACTTTGTGTAATGTAATCCTTCACGTTATTACGTCGCTCGATGTTTATTATCGTATTCCGCAGCCCATTTTAGAATGATTTTTTTTCTTTTTTCTTTTTTTTTTGTACCCCTAACATATTCATTCCGATTCAACGAAAGGTGAAAATAGTTTGCACTTCCTACGTTTTTCACACGCTAACTTCTCTTTTCTATTAACTAGTCGCTAAAGTGTTAGCACTCAGATGACATCATAAGCTATCTTTTATTTTATTCTTTCTTTTTTTTTTTTGCAAGCGCAAAATGCATGTGCAAAATCATTCGCTTGTAAATAAAGCGCCCTGCGTTACCGTGTGAAACCGAGACAGCCGCTGAGATTATCTGCTGACAGGTGAGGTGGAATGTTACTGGAAGTTTAGGAAGTTTCAGTGGTCGGGAAGCCGGATCCTCGGTAAGCTTTTCTTTGTTTTCTTTTTTTTTTTTTTGTCTTTTTTTATATATATATATATTTTAATCAACTTTACTTTTTTTTTTTAAAGAAATAATAAGGCAAATAATTTCGAATTTGAATATAAAATAAAAAAATAGAATAGAATAGAAATAAAATATAAAATAATAGAATAGAAAATAATAGAATAGAATAGAAAATAAAATAATAGAATAGAAAATAATAGAATAGAATAGAATAAACAAATAGAAAAATAAAGGATTTTCATTTTAAAGGCATTGTATAACCTACACCTGACATAAAAAAAAAAAGAGTAATTTTTATCAAGCAACAATAAAAGTAACTTTTAATTCCTCTACTCCGCCCTTTTCCTGTCTTGAGGGTGTCGTCGCCCCCCCCCCCCCCCCCTCCCCGGCTCCCTTTACCTGTCATATGAGGGATATCTGGCTGCAATGGTGGTGTTGGGTTTGATGGACAGACAGCCAATATAAATGCACTAATATTGTGGTAAGAAATGTAGATGTGTTTTTTTTGTATACGACATTAAAAAAAACTTTTTATGTCATAAAGTGTTATATTGTATTTATATCTAACGTGTATCTTATATTCTTAAACTGGATATTTGCCTTAGGAAATTAATTGTCTATGTATATATTTTAATCAAATTTACATTTTTTTCTTTCTGTTTTTAAAGAAGTAATGAGGCAAATAATTTCAAATTTGAATAGAAAAGAATAAAATAGAATAGAAAAGAAAAGAAAATAATAGAATAGAATAAACAAATAGAAAAATAAAGGATTTTAATTTTAAAAGAAATAATGAGGCAAGTAATTTCAAATTTGAATAGAAAAGAATAAAATAGAATAGAATAGAAAATAAAATAATAGAATAGAAAATAATAGGATATAAAAGAATGGAATAGAAAATAAAATAAAAGAATAGAAAATAATAGAATAGAATAGAATAGAATAGAATAAAAAAATTGAAAAATAAAGGATTTTCATTTTAAAGGCATCGCATAACCTACACCTGACATAAAAAAAAAAAAAGAGTAATCTTTATCAAAGATCAATAAAAGTAACTCTTAATTCCTCTAGTACACCGCTATTAATGCTCTAATATTGTGGTAAGATGTATTTTGTGTTTGTAAACAACATTAAAAAAAAAAACTTTTTATGTCATAAAGTGTTATATTGTATTTATATCTGACGTGTACCTTATATTCTTAAACTGGATATTTGACTTATGGAATTTATTGTCTATATATATATATTTAAATCAACTTTACTCTTTTTTTTTCTTTTCTTTTAAAGAAATAATGAGGCAAATAATTTCAAATTTGAATAGAAAAGAATAAAATAGAATAGAAAATAAAATAATAGAATAGAAGATAAAATAATAGAATAGAAAATAATAAAATAGAAGATAAAATAATAGAATAGAAAATAATAGAATAGAATAGAATAAACAAATAGAAAAATAAAGAATTTTAATTTTAAAGGCATCGCATAACCTACACCTGACATTAAAAAAAAGAGTAATTTTTATCAAACATCAATAAAAGTAACTTTTAATTCCTCTAGTCAGCCACTATAAATGCTCTAATATTGTGGTAAGAAATGTAGATGCATTTTGTGTTTGTAAACAACATTAAAAAAAAAAAAATTTATGTCATAAAGTGTTATATTGTATATCTGACGTGTATCTTATATTCTTAAACTGGATATTTGACTTATGGAATTAATTGTCTATGTATATATTTTAATCAACTTTACTTTTTTTTTCTTTTCTTTTAAAGAAATAATGAGGCAAATAATTTCAAATTTGAATAGAAAAGAATAAAATACAATAGAAAATAAAATAGAATAGAAAATAAAAAAATAGAATAGAAAATAATAGAATAGAAAATAAAATAAAATAATAGAATAGAAAATAATAAAATAGAAAATAAAATAATAGAATAGAAAGTAATAGAATAGAATAGAATAAACAGATAGAAAAATAAAGGATTTTAATTTTAAAGGCATCGCATAACCTACACCTGACATTAAAAAAAAGAGTAATTTTTATCAAACATCAATAAAAGTAACTTTTAATTCCTCTAGTCAGCCGCTATAAATGCTCTAATATTGTGGTAAGAAATGTAGATGCATTTTGTGTTTGTAAACAACATTAAAAAAAAAAAAAAAAAACATTTTTATGTCATAAAGTGTTATATTGTATATCTGACGTGTATCTTATATTCTTAAACTGGATATTTGACTTATGGAATTAATTGTCTATGTATATATTTTAATCAACTTTACTTTTTTTTTCTTTTCTTTTAAAGAAATAATGAGGCAAATAATTTCAAATTTGAATAGAAAAGAATAAAATACAATAGAAAATAAAATACAATAGAAAATAAAATAATAGAATAGAAAATAATAGAATAGAAAATAAAATAAAATAATAAAATAGAAAATAATAAAATAGAAAATAAAATAATAGAATAGAATAGAATAAACAGATAGAAAAATAAAGGATTTTAATTTTAAAGGCATCGCATAACCTACACCTGACATAAAAAAAAAAAAAAAAAGAGTAATTTTTATTAAATATCAATAAAAGTAACTTTTAATTCCTCTAGTCAGCCGCTATAAATGCTCTAATATTGTGGTAAGAAATGTAGATGTGTTTTGTGTTTGTAAACGACATTGAAAAAAAAACTTTTTATGTCATAAAGTGTTATATTGTATTTATATCTGACGTGTATCTTATATTCTTAAACTGGATATTTGACTTACGGAATTAATTGTCTATGGATTGAAATAAAATTTGAAAATGTTCCTTTCTAACTACACCGCAGTCTAAACAAACCCGATATAAAAAAGTTTATTACTTTTACCGAATTTTTATTTCTTAATAAGAGAATTTGTTATTCTCCCATTACAACACCGATTTATAACCTACTGACTACAAGTTTACAATGTATCACTTACTGCACACTTGATATGCAATATTCTCTTCTACCACCATTTCTCCCTAAATAAAAAAAGTTTGTATGCAAAAAAAATAAAATAAACACTTTTTACATTTTGTATGTTTTGTATAAATTGTAGTTATTGATAGGGGGAGGTGTGAGTGGTGGAGGTTGTGCATTGATGTAATATTCTACATATTTTACATACTGTAGATATCCATGTTTTTATATACTGGTAAGAATTAGTTACTTTTATTGAAGTTTAAATCAAGTGCCCTTCTTCTTTTTTTTTTTTCTTATATATATATATTTCATGTGGTGCTTTAAATGATGTATGGATGTGGCACTCTCCGCTGCTATACAAAAGTCTATAGAACTTTTCATTTTTTATTTTTTATTTTTTTTTTAAATAAAAAAAAAAAACAACAAACACATATAACAAACATATAAAATCCAATATATATATATATGAAAATTATATCTACTGTACAGTATATATATATATATATATATATATATATATCTATATATATATATATAGATATAGATATAGATATAGATATATATATATAGATATATAAAACAAAATATACCCATGCCCAATAATTTCTAAAGGTGAAAACTCAAATTTATACAATTAGAATGGACCTGAGTACCGCCTATGACACTCGTGTGTTCCCACAGGATGGATAATATAAAAAATATATAAATTAGTGCCGTGCAGTATTTAAAAATAATATATCAAGAATTATATGTTCACATATATATATATTTTTGTGTGTATATATATATATATATATATATATATATATATATATATATATATATATATATATATTATATACACTATATTACCAAAAGTATTGGGACACCTGCCTTTACACCAGTGTTTCTCAAATCCAGTCCTCAGGCCCCCCCCCAACAGGTCGTGTTTTCAGGTATTCCATTATTTTTCACAGGTGATTTGATCAGTTTCACTGCCTTAGTAATTACCACAGCCGTTTCATCTGAGGGAAATCCTGAAAACATGACCTGTTAGGGGGGCCATGAGGACTGGATTTGAGAAACACTGCTTTACACGCACATGAAATTTAATGGCACCCCAGTCTTAGTCCGGAGGGTTCAATATTGAGTTGGCTCCGCCCTTTGCATCTATAACAGCTTCACCTCTTCTGGGAAGGCCGTCCACAAGGTTTAGGAGGGTGTCTATGGGAAGGTTTGACCATTCTTCCAGAAGAGCATTTGTGAGGTCAGGCACTGACGTTGGATGAGAAGGCCTGGCTTACAGTGTCCGCTCTAATTCATCAGAAAGGTGTTCTATTGGGTTGAGGACAGGACTGTGTGCAGGCCAGTCAAGTTCCTCCACCCCAAACTGGTTCATCCATGTCTTTATGGACCTTGCTTTGTGCACTGTTGGGCAGTCATGTTGGAACAGGAAGGGGCCGTCCCCAAACTGTTCCCACAAAGTTGGGAGCATGAAATTGTCCAAAACGTCTTGGTGTGCTGACGCCTTAAGAGTTCCCTTCACTGGAACTAAGGGGTCAAGCCCAACCCCTGAAAAACAACCCCACACCATAATCCCCCCTCCCCCCCACACCATAATCCCCCCCTCCACCAAATGATTTGGACCAGTGCACAAAGCAAGATCCATAAAGACACGGATGAGCGAGTTTGGGGTGGAGGAACATGACTGGTCTGCACAGAATCCTGACCTCAACCCGATAGAACACCTTTGGGATGAATTAGAGCGGAGACTGCGAGCCAGGCCTTCTCATCCAACATCAGTGCCTGACCTCACAAATGCTCTTCTGGAAGAATGGTCAAACATCCCCATAGACACATCTCCTAAACCTTGTGGACGGCCTTCCCAGAAGAGGTGAAGCTGTTATAGCTGCAAAGGGCGGAGCCAACTCAATATTCAACCCTCCGGACTAAGACCGGAACCATGAAAGTTCATGTGTGTGTAAAGGCAGGCGTCCCAATACTTTTGGTGATCTAGTGTACGTTAATCATAATGTAAGCTTTTGGAAAGCTTCGATCTCTTATTCAGGCTTTATATGTATTTCACGCATTGAATGGAGGTAACGGGAGAGATTTCCCTTCACTTCCTGTCCCAGATCCACAACAGGAAGTGAAGGGAAATCCCTCCAATGAGAAGGAATCCCAGAACTCGTGTCCCCATCCGAAGATTTCCCCCTCAGTTACTGTTCTGGTGACAACCCAAAATGTGGGATTTCTTCGGTGATAACGATCACCGGGACAAATAGACCAAGGGGGAATCTCCCTAACCGGGGACACAGACAGCAATAAAAACCTGACAGGGGTTCTAATCCCTCCTCCACACCATCCAAAACGAAAAAATAAAAAGTTCTGCGGTTAGTTATAACTTGAGCAAAACTTTTTTTATTTTTTTATTTTTTGAAAACTCCATTATACATTTTTATTCACCAATTCCCCCCCCCCTCCCCCGGAACACCCTTCCCCCTCCCGGGAGAGTTTCCAGGATTTCAGGACCCAGAAGAACCCACTGTTCGGTTTTCCTGGGAAAACGCACAGACGGTGTTATTGTCCCCCCGCCTCCCCCCCCCCTCAGAAATATCTGACATTTTCCTGTGTGGCCGAAGACGCCCCGAGTTTTGCCGGCCGGGTGTGGGAAAGCGTTGGTAGCGCATAGTCAATGAGGTTGTGTTGGCAGGAGGACGGCGCAAGGATCTCATGTGGCTTCGCACAGCTGCAAAAACGCATTTCAATGAGGTCCGAGCGCATTCTGAGCCGTCTTTACTTTATTATTAACTCTTACTGAAATGTATCGGGGGATGGGAGAGATCAAGGGTTCCAGGGAGCCCCCCCGGGGGGGGGGGGGGGGAGTGGCTCTGGAGGTTGTAGGGGGACTCAACTTCGATGACTGCCAATATATGGGGGCAGCTTCCTACTGGCATCCAATGTAAGGGGTCCATTCTACCACCATCGCCAGGGCAGGGGGGGGGGGCTTTTTTTTATACCACCAATGTAAAGGGAAATGTACACTAATCACCAATGTAATGGGAGATTTTACACCAACAGCCAAAAAAGGGGGTTCTATACTGGTCACCAATGTAAGGGGGGATTTCCACTCACCCCCCCCCCCATTTAAAGGGGGCTTCTACATCGATAACCAATGTAATTAGATTCAACCACAATTCAACCATCAATTGCAAGTTTGGATTACCAATATAAATAGGAGTTTTTACACTGACCACTAATGTAATAGGAGCATTCACAGTAACCACCAATGTAAGAAGAAATTTACACTGACCACCAATGTAAGGGGGACCTTCGCACTGGCTGCTAGTGTGAATGAAAGGATTGTACACCAAGCCCCGATGTAATGAGAAGATTTACACTGACCACCAATGTAATGAGAAGATTTACACTGACCACCAATGTAATGAGAATATTTACGCTGATCACCAATGTAATGAGAAGATTTACACTGATCACCAATGCATTAAGAAAATTTACACTGATCACCAATGTAATAAGAAGATTTACACTGATCACCAATGTAATAAGAAGATTTATACTGATCACCAATGTATTAAGATACACTAAAATGATGGGGCCCAGGGCGGCTGCCCCTTTTGCCCTACCTTAAAGATGACCCTAAGCTGGACTAAGTATAGAGGTGGACAGAGTATATAACTAGACCGAGTATATAGCGGGACCAAGTATATAACTGGACCGAGTATATAACTGGACCGATTATATAGCTGGACTGAGTATATAACTGGACTGAGTATATATATGTAGCACTAACCCCCGTTATCTTCCGTTCTCCTTGTGACACGTCTAGGGGATGTCCCGTGGTAGGTGGCCCGGTAACTTGAGACTGACAATAGATCCACTTGAATGGATTTTATATGCAAAACTCAGACAATTGAACAGTCTTTCAACTTGGGATCAGAGGGTTGGGAAGGAAGTTCAGGTTCTCTTAGTGTCAAAGTCCAAAAACGTTGAAGAACTTGCTCACTTTGATTGCATCCAGAGAATAGCCATTCGCAGCTGGATGATCCCTCAGGTTGGACAGTCCCTCTCTCACAAGGCCTAGCAGCCAACAAGGTGCTTCCTCAGGAACAAAGTCTTTGTCACAGTGTTGCAGAACATGTAGGGAAACGAAGATGTAGAACACTTGTAGGATACCCGGATCTCTCAGCCTGCTTGGCAATCCAGCTCCGAGACACTAAAGTCAGGGTGGATCCGCCCCCCGGGCCATAGCCTTCCTGGGGGCTGGTCAGGAGGACCATATACTCAGCTCAGCATACTGGACCGCAACCTCCGAATCACGTGACGTCTGCATCTCAAGTACCCTCTCCCAGAGGGCACAGCAAAAGGGTCACTCCCACTGACCTGGCTCTGAAAGAGAGTAACTTAAGCACCTGACCAGACTATAGTTCCATGCCTGCCAAAAAGACAGCACCCCCTGTGGCCAGGCTGAACATCTCACAGTCCAGTCAGACTGATGCAGAGGTCCAATTTAGACAAATATACCCAAACCAAACCGCAGTTTAGGTAAAGTTTAACTTTGAAAAAACGCATAGCGTGTGTGCTCTTCAGGA
The DNA here is from genome assembly GCA_037367395.1 of Lithobates pipiens. NCBI lineage: Eukaryota > Metazoa > Chordata > Amphibia > Anura > Ranidae > Lithobates > Lithobates pipiens. The sequence goes on from JAZDVW010001250.1 coordinate 190,914, forward strand.
GCCGTTGCTACATATAACTGGACCGAGTATATAACTGGACCGAGTATATAGCTGGACCTAGTATATAACTGGACCTAGTATATAACTGGACCGAGTATATAACTGGACCGAGTATATAGCTGGACCTAGTATATAACTGGACCTAGTATATAGCTGGACCTAGTATATAACTGGACCTAGTATATAGCTGGACCTAGTATATAGCTGGACCTAGTATATAACTGGACTGAGTATATAACTGGACCGAGTATATAGCTGGACCTAGTATATAACTGGACTGAGTATATAGCTGGACCTAGTATATAACTGGACTGAGTATATAACTGGACCGAGTATATAGCTGGACCGAGTATATAGCTGGACCGAGCATATAGCTGGACCGAGTATATAACTGGACCGAGTATATAACTGGACCGAGTATATAGCTGGACCTAGTATATAACTGGACCGAGTATATAACTGGACCGAGTATATAACTGGACAGAGTATATAGCTGGACCGAGTATATAACTGGACCGAGTATATAACTGGACCGAGTATATAGCTGGACCTAGTATATAACTGGACCGAGTATATAACTGGACCGAGTATATAGCTGGACCGAGTATATAGCTGGACCGAGTATATAACTGGACCGAGTATATAACTGGACCGAGTATATAGCTGGACCTAGTATATAGCTGGACCGAGTATATAACTGGACCGAGTATATAACTGGACCGAGTATATAGCTGGACCTAGTATATAACTGGACCGAGTATATAGCTGGACCGAGTATATAACTGGACAGAGTATATAACTGGACCGAGTATATAGCTGGACCGAGTATATAGCTGGACCGAGTATATAACTGGACAGAGTATATAACTGGACCGAGTATATAGCTGGACCGAGTATATAGCTGGACCGAGTATATAACTGGACCGAGTATATAACTGGACCGAGTATATAGCTGGACCTAGTATATAACTGGACCGAGTATATAGCTGGACCGAGTATATAACTGGACAGAGTATATAGCTGGACCGAGTATATAACTGGACCTAGTATATAACTGGACCGAGTATATAACTGGACCGAGTATATAGCTGGACCTAGTATATAACTGGACCGAGTATATAGCTGGACCGAGTATATAGCTGGACCGAGTATATAGCTGGACCTAGTATATAACTAGACCGAGTATATAACTGGACCGAGTATATAGCTGGACCGAGTATATAGATGGACCGAGTATATAACTGGACCGAGTATATAGCTGGACCGAGCATATAGCTGGACCGAGCATATAGCTGGACCTAGCATATAGCTGGACCGAGTATATAGCTGGACCGAGTATATAGCTGGACCTAGTATATAACTGGACCGAGTATATAACTAGACCTAGTATATAGCTGGACCTAGTATATAACTGGACCGAGTATATAACTGGACCTAGTATATAGCTGGACCTAGTATATAACTGGACCGAGTATATAGCTGGACCGAGTATATAGCTGGACCGAGTATATAACTGGACCTAGTATATAACTGGACCGAGTATATAGCTGGACCTAGTATATAACTGCGCCGAGTATATAACTGGGCCGAGTATATAGCTGGACCTAGTATATAACTGGACCGAGTATATAACGGGACCGAGTATATAGCTGGACCTAGTATATAACTGCACCGAGTATATAACTGGACCGAGTATATAGCTGGACCTAGTATATAACTGGACCGAGTATATAACGGGACCGAGTATATAGCTGGACCTAGTATATAACTGGACCGAGTATATAGCTGGACCGAGTATATAGCTGGACCGAGTATATAGCTGGACCTAGTATATAACTGGACCTAGTATATAACTGGACCGAGTATATAACTGGACCGAGTATATAGCTGGACCTAGTATATAGCTGGACCTAGTATATAACTGGACCCAGGGGCGGATCCAGGGGGGGGCAACGGGTCAATTGCCCCCCCGAGAATACCGGCAGGCTGGTTTCCGCGGGTCCAATCGCGGCCGGTTCCGCGGGTACCCGCGGCCCGGTTCCGCGGGTACCAGCGGCCCGGTTCCGCGGGTACCAGCGGGCCGGTTCCGCGGGTCCAATCGCGGCCGGTTCCGCGGGTACCCGCGCTGAGTGGACGGTGAGGGGGGGGGCAGCTGGGCGGCTTAGGAGGGCTGCTGGCCAATCAGGAAGCCAGCAGGCAGGGGAGCAGGGAGATGACATCATCTCTCACTGCCCTGCATCCCTCCAGTTCCGCCCTCACTGTGTAGGAAGCTGTGTGCAGCAGAGAGATTGCAGAAAAGTGACACAGTAGGTGACAATCCGCAATGTGTGGCAGGCTACGTGGCAATCCGCAATGTGTGGCAGACTACGTGGCAATCCGCAATCTGTGGCAGGTGACGTGGCAAGTGACAATCCGCAATGTGTGGCAGGCAATGTGGCAAGTGACAATCCGCAATGTGTGCCAGGTGACGTGGCAAGTGACAATCCGCAATGTGTGGCAGGTGACGTGGCAAGTGGCAATCCGCAATGTGTGGCAGGCTATGTGGCAAGTGGCAATCCGCAATGTGTGGCAGGCGACGTGGCAAGTGGCAATCCGCAATGTGTGGCAGGCAACGTGGCAAGTGACAATCCGCAATGTGTGGCAGGTGACGTGGCAAGTGGCAATCCGCAATGTGTGGCAGGCTATGTGGCAAGTGGCAATCCGCAATGTGTGGCAGGCAACGTGGCAAGTGACAATCCGCAATGTGTGGCAGGTGACGTGGCAAGTGGCAATCCGCAATGTGTGGCAGGCTACGTGGCAATCCGCATCTGGTGGCAGGCGAGGTGGCAAGTGACAATCCGCAATGTGTGGCAGGTGACGTGGCAAGTAACAATCCGCATTTGGTGACAAGTGACGTGGCAAGTGACAATCCACATTTGGTGACAAGTGACGTGGCAAGTGACATCCTCAGGGCTCCCACTGATTCTGCATTATGGTGAGTTGAACCATTTAATTTTATATTACAATGTATTAATAGAAATAATGCGCTTCAATCATCCTGACACCATAACAACCATGGTGCCGTAATGATTGAAGCGCAAATAACAGCCATTTCCCATATAAATTGCCCCCAAAAAACATATTTTATAGCAGTGCCCCTCCCGAGATTAGACTCTGGATCCGCCCCTGACTGGACCGAGTATATAGCTGGACCTAGTATATAACTGGACCGAGTATATAGCTGGACTGAGTAGTAGTCTAAAGAGGCAGATTGTGTAGTCGGGTCCACCATTGCCGCTATCAGGAAGACCGTCCCGGCCAATGACATGCAGCCAGGGATGTAGCGAGGGAATGTAGACAGGAAGCGGCTGAAAAGAGCTGGAGGAAATCAGCAGCACTGAGATGGGAGAAATGATGAAAAGGTAACAATGTAACTTTTTATGTAATAAAAAAATAACAATTGTTTGTGGCGCACAAAGTGCACAGAGCACGTGAAATGTCATTCACATCGCGGCGCGCCGGGCCTCGTGCGGCCCTTCCCCCACACCAGGGATCACATGACCTCTGCCCACCATTGTGGGTGTTTCACTGCATTGGAGACCGGAGAGAATCTATTCTTTATTATCAGGGGTGAAGCTGCAGAGAAATGAGATGATTGGGAAGGTTAAACCATTGTACAGCACTACTAAGGAAGCAGAAGCTGCACATGTAATGAGGAGGAGATATATATGCAGCCGTGTGCGTGTATGGAGCTGCACATGTAACGAGGAGACATGCCTGCAGCCGTGTGCGTGTATGGAGCTGCACATGTAACGAGGAGACATGCCTGCAGCCGTGTGCGTGTATGGAGCTGCACATGTAACGAGGAGACATGCCTGCAGCCGTGTGCGTGTATGGAGCTGCACATGTAACGAGGAGACATGCCTGCAGCCGTGTGCGTGTATGGAGCTGCACATGTAACGAGGAGACATGCCTGCAGCCGTGTGCGTGTATGGAGCTGTAGGAAGGTTTTATTATATTCATCAAGCTGGAGGCTGATATGCTGAATAAATCCCAGCAGGCTGGAGTTCCCCTTTAGTATTAATATGTTTATCCTCCGGCTTCCTGTTTGTGTTTTGTTATAATAAACATTGTGATTCCATGTAATGTTCACCCGCCATTCACTCCGCAATCCTCGCTGCGTCGGCTCCCCGGGAGTCGCGTCTCCTGTTGTGTTAATGATACAATGTATCCGTGATCCCGGAGATCAGATCCGCATCTCTGCGTATATCGGTGTCACCTGATTAATAAACAGCGATAAATTATTCCAAATCGCATGACTGACACCGGGGTAGGTTCCCAACTGTAGGGGGGGGGTCTCCTAAATCTACGATAGAACTACATATACCAGCCAGACCGGCTCACAGACATCAGCTTGGGGGGGGGGGGGGGCGATTTATAAATATTATTTATGTGAAAAAACAGCGCCAACGTTTTGTTTACCTCTGCGTCTTTCTTCTGCTGAATTAATCCAGCAATTAATAATTTCCTCTATTTATTAAACATGTTTATTTTATATGTTTTTTCTTGGTTTTATATTTTTATTTTATACATTTTCATTGTATATTTTTTTATTATCCATTTTTTGTTTTCAATTTGTAATTTAAATTTTTTACTATATATTTTTATTTTATATAATTTTTTATTCTATATTTTTCATTTCTAATTTCCTGTTTTTATTTTATATATTTATAGTTTTCATCTATATCTTTATTATTATTTTTTTAATTTTGTGTTTTAAGATTAAACTGTTTCTTATTTTAAATGTTATATTTTTTTTATTTTACATTTTTTTTTATACATTATTTTATTTAGTATTTTTAATTGATATTTCTTTAAAATCTTTATTTGATATTTTTATACTTTTAATTTATATCTTTATTTATTTTTTATTTAGTGTTTAAATGTTATATATTTTTTTATTTTATATTTTTAATTAACATTTTTATTTGATACATTTGAGGTCACAGGGACATGACCTCAAATTAACTGAAGGAAAGTTCAAAACTAATCTTAGAAAATAATATTTTACTGAAAGGTTTGTTGATGCTGGCAAAAAACTGAGGTCACTTTTCTATGTTTCTATTTTTATTTGATATATTATTATTCTATATTGTTAATTTTTATTTTCATTATATACATGTATAGTTTTAATTTATATCTTTTTTTATTATTTTGTATACATTATTTTATTTAGTATTTTTAATTGATATTTCTTTAAGATCTTTGTTTGATATTTTTATAGCTTTAATTTACATCTTTATTTATTTTTTTTAGTTTGTGTTTTACGTTTAAACTATGTCTTATTTTAATTTTATAATTTTTTTATTTTACATTTTTAATTAATATTTTTATTTTATACATTTGAGGTCACAGGGACATCATCTCAAATTAACTGGAGGAAAGTTCAAAACTAATCTTAGAAATTCATATTTTACTTATTTAGTATTTTTAACTGATATTTCTTTAAAATATTTATTTCTCATTCTTATAGTTTTCATTTATATCTTTATTTTATTTTTTAATTTAGTGTTTTGTTTTTTTATTCTATATTTTTTTCATTTCAATTTCCCGTTTGTATTTGATATATTTATAATCTTCATTTATATCTTTATTTTATATATTTTTTTTATTTAGTGTTTTAAGTGGCTGTAAATCCCCTGAAGAAGCCAATGTTGGCGAAACATGTTGGGAAAAACACACCATCTTCTTACCATTTGGTTATCTGAAAAATACCATCTTGTAATTGCCGATTAATTGGAATTCTTCCAGCGGGATCACCACAAATGGAGATGTACAGAATCTCACAAATGTAAGTACACCCCTCAGTCACATTTGATCACCGCACGGAAACGCACAGAACTGCCCATGCGTTCCGATGGGGCGAATGGAGCCTAAAAATGAAAACGTATTTCTACATTGTTTCAATCTGATTTACAACACTGGAGTCCCCCCTCCCCCAATGGCATGTCCCCAACATCATTATCTTCGGGAGTCTCTCCCCCTGACACCCTTCCAGCGAAGTCAGAGATCCGTTTTGCGTCCTCGATCGGCGTTGGCGTCTGTCGCTTCCTCCGCCCCGGCTTCCCCTTCCTCTTCTGTCTGGTTAGAGAATGATAAAGGTCAGACATTTGATTTAATCGCCGCGCTCCGTCCTCCCACTTATATCCCCCTCCCCCCCCTCCTCCAATATATAACGTGCCCCCCCGCCCTCCACCCGCCCTCCGATCGCCCCGCAGAACCTCCGCCGTCGCCCGAAGCTAATTCAATCTCCGGATGATAAAATATTCATGCCGTTATTTTTCTTTTTTTTTTTTTTTGCGCTTCCAGAAAATGAATTTGGGACTCTAATGTGTCTTATGCAAATCTTGTTACAGTAGCAGAAAACAATCGCCGAGACATTTCTTTATCTGACGATTTCCATTTTTATCTTATTTCGCGTCCTCTGGAAATAAAACGCCGTGGAGAGCGCCTGTGGGGGGGGGGGGGGCGGCGAGGGGAAAGAGAATTTTTTTTCCAGCTGTAAAAAAAATGCCCGCCGCCATCTGCGTTGGTGTAGACGGATCTTCTCCCGTCCTCGCTCGGCGGGGGGGCGACGCGTCACGTGACTTGCGTTGTATGGCGCTCCCATCTATGTCAGCGCTACAGTGTTCCCACAATGTACAACGTGAAAGATGGCAACCTTTTTTTTTCGCAGGCCCCATTCACATTTAGTATCAAAAAGGGAAAGGGGGATAAGGGAAAGGGGGATAAGGGAAAGGGCGAGGACCAGGGGGGTCCCAAACCGGCGGCCCTCCAGCTGTTGCCAAACTACAAGTCCCATGAGGCATTGCAAGGCTGGCGGTTACAAGTATGACGCCCCCCAGGCTGAGGCATGGTGGGACTTGTAGTTTGGCAACAGCCGGAGGGCCGCCGGTTTGAGACCCCCTGGTGGACCTTTTTGGGCCGTAGTGTCAACTGGTCGGGTCAACGGTAGGAGTTCCGACTCATCCAACGTAAGGATGGAGTTCACCAATAAGGACTCAGAACGGGCAGAGGGTGAGAATAGATATCCTCTAAAAAAAGGGGGTCCGTACCCTCATCTAAAGAGCCTATTGGTTTGAACGGGCTGCCGCACGCCCCCGACAAACGCAGCAAAGTAGCGCCTGGAGCTTTTGGCTGCGTTCCGGTTTGCGTGTTTTCTTACCGCCTGTTTTATCAGGTGTTTTTGCCGGCGGCGGCCCATTCATATGGGGCGCAGGGGCGTCGCCCCCCCAATCCAAGTGCCCAGCCCCCTAATCTACATGCGGGGCGCCGGACGCATGGATTTCTATGGGTTTTTTTTTTTAAAGGCACATGATTAGAGCCGGAGGCTCTAATTGGCTTCAAAAAAGGGTAGTCTCGGGGCGCAGAGAGCTGCGCCCCCCCCCCCGAGCCCACCCGCTTGTGTGACAATAGCAAACTAATATTCGCCAGTGTCTTTCTGCTTCTCTTCCCGGGCCAATCAAGAAGCAGGTCTTAAGACCCGATTGGGCGAGAGGAGAGGCGACTGTATTGGCCGGATGCAGGGGTGGGGGGAGGCGCCCATGAGGAGACGCAGGGGGAAGCTGCCGAAGTTGCCCATGGCCTGGATGGGGTAAGTTCAGAGCTGATGGAGGGATGGAGAATCGACAGGGGGGGGTTTGACTGACCGACTGAACGACAAGAGGTTGGGGGGTGGACCGATTGACCAAGCATCGGGGGGTTTGACCAATCGATCGAGCGACGGGGGGTTCGATAGACCTGGTTTTTGCCCTTAGTGTGTCTGCTTCCTGCGTTTGGGTGCCATTAACAATTATGCATAATTAGTGTGTAACACACACTTTTCACATATTGCAGGAAGACGAAATGCGTAGGCGTGAGCGAAGCCTTAAATGTTGGTTGTTTTGTGTCTTCTCTGTGAAGGATTATATGTAACGATCGTTCCTTGACATTTCAGGTGTTGCCTTTCTACTACACCGCCAGGCTTCATTCATACCTAGCGTATCTATCAACATGCAGTTTTCCCCTTTTCTATTGCACTTTTTGTCACGCAACATGCATCTGGCAGCCCATTGATTTCAATGGTCTGCTCTACATGCAGCAAACACAGCAAAGTAGCGCCTGGAGCTTTTTGTAATGTTCAGTTTTGTGCGTTTTTAACCGCGCTTGTTGCAAATGCGTGTTTTTTTTCCATGCTTTTTTGTGCATTTTTTATGCAAACCTGCATAGGGCAGCCCAATGATTTCAATGGGCTGAAGTACGCACGACAAGGTAGCGCATGGAGCTTTTTGCTGCATTTCACGTGACTGCATGCAAAAAGGCGCATTTTTCCACGCGTTCAGAGAACATGCAGATGTGGCTGGCAGACTCCGCCTTTTATCTGCTGGCGTAGGAAGTCCATTTATTTAAAAAAAAAGGAATAAAACCCACGTACATAAGTATCACAGACTCCTCCCATGCACATAAGTATCACAGACTCCTCCCATGTACATAACTATCACAGACTCCTCCCATTTACATAAGTATCACATGCTCCTCCCATGCACATAAGTATCACAGGCTCCTCCCATGTACATAAGTATCACCGACTCCTCCCATGTACATAAGTATCAGACTCCTCCCATGTACATAAGTATCACAGACTCCTCCCATGTACATAAGTATCACAGACTCCTCCCATGTACATAAGTATCACTATGGGTTACCCAAGGTGGTTGTCTCGGGTAAGGGCAGTCAGTTTGTCTCCCGGTTCTGGCGAGCCTTTTGTGCACAGTTGGGAATCCAGCTTGCGTTCTCTTCTGCATATCTCCCGCAGTCTAATGGGGCCGCAGAACGAGCCAATCAGTCCTTGGAGAAATTCCTACGTTGCTATATTTCTGACCATCATAACAACTGGTCTGACCTATTACCTTGGGCGGAGTTTGCTCACAATAGTGCCTTGAATTCTGCCTCCCGGTTGTTCCCATTTATGGTGAATTATGGTTTCCAACCTTCCATGTTGCCTGACTCGTTTGTTCCGCAGAGTATTCCTGCGTTAGAGGAGCATCTCCGTGGTCTTCGTTCCTCTTGGGCACAGGTCCAGGAGGCTTTGCGTCATGCTAATGATAGGTACAGACTCCATGCTGACCGCAGACGCCTGCCTGCGCCTTCCTACCAGGTTGGGGACAGGGTCCGGCTGTCATCTCGCAACCTCCGACTCTGTGTTCCCTCACTGAAGTTCTCACCTCGGTTTATTGGGCCTTTCCATATTCTTCGCAGGATTAACCCAGTGCTTACTCATTAGACCTTCCTTCTAATATGTGTATCTCTAATGTATTTCATATCTCCTTATTAAAACCTTTGGTCTGCAACTGCTTTAGCATCTCGGTTTCTCATCCTCACCCTGTACAGGTTGAGAACCATGAGGAGTATGAGGTACAATCCATTGTTGACTCCGGTAGGTTCCGTGGGCGCATACAGTACCTGGTGCATTGGAAGGGGTACTGTTAAGATCCACAGGTGGTGAGTCTGACTTGGTGGAAGGGGACCGCTCTTACGGCTCTGGTTCTGGTCTCTCTGGAATGGGAACAGGGAGACCGGAGCACAGCGGGGTAGGAGAGTCCAGCCAGGTGCAGCAGCAGGTACCGGATAGGAGAGGATCCTCAGGAGCAGGAACTCGGAGTGACAGGCAGGCGGCTGGGAGAAGACTGCAGGCAGGATAGCAGGTCCTTCAGGATACAAGGTACAGATGCAGGAACCAGCAGGAACTGGCAGAGGCGTCAGGTACAAGCAGGGGTTCGGCAACAGGTAGACAGTCCAAGAGAGGTCAAACAAGCCGGGGTCAGAGCAGGAGAAGTCAGCAGAGTCAGACGGAGCCAGGTCAGGTATCAGGTAGGTAGCAGATGAATAACAGGTAACTTCAAGCACAAGCTGCAGACGAACAGCATAGAGAGACTGCAGCTGCTCCTTTAAAAAGGGTCACTGGCGCCAAAAGCGTTAACGCGCACGAGTGCGTGCGTATGCCGCGCGCACATCCGAACGTCGTGCACCCGCTCGTGCCTGGAGGCGCGCGTGCCCACGACGACCCGCGGGACGAACGCGCGTGCGCGAACGGATACCCGATCGTGCAGAACGGGCGGATTCCTGACAGGTACAGTCCGGAGGAACGTTCGTGGGTCTCATCCTCGGACGTACATGCCCCTGTCCTCCTCCGTGATTTCCATAGACACTTTCCCCTTAAGCCTGGTGGTCCTCTCAGAGGGAGGGGTTGTTGAGGAGGGGGTACTGTCAGGGTTGGACTCAGCCTTTCCTTCTCTGAGCTGGCCGCTCAGCTGTTGGCTAATCTCCAGTTCCTATCTCTCCCCACAGTGACTCAGCTGTTGATGATCCTGCTCGTCAGTCCTGCCTACTTAAAGTGGAAGTAAACCCATCGATTTAAACAGTTAAAAAAAAAGTCATGCTGGGAATGCTCACTGCACATTGGCTGTGCTCTCAGCCAAACTATGAAACCATTCAATGGCTGGTGTCATAACGAATCACATGTGCAGCACCATAGCAGTTGAAGATTAAACAGGCAAAGATGGCAGCTTCCTTGGCTGAAAACGATAGGGGAGTTTCCTTCCACTTTAAGCCGTCCAGCCCAGAGGATCTCTGCCTTCGCCTTGGTCAACATCACAGAGACTATCTCCTCCATTCCTGTTAAAAGACTTGCTTGGCCGACATCCCTTCTGGCTCCAGATCCCGCTTGCTGTTTTTCTAGGCTCATCTCCGGATCCCTGACATTTTGGCTTGTTTGACCATCCGTTCCTGTTCCTGCACTCTGGCTAGTTATTATTTCCAATTTTAGAATTTTAAAATTCATGAATTTTTGAATTTATGCATTTTTGAATTTACGAATTTTTGAATTTATGAATTTTCAAATTTACGAATTTTCAAATTTACGAATTTTCTAATTTTTGAATTTATGAATTTTCAAATTTACAAATTTACGAATTTTTGAATTTATGAATTTTTGAATTTATGAATTTTTGAATTTACAAATTTTTGAATTTATGAATTGCAATCATAACGAATGACCCAAAAAACTAAAACAAAAACAAAAAAATGAAACAAAAATGAACAAACTTTTTGGTCAGTCCACATGTCTATTGGCGGAGGAATCCAGGCAATTGCAACCTGTGGTTGCAGCAAAGAAATTCACTTGGTGAATGGCAGGCCTAAGCCAGCGGGGCATGACTGGCATTTGAGAGGCTGCAGTCCGGGGCTGATTTGTGTCAGGCATTTTCTGAGCCGGCGTTTCAGTCCAGAAATTAGATGGTCATCCTGGATGATGCCGAAACAAAGATGGCGCCGTTTGGTATGTGAAGCTATGGTCGGGGGGGGGGGGGTGCTGTGATCTCTGTGAGAGGTAATAAATACCCGGAAGGGTCACACGGACACTTGACTCGGCACACTGCTCCCCATACTACTCCTCTCAGATGACAGGTCCACTTCACCACGTGGTGCCAAACAAATTGCGATTCTGAATCTGTAAATGAGAGAATTGCTCACAAGTCGCACGGAGAAGCAAAGTGCGCTGTGTTGAATTTTGTTTTTTTTGTCATTTCAGGCACGCACTTTGCATGGAGCCGATGGCGCCCGGGTGTGTGTGCGTGTTGTCACTGCTGTATAAAACATGGCGCAGACCCCCCTCCCCCCCCCCCGCAGAACGTGAGCGCCTCCTCACAGATGTCCGCTGCATCTGCCGCACGCGCCTCGCTCTGCGTGTCAACAGTAATTCACTTCAACAGCTGTCTCTGCTGACAAGTTCGGTGTCACCCTGCGATGTGGGGGGAGGGGCGAGCGGGGGGGGGGGGCTCCTCCACTGTACCACAATGTGCTGCAAATTAACCGCCACAACGCCGACCGCCGCCAATTGTCTTCTGTCTTTGTTATAATAAAGAATATCACCGACGTCCTTCAACTGACACAAATCCAATACAATCCGATACATTGTCCTCCCCCCCCCCCCCAACCAGGTGAGCCGTGACCCCCAAACCTTCCATCTGCAGACTATCGAACAGAATAGATCAAATATCACTTCTAATGTGTCTCTGTACCAGAGGAGCTTACACTCTAATGTCCCCTCCCCCCACAGTCACATCAGTCTCTGTACAGAGGAGCTTACACTCTAATGTCCCCTCCCCCCACAGTCACATCAGTCTCTGTACAGAGGAGCTTACACTCTAATGTCCCCTCCCCCACAGTCACATCAGTCTCTGTACAGAGGAGCTTACACTCTAATGTCCCCTCCCCCCACAGTCACATCAGTCTCTGTACAGAGGAGCTTACACTCTAATGTCCCCTCCCCCCACAGTCACATCAGTCTCTGTACAGAGGAGCTTACACTCTAATGCCCTCCCCCACAGTCACATCAGTCTCTGTACAGAGGAGCTTACACTCTAATGTCCCCTCCCCCCACAGTCACATCAGTCTCTGTACAGAGGAGCTTACACTCTAATGTCCCCTCCCCCCCACAGTCACATCAGTCTCTGTACAGAGGAGCTTACACTCTAATGTCCCCTCCCCCACAGTCACATCAGTCTCTGTACAGAGGAGCTTACACTCTAATGTCCCCTCCCCCACAGTCACATCAGTCTCTGTACAGAGGAGCTTACACTCTAATGTCCCCTCCCCCACAGTCACATCAGTCTCTGTACAGAGGAGCTTACACTCTAATGTCCCCTCCCCCACAAAGTCACATCAGTCTCTGTACAGAGGAGCTTACACTCTAATGCAGGTTGGTTTATTGTATAATATATATATATATATATATATATATATATATATATATATATATATATATATATATATATATATATATATATATATTGGGACGCCTGCCTTTACACACACACATGAACTTTAATGACCTCCCAGTCTTAGTCCGGAGGGTTCAATATTGAGTTGGCTCCGCCCTTTACAGCTATAACAGCTTCACCTCTTCTGGGAAGGCCCTCCACAAGGTTTAGGAGGGTGTCTATGGGGATGTTTGACCATTCTTCCAGAAGAGCATTTGTGAGGTCAGGCACTGATGTTGGATGAGAAGGCCTGGCTCGCAGTCTCCACTCTAATTCATTCCAAAGGTGTTGTATGGGCTTGAGGTCAGGGCTTAAGTCAAGTTCCTCCACCCCAAACTCGCTCATCCATGTCTTTATGGACCTTGCTTTGAGCACTGGTGCGCAGTCATGTTGGAACAGGAAGGGGCTGTCCGCAAAGTCTGTTCCCACAAAGTTGGGAGCATGAAATTGTCCAAAATGTCTTGGTATGCTGACACCTTAAGAGTTCCCTTCACTGGAACTAAGGAGTCAAGCCCGACCCCAGGCAGGGCAGTCAATTTCTTCTACCCCAAACTCGCTCCTTCATGTCTTCATGGACCTTGCTTTGGGCACTGGTCCCAATCATTTGGTGGAGGTGAGATTATGGTGTGGGGGAGGGGGGGGTTATGGTGCAGGGGGTGGAGGGGAATTATGCTGTGGGGGAGGGGGATTATGATGTGGGGAAGGGGGATTATGATGTGGGGGGGAGGGGGATTATGATGTGGGGGGGAGGGGGGATTATGGTGTGGGGGTTGTTTTTCGGGGGTTGGTCTTGGCCCCTTATCTCCAGTGAAGGGAACTCTTAAGGCGTCAACATACCAAGACATTTTGGGCAATTTCATGCTCCCAACTTTGTGGGCGGAGTTTGGGGACAGCCCCTTCCTGTTCCAACATGACTGCCCACCAGTGCACAAAGCAACGTCCATGACAAACTCGGTAGAGCTAGTAGGGCTCACGTTTGGGGACCATGAGATAGCAGCATAGAAAGAGGGCATTTTCTCACAAAGTCCTGGTATAGAATCAGCCCATAGCTTGCGCCCCCTTATGGAGTAATTTAGTGTCCAGTCCTGGGGGGTCCTGAGGCAAGCAGCCCCTGTTCTTCCCATCTCAGCGATCGACCTCCTCAGGGCTCTACACAAGTGTCACTAAACCCCCATCATAAAAACGATGAATAAATGGCGTATTCCATGCAGTTCATACTCACTCATCACTGTGAAGTTCCTTTTCTGTATTCTGTAAAAAAAAGAAAAATACCTGGTTGATCCCGTGGCTCTCTATCTCCCCCTTCTGTCCATGTCCCCATTGCAGTTGGGGATTTTGCAGAGCAGTGTTGGCAGCTCTGCACATGCTCAGTTGTCACCGAGTTTCTAAGCTGAGGATTTCCTCCCTATCACTTCTGAGCAGCTCATGTGACTATAGAGTCACACATGTGGGCGTATACACAATGACAGGCCACTCCCCCACCTCCTCTATGTCCACTAGACATGTGTGCTGCCGAAAAATGTGTTCGTTTTCCTTTCATTTGTTTGTTTTTATTTACTTTTTACTATTTACTATTTATTTACTTTCTTTCGTTTTGCGTCATTCTTTATGATCGCAATTCGTAAATTTCGAAAATTCATAAATTCATCAATTCAAAAATTTGTAATTTCATAAATTCATAAATTTGAAAATCTAAAAATAAGAACATACGAAAATCCAAATATTCTAAAGAATAAGTAACCAACTAACTAATAATAACTAACTATTAAAGCGGGAGTCCACCGGGACTCCGCGTTTTTTTTTTTTTTTTTTTAAAAGCCAGCAGCTACAAATACTGCAGCTGCTGACTTTTAAATAGTGACACTTACCTGTCCAGCGCGCCCGCGATGTCGGCACCCGAAGCCGATCGCTCGCTCGGCGGCCGGGTCCCGCCGCCATCTTGGGTATGGGAATCAGGAAATGGAGCCTTTCGGCTTCATTTCCCGGTTCCCTACTGCGCATGCGCGAGCCGCGCGGCGCAATCCGGACGGTCCCCGCTGCCTCTGGGAGCTGTGTGTTTCCCAGCAGGCAGCGGGGCACTTGCTGAAGGGGGCGGGCGCTTGCGGAACGGGGGCGTAACCTACGCTCGTTCCGCAGGCAGCTAGCCCGGAAGTGGGTGCAGTTACCTGGATTATCCAGGTAACTGCACCCCCCTCCCCCCTGAAAGGTGCCGATTGTGGCGCCGGAGGGGGGGAGGGATCAGATGAGCGGAGGTCCATTTTAGGGTGGACCTCCGCTTTAAATGATAGGTATTGGCATTGGTTAGTTATTATTAGTTAGTTAATTAATTAATTCTATCAAATTTTCAGATTTTCCTTCTTTTGTATTTTTGTATTTTCTAATTTTTGAACTTACGAATTTTCGAATTCACAAATTTTCAAATATTCAAATTTAAATTTAATAGTTAGTTATTATTAGTTAGTTAATTCATTCTTAAAAATTTCAGCTTTTTGTGAATAATGTATTGTCGTATTTACGAATTTTCGAATTTTCAAATATTCAATTGTACAAATATTTGGAAAAATGTGTTAAACGGGTTTTCGTTAATTCGGATGTTTCTAGATTAATGAATTTGTCGAAATTCAAAATAACGAATGCCACATCTAAACGAATGGAAGGGGACGAATTAATAATAAAAAAATAATAATAGAAAGTTTTTATTAGTATTAATATTGTTATTTATTATTATTAATTCATTAGCTTCCATTCGCTTAGAAACAGCATTTGTTATTTCGTATAATTAGTAACTTTGGATAAATTCGTATTCATTACGTTCACTAACATCCAAATTTGAAAGGAAATTCCAATACCTATAAATTTAATAGTTAGTTATTATTAGTTAGTTAATTAATTCTATCAAATTTTCAGATTTGGCTTCTTCCTATTTTCGTATTTACGAATTTTCAAACTTACGAATTTAGGAATATTCTAATATTCGACTATTCAAATTTACGAAAATTCAGAAAAATTCGTTAAACCGGTTGTCGTTAATTCGGATGTTTCCGGATTAACAAATTTGTCAAAATAACTAATGCCGTATCTAAACAATTGGAACGGGACAAATTAATAATAAATAATAATAATAATAAAACATTTTTATTAGTATTGTTATTTATTATTATTAATTCATTGCGTTCCATTAGTTTAGATGCTGCATTCGTTATTTCGGATAATTCGTAACTTCGGATAAATTTGTATTTGTTACGTTCACTAAGAGCCAAATTTAAAAGGAAATTCCAATACCTATAAATTTAATAGTTAGTTATTATTAGTTAGTTAATTCATTCTTTAAAATTTCAGCTTTTTGTGAATAATGTATTGTCCTATTTACGAATTTTAGAAATTACGAATTTTCTAATTTTCGAATATTCAATTGTACAAATATTTGAAAAAAATTAGTTAAACAGGTTTTCGTTAATTCGGATGTTTCTGGCTTAACGAATTTGATGAAATTCAAAATAAGGAATGCCCAATCTAAATGAATGGAACGGGACGAATTAATAACAAATAATAATAATAAAAAAGGTTTTAATAGTACTAATAGTGTTATTTATTATTATTAATTCATTAAGTTCCATTAGTTTAGATGCTGCATTCGTTATTTCGGATAATTCGTAAACTTCGGATAAATTTGTATTTGTTACGTTCACTAAGAGCCAAATTTAAAAGGAAATTCCAATACCTATAAATGTAATAGTTATTATTAGTTAGTTAATTCATTCTTTAAAATTTCAGCTTTTTGTGAATAATGTATTGTCCTATTTACGAATTTTAGAAATTACGAATTTTCTAATTTTCGAATATTCAATTGTACAAATATTTGGAAAAAATTAGTTAAACAGGTTTTCGTTAATTCGGATGTTTCCGGCTTAACGAATTTGATGAAATTCAAAATAAGGAATGCCCAATCTAAATGAATGGAACGGGACGAATTAATAACAAATAATAATAATAAAAAAGGTTTTAATAGTACTAATAGTGTTATTTATTATTATTAATTCATTAAGTTCCATTCGTTTAGATGCTGCATTCGTTATTTCGGATAATTCATAACTTCAGATAAATTTGTATTTGTTATGTTCACTAAGAGCCAAATTTAAAAGGAAATTCCAGTACCTATAAATAATTTAATAGTTAGTTATTATTAGTTAGTTGAATGAATACTTTAGAATTTTTCGGCTTTTTGTTCTTTTGTATTGTCGTATTTACGAATTTTAGAATTTTAGAATTTACGACTTTTAGAATTTACAAATTTACGAATTTTAGAATTTTTCGAATATTCAATTGTACAAATATTCGGAAAAATTTGTTAAACAGGTTTTCGTTCATTCGGAATGTTTCCGGCTTAACAAATTTGTCGAAACTTGTTAAAAAACGAATTTGGAACGAAACAAATTGCACATGTCTAATGTCCACTAACCAGCTAAACACAATGGGGGAGGGAGATATTACATGTAGATTGATGGAGGCTTCACCTTCCTCTTATTCTAAGACTCAGGCTGGAGGGGGCGGGGCACATCCTGTGACTGGCAGAAATCCGCCCACACCATATTATTGCCAAAAAATAATAAAGATTTGATTTCAAATATATATTTGTATCACAATTTAAAACAGTTTATCGATATTCATTATTTATTTTTACTCTGTATTACAAGGGCAGTTTTTTTTTCTTTTATGTTGAACATGTGACCAGCAGGAGAGGACTAGAAGCTCCTCCTGCTTATGTTTCCCTGCAGACAGGCTAGGAGAGAGCCACACAGCCATTCCCTGAAATCGCGTCAAAATCGCGGGAGAAAAATCATGGAAAAATTGCGCGACTTTCAAGTCGCGGCAGTGTGAAAGGGGTCTTAAGGTGAAAAACCCTCTGTGCTGCAGCTGCCCCCAGACCCCTCCCCCTTCTTACCTGAACCCATCCATTCCAGCGTGGCGAGGAGGAGCCCAGCAGCTCCAGCCACTGTCTATCTCCTCATTGGAGAGATTGATAGCCATTGGCTCCCACTGCTGTCAATCGAACTCAGTGATACGAGAGCGGGGCTGAGTCCGGGTGTCTGTTTCAATGGACGCGGCAGCGGTATTTGTGAGCGCGCGTGCGTGCTGCCCCCCCATGGAAATTGATTCTCTGTGGGGGGACCCCCCATTGAAGAGGAGGAGCCAGGAGCACAAAACTGGGCACCCTAGAAGAGGAGGATCGGGTCCGCTCTGTGCAAATCCCATGCACAGTGCTGGTAAGTATAATATTTGTTTTAAAAAAAAAGCATCTGCCCCCAGACCCCCCCCCTTTTTTTTTTGGTTTGTTATAAAAAAAATGTACCTTTACAATCACTTTAAGCTTTGACAATAAAACCTGGAAGCGGATTGGTTTCTATGCAGACCTGCACCAGATTTTGCACTGTGTGTGTTTAATATGACTTTATCATCTCTCCCAGCCACCATCTGGGTACACCTCCCCAGGGATTGGCTGAATATTCTGGCCAGTCATTTATAATTCTCCCTAATCTCTAGAAACAATCATTGCTCCTCCGGATACAGCAGGAGCCGAAAATTAAATGGGCCAAGCAGCTTAACTAGGAGGAAGCTCCAAAATTGTCCTGGTACGTTTCGTCCGCTGACTGTAAGCCACTTAACCCCTTCAATACCGGGTACCCCCACCCCTTTCCTGCCCAGGCCAGCTTTCAGCACTGTCACACTTTGAATGACAATTACTCAGTCATGACACAATGTACCCAAATAAATTGTTATCATTTTTTTGAGACAAATAGTGCTTTCTTTTGGTAGCATTTAATTACCTGTTTTTTTTTTTGCTAAACAAACATTTTTCTTAGTTTCTGTTATAAAATTTTGTAATTAAGTAATTTTTCTTCTTCACTGTTGGGCACTGACAAGCTTCACTGCTGAGGAGACACTGATGGGCACTGATGAGGTGGCACTGAGAGGAGGAGGCACTGATGGGTACTGATAGGCGGCACCAATGGAGTGGCACTGAAGAGGTGGCACTGATGGTCACTGATAGGCAGCACTGATGGGTACTGATAGGCGGCACTGATGAGGTGGCACTGAGAGGATGAGGCACTGATGGGCACTGATGAGGCACTGATGGGCACTGATAGGCTGCACTGATGAGGAACTGATGGGTACTGATAGGAAGCACTGATGGAGTGGCACTAATGAGGTGGCACAGAGAGAAGGAGGCACTGATGGGTACTGATAGGCGGCACTGATGGAGTGGCACTGATGAGGTGGCACTGATGGTCCCTGATAGGCAGCACTGATGAGACACTGATAGGCACTGATAGGCGGCACTGATGAGGTGGCACCGATGAGGAGGCACTGATGGGCACTGATAGGTGGCACTGAGGAGGCAGCAGAAGAGGTGGCACCGATCAGGAGGCACCGTTGGGTGCTGATAGGTGGCACCGATGGGGTGGCACTGATGAGGTAACATTGATGAGGAGGCATTGATGGGCACTGATAGGTGGCACTAATGGGCTGGCACTGACGAGGCAGCAGATTAGGTGGCATTGATGAAGAGGCACTGATGGACACTGCTAGGCAGCACTGATGTAGAGGCTCTGATGAGGAGGCACTGATGGACGCTGATAGATGGCACTGATGTGGAGACACTGATGGGCACTGACAGGCTTCGCTGATGAGGTGGCACTGATGAGGAGGCACAAATATGCAGCCCTGGTGAGTACTGACAGGCTTCACTGATGGGCATGAAAGGCAGCACTGATGGGGCTGCACTGATTATCACTGAGGAATGCCGCTTATCGACTCATGTGCTCAGCTGTGATTGGACATAGCTGATCACATTGTAAAGAGCCTACATCATAGGCTCTTTACCATGATCAGTGATGCGCTGTCCCAGTGACACCACTCACCACTGATTGTCACCCCCGGGGGGGGGGGGCGCTCTTGAACGGCGCATTCTAAAGGAAGTCATATGATGACCAGTCAGGATGGGAAAGCCACCGCCGTCATTTTGCTATAGGCCGGGCAGGAAGGTGTTAAAGGAGAAGTACGTGGGTGAGCAGGTTTGGCTGGACTCCTCCTGGGGATCACAGGGGTGTAGTTCACTCTGCACTCCTGTGACCCATTTTCAGCAGACAGCAGGGCTGAAGTCCGCTGTCTGCTAACGTCACAGAACCTGTCCAGGCTGGGGCAAGATCGCCACAATAAAGTGGGGATCCCCCCCCACAACCCTGCACCGGCACCCGGCTCAGCCTCTCAGTGAGCCGCTCCCACCCCCTCCATAGCCCAGCCCTCCAGTGAGCATGGGAGGGGGAGAACAGGGTGCGGTGACTGGTCACTCTCTTCTCAGGGATCTGTGAGAACCGAGCGATTGGCGGTGTTAGATCGCTCGGTTCTCAGTGTTAGCGCCGGCGGGGGACAGAGGCAACATCCACCTAGGTAAGTCTGATTTTGAGAAAAATAAAAAACAAAACCCTGAACTTCTCTTTTAAGCGATTGTAACTGATCACCAAAGATGTGTCCAATAATTACCAATGGCCCTAAAAAAAAAAGGTTCAAAAACATGGCGAGGTCAGTAAATATTGAGCTGTTTTGATCTAGTGCAATAATATATATATATATATATATATATATATATATATATATATATATATATATATATATAATAGTGATAGAACGTAATTGTTTTCTTTCTTTTTTTTTTTCATATTGACGTTCACAGAGCCTGAAGAAGCGAGCTGGTTAGCCCACGAAACGCGTCGTGCCCGATATGAGAATGAGGGGAGACTGTGAAAATACAATTATATAAGTGAGGTAGAATTGGTTTTATGGTTAATGTAACTTATTAGTAACAACCTTGTTGGAAGTTTCAAAATGACGTGTTGTAAAGATCAAGAGAGATACATTTTTTGAAATATTGACGATAAGATTCAGTCGGAGATTTACTAAAACTGGGGAGTGCGGAATCCGGTGCAGCTCTACGTAGTAACTGTAGAGGGAATGTGTAAGTTCTGTATATAATTGTATTCTATTTTGTATGTATTGCACACGGCACTAATACTGTTTTCAGTACATGTACATTGCATTCTTTCCTGCCTATGTTACGCCCCAAGAAGTACATAAAAGTACAATTGTAATATTAATGTCATACATAATCATGTGTATAAAAACCTTCCATTGCATCATAATAAAGCAGAACCGTTATTTGGAACGATGTGGAGTTGATATCTTTTTGTGTCTGTTCTCTACTGCAGTAGTTATTATTAATTGGGAACCACTAATCAATATGAGGATAGGAGTTGCCTATCTATAAATTCCCATATCAGTAACCAATCAGCTTCCAGGTTTTTATCATTAAAGCTTAATGAACCACTTGAGGACCTCCCGCCCTCATGTTGAAAAGTTACCGTAACCCCGGGTATCCTCTTCAACGAGGGGCCTTCCTCTTTCAGATAAAAGTGGTCTCTGCGACGTATTCGCAGCAAGATCACTTTTATCGGGCAGCGGGAGATGTTGCCCACACCCCCTGTTGTAGTCGCCGCCGTCTGTAAGCCCTTGTACACTGTGTACACACCGCGTTGTCGCATAATCCGACCGTGTGTGGGCTCCATCTGACTTTTTCCGTCGGAATGTCCGACCAACAAAGTTTGAGAGCTGGATATAAAATTTTCCCAACAACATGATCCGATCGGACAAAGTTTGTAGAGAAATCCGATCGGAGAAAGTGCCACGCATTCTCAGATCAAATGACGAGACCAAAGCTATTGGCTACTAGCCTGAGCGTAGTCCCCGTCGTTACGAACGAACGTCATCACGTTCCGAACGATCGGATTTTCCGACAACTGTGTCCGACCGCGTGTATGCAACACCAGTTTCGCACAAAATCCGTCTGAACTGTCAAAATACATTCCTTCCGCATGCGCACACTTACGGGCAACAGGCGCACACTCACGGGCAACTGGCACACGCTCACGGGCAACAGCAGATCCTTGCGCGCACTTATGCGCATGCGCGTGCGCATCGCGCACGTGCACACGCAGGAGCGCGCCCCTAAACCCAGTTGGTGCCAGGCGGCCTTTTTAAAGGGTGCCCTGACTCCTGAACGGTGCTGACTGGTCTTTCAGCTGTGTTCCTGATACCCTGAACTTGGGATTTCCTATCTGAATACCCGTTGCTGACCTTGGCTGCTGTTTGACCCTGCTTCTGGATCCTGCTTATCTGATCTCTGGCTTTTGACCCCGGCTCTCCACTGACCTTGCTTCTGGACTGTGTTTACCTGATCCCTGACTCCTGATCCCGGCTTCTCATCTGACCTTGCCTTTGCCTGATGTCCTGGTACCTAGCTGCCCCCCTGTTAACGGACCCGGCTTCCTTTGTGACCTCGCTCCAGTGTCCTGTTGGGCTCAGCACTTCTGCAACTACGGTCCTGCGACAAGCTGCGACTTCCTGCAACAGGTCCCCGGGTCTTCTCCTATGGGTACTCGTGTTCCTCCTGGCCCTTGGCTCCTTCTGTTCCACCCTCAGCGGGACCTGGGCTGGAGATACAAGAGAGGCCGACCTCGTCAATTCAGTCTCCCTTCAGGTATGTGACACCGTCACTTACCGGAGCCGCCGGTAGCAGCGGAGATGAGCCGATCCTTTCCCCTAACAGGCCTGGAGCCTGAAGTGAGGGAATGATGCCCCCCCCCACGACCACCACCACTCGGCTCCATACCATTGGATGATGGAAGCAACATCAAATGTCACTCCACCCAACGGCCTTAAAGGGGAAATATATTTTTTTTATTGAAAAAAAAAAGATTTAATTTTTTATTATTAATTGCATTTAAGTGTAAGGCCGCGTACACACGGGCGGACTGTCTGCCCAACTAAGTTCGTCAGACAATCCGACAGACAGTCCGTCCAACTTTTGAATGAACGGACTTGACCACACACGATGAACAGACAGTCCGCTGAAAGCTTGCGCGATGACGTGTACAGCACGTACCTTCGGCGTGTAAATCCTTTCTGAGCATGCGCCATTCTTAGTCCGTCCAACTTGCCTACTCACGAGCGGACTGTCCGCTGAAACCAAGTTTGGACGGACAAAATTACGGAAATTCCGAAAGACTTAGTCCGCCAGACTGTCCGCTGAAAAAGTCAGCTGAAGCCCACACACGAGCGGATTGTCCGCTGAAACACGTTTCAGCGGACTAAGTTGGACGGACAATCCTCTCGTGTGTACGCGGCCTAAGTCTTTTTGATCCCAGATCTCACATTAAAGAGGTCCATGCAAGGGATCTTTATATTCCTTGTAATAGGAATAAAAGTGACCCAATTTTTTTATTTTTTTTTTAAAGAAAAAGTGTAAAAAAAAAAAAAAATGTTTTTATATATTTTACTTTTTATTTTGTATTTTTACACTTTTTGCGATTCGGCACTGCGACGCTTTAACTGACAATTGCGCGGTCGTGCGACGTGGCTCCCAAACAAAACTGACGTCCTTTTTTTCCGACAAATAGAGCTTTCTTTTAGTGGTATTTGATCACCCCTGCGGTTTTTATTTTTTGCGCTATAAACAAAAATAGAGCGACAATTTAAAAAAAAACACATTATTTTTTACTTTTTGCTATAATAAATATCCCCCAAAAAATATATCTATATAAAAAAAAATTTTAGGCCGATACGTATTCTTCTACATATTTTTGGTAAAAAAAAATAGCAATAAGTGATTATTGATTTTTTGGCGCAAAAGTTATAGCGTTTACAAAATAGAGGATAGTTTTATGGCATTTTTATAATTTTTTTTTGGGGGGGGGGGGTGACCAGCGATTTTTTATTGTGACTGCGACATTACGGCGGACCTATCGGAAATTTTTGACACATTTTTGGGACTAATTGTTATTTATACAGCGATCAGTGCTATACAAATGCAGTGATTCCTGTGTAAAATGACACTGGCAGTGAAGGGGTTAACCAGGAGGTGGCAGTGTAGGGGTTAAGTGTGTCCTAGGGGGTGTGTTTCTAACTGTGTGGGGGGGGGGGCGTGGCTGTGATTTACAGATCACTGATCTCAGTTCCAATCACAGGGAGCAGAGATCAGTGTCACTTGTTGCTAGGCAGAACGGGGAGATGCCATTTACATCGGCATCTCCCCGTTCTCCCTTCCCGTGAGACGATCGCGGGTATCCCCTTGGTGATGGAGTCCGTGGGACCCAAGGTCGGACTCATGGGGGTCCGGACCGGCAACGCCGCGCACACCACTGGTAGCGCGCACGCGATGGCATGGCGCCAATTTTAAATGGACGTACCTGTACGCCAATTTACCTGTCTGTGCTATTCTGCTGACGTACATCGTCACGCGCCGGTTGGGAAGCGGTTAAAAAAAATTAAAAATTGGGGTCAAATTTATTCCTATTACAAGGAATGTAAAAATCCCTTGCATGACAGATCCTTTTTAATGTGAGATCTGGGGGATCAAAAAGACCTCAGATCTCATATTTACACTTAAAGTGGGGTACCCCCTAAAAAAAAAAAAATTAAAAGTCAGCAGCTACAAATACTGCAGCTGCTGGCTTTTAATAATCGGACACTTACCTGTCCCGGGTTCCAGCGATGCGGGGGAACGAAGCCCCCCCCTCGCTCCCCGCTCCGCTCGCGGCGCCGTCATGCATACTGTGGGCACCCGGCTGTGGCTTCACAGCCGGGCACCCACTGCGCATGCGCGAGCGGCGCAGGGCGCCGTGATACGCCGTACAGTCACCTGGGACACGTGACAGGTCCCAGGTGAATGTGCGGCGCAAGGGGAAGTGATGTCACCAGCCTGGGCAATGAAGAAGGCAGACTACGAGGGACCCCCTAGCAACCGGTATTTAGAGGTGAGTAAAAATTTTTTTTTTTTGCCAATTATTTTTTTTTTATTTTTTTTAAAGAATTTTAAGTAGTTTTATTTTTTGGGGGGCAACTCCACTTTAAGTGCAATAAAAATAAAATAAAAAATAAATAAAAAAAACAATAAAAAATAAAAATAAATGTTCTGTCGCTTTAACGATCGCAGCGATACCTCACATGTGTTTGGTTTAAACGCCATGTACATATGCGGGCACAACTTACGTATGGGTTCGCTTCTGCGCGCGAGCACAGAGGAATGGGGCGCTTTAAAAAAAAAAAAAAAAAGTTTTTATTTATTTTTACGTTTTATTTTTTTAAGCGCCCCATTCCTCTGCGGTCGCGCGCAGAAGCGGACCCATATATACTGTAAGTCGCGCCCGCATATGTGCCACGGTGTTCAAACCACACACATGTGAGGTATCGCCGCGATCGTTAGAGCGAGAGAAATACTTAGACCTCCTCCGTAACTCAAAACTGGAAACCTGTAAAAAACAAAAATTTAAAAACCGCCAATGGAGATTTTTCAAGGGTCAAAGTTTGTCGCCATTCCACGAGTTCCGCGCAATTTTGAAGCGTGACGTGTTGGGTATCAATTTACTCGCGGCGTAACATTATCTTTAACGATATAAAAAAAAATAAAAAAAAAATTGGGCTAACTTTACTGTTTTCTTATTTTTTTTAAAACAAAAACGTTTTCCCCAAAAAAAAAATTGCATTTGTAATGCGCAAAATTTCCGTAATGTGTATTTCTGCGCGAATGCGGTTGCCTTGCGAATGACATAGTCCGGAGTGCCTCTTTTACGTGTCATTTGTATATTTTTAAGGTCTGGCTCCGCAGCGCCTCGTAGTAAATATTGTCCTCTGTTCAGCTCAGCCGCTGATTGCATAAAACACTCAACAAATTAATACGGCGAGCTGCAATTATCATCACCGAACATCAACACCACCGATTATAGGAGATCATCTCCGCGTATTACAGCCTTATTATCGCTCATCGCTTTGTATTATTGTATTATGTGTAGCGCTCCCCCCCCCTCCCGCACCCCAAAAAACATCCCTCCAATCAATCATAACCCATCCCCCAACAGTATTTATACGCAGTAGTATTGTACCGTGTGACTAATACACAGAGGCTGAAGTTTTATTTTATAGCATTTATATTATTATTATTATTATTATTATGAAGAAGAAGAATCTATATCTTTTTGGTCTTATACATATTACTGTTTGTAGTCGCCTTCAATCTTATTATTATTATTATTATTATTATTATTACTATTATTAGTAGTATTGGAAGAATGAGTTGTATTTTATTGTTGTTAATAGTATTAAATCTGTTGTTGTTGTTTCTTCTTCTTATTATTATTATCATCTTTATCATTATAATAATTATTATTAGCCGTAAGTATTTGTAATATCAAAATCCCCCCCCCCCTCTCTCCTTCTCAATACAAATCTCACCCCCCCTTCCTCCTCCCATCAAAAATCTACCCCTCAATAAAAACCCTTCTCTCCTTCTCAGTAAACCCCCCCCCTTCTCTTCTTCTCAATAAAAATCTCCCCCCTTCTCTTCTTCTCAGTAAAAATCTCCCCCCTTCTCTTCTTCTCAGTAAAAATCTCCCCCCTTCTCTTCTTCTCAGTAAAAATCTCCCCCCTTTTCTCCTTCAGTTAATATCTCCCCTCTTCTCTCATTCTCAATAAAAATCTCCCCCTTCTCTCATTCTCAATAAAAATCTCCCCCTTCTCTTCTTCTCAATAAAAATCTCCCCCTTCTCTTCTTCTCAATAAAAATCTCCCTCCTTCTTTTTTCTCAATAAAAATCTCCCCCTTCTCTTCTCCTCAATAAAAATATCCCCCCTTCTCTCCCACTCAAAAAATTTCTCCGCCTTCTCTTCTTCTCAATAAAAATCTCCACCTTCCCTTTTTTCTCAATAAAAATCTCCCTCCTTCTTTCCCTCTCTAAAAATCTCCCCACCTTCTCTCCTTCTCAATAAAAATATCCCCCTTCTCTACTTCTCAATAAAAATCTCCCAACTTCTCTTCTTCTCAATAAAAATCTCCCTCCTTCTTTCCCTCTTTAAAAATCTCCCCGCCTTCTCTCCTTCTCAGTCAAAATCTCCCCTTCTCTTCTTCTCAATAAAAATCTCCCTCCTTCTTTCCCTCTCTAAAAATCTCCCCGCCGTCTCTTCTTCTCAATCAAACCCCCCCCCCTTCTCTTCTTCTCAAAAAAAATCCCTCCTTCTTTCCATCTCTAAAAATCTCCTTCTCTCCTTCTCAGTCAAAATCTCCCCTTCTCTTCTCCTCAATAAAAATATCCCCCCTTCTCTCCCTCTCCAAAAAATTATCCGCCTTCTTTTCTTCTCAATAAAAATCGCCCCCCTTCTCTTCTTCTCAATAAAAATCTCCCCCCTTCTCTTCTTCTCAGTAAAAATATCCCCCCTTTTCTCCTTCAGTTAATATCTCCCCTCTTCTCTAATTCTCAATAAAAATCTCCCCCTTCTCTTCTTCTCAATACAAATCTTCCCCTTCTCTTCTTTTCAATAAAAATATCCCCCTTCTCTCCTTCTCAATAAAAATCCCCCCCCCCCCCCTTTTTTCACTCTAAAATAATCAATCCCCCTTCTCTTCTTCTCAATCAAAACCTCTCACCTTCTTTGTTCTCAATACAAATCTCCTCCCTTCTCTTCTTCTCAATAAAAATATCCCCCTTCTCTCCTTCTCATAAAATCTCTCCACCTTCTTTTCTTCTCAATACAAATCTCCCCCCTTCTCAATAAAAATATAGAAAATAAAAGTAACAAAAAAAGGTTTGCAAACAATTCCTTTTGCAACACATGAAACAAATGTGACGCATTTCTAAACGCACGGCGGCGCGTGGGGTGAGATTGCGGAGAGAATGCGCCCCCCACAGGCCTTCGTAGTGAAGCACAAAGTGCAACTCGGAGCGGAGAGAAAATAACGACGTGGAAGATCGGATCCGACGTCTATAAAGAGAGTCCTTGTTATTAATAAAAGGTCTCTCCGGGTCGCCAAGTCCCGGCTCCGCCCGCCGCGGTGACAGCGATCCCGCCACGGCGTCCCCCAAGCTGTCAGTTTGTCATGAATACTCCGGCCTGGCGCAGAGCCGCGCCCGCCCCGCGCCCGCCCCGCGCTCATTCATGACCTCGCTGTGTGGGGTTTGTATGTTTTCAGAAAGGGAACCTGTTTATATAACGGAGGTTCAGCTACGGGAGTCGGAGGCACCGATTTCCAGAGAATCCCGAGAGCGGAGACCGAGGGGCTCATTCACAGCGGGGGGAGGGGGAGGCGCGTCCGAGCGCGCGCGCGCACAGCATTCCCAGGCAGCCCGTTCACTTCAATAGGTTCCCCTACGCATGGGAAACGCGCAAAAAAAAGAAAGATGCTGACACAATTTTTAAAACCTCGCCACGCCTTGTATTTCGACGCGTTTCGAGAATTAATGGAGCCCGCACGTGTCTGCAGAAGGAGGCTCCTCTCCTGGATGGAAATGGCTGCCTCCTATTTCACTGAACACTGTGAGCTTCTCACCATGTGCATTAGAAGCTGCAGCAAGTCAGAGAGAGCCCTGCCCTCGTTTCCTGGCTGGAGGACGTCCAGCATCATCTAGCCCTTCCCTCCCCGGCCCAACCTTTTTATTTATCTACTTATTGCAGGCATTTATATAGGGCTGATAATGTACACAGCTCTACATTTTGAACATTTAAATGACACACAACACGTACTACGGCCAATCTACCCACCAGCATGTCAGAACATGCAAACTCCATGCAGATGGCATCCTGGCTGGGATTTAACCCGAGGACTCCAATGCTGCAGGACAGAAATGCCAACCACTAGGCCTCTGTGCTTATTAATTGGCTTTCAGTTCTTTCAATCATGGCGGTTCCTCATCACATGTGGGCGTTACCTAGAAAAGACCACTGAGACTGTCCTTCAGGCCGGGTTCACACCACTGCGATGCGGGAACGCCGCAAATCCACGGCGTTTTCCCGCATCGCACACCTCCCGCCGGCAGTTCACACTGCCCTATGCGGACGGCTGGGAGTGTCAATGTTATGTTAATGACACCCCCAGATCCGTCCGCATATCACAGTGCGATCTGCAGACTCGCACAGGAATCGGATCGCATGGTATGAACCCCCATGCGATCCGATTCTGTTGCGGACCCAAAAAAAGGGTCCCGTGCGAGTTTGCTGCGGGAGCCATGCGAATTCAGCCATACTATCTGTATACTATCTGTATACTATCTGTATGGCTGAACTCGCATTGCTACGGAGATCGGATGTGATTTGCTGTGCGAATCACATCCGGATCTCCCCCCGCAGCAGTGTGAACCCAGCCTCAATGTCCCCATGTTCACCAATGTCCCTGTGTCCCTCAATGTCTCATTGTCTCTCCATGTCTCATAATGTCCTCATGTCCCTCAATATCTCAGTGTCTCCAAGCCCCTCAGTGTCCCTGCGACCCTCAATAACTCTGCGTCCCTTAATGTCTCAGTATCCCTTTGTTCCTCAATGTCCCCATGTCCACCAATGTCCCTGTGTCCCTCAATGTCTTAATGTTCTTCCATGTCTCATAATGTTCTCATGTCACTCAATATCTCAGTGTCCCTCAATGTCTCCATGTCCCTCAATGTACTTGTGTCCCTCAATGCCTCAGTGTCCTTCCATGTCCCCATGTCTCATAATGTCCCCATGTCCCTCAATATCTCAGTGTCTCCAAGCCCCTTAGTGTCCCTGCGACCCTCAATAATTCTGCGTCCCTTAATGTCTCAGTGTCCCTATGTTCCTCAATGTTTCCATGTCCCTCAGTGTCCTCATGTCCCCCAATGTTTCTATGTCTCAGAGTATCCCATTGTTGTCCCCGAGTATCCCAGTGTTCCTCAGTGTCCCCATGTCCCTCGGTGTCTCCGTGTCCCTCGGTGTCTCCATGTTCCTCAGTGTTCCTGTGTCCCTCAATGTCTCCATGTCCCTCAGTGTCTCAGTGTCCTTCCACGTCCCCATGTCTCATAATGTCCTCATGTCCCTTGATATCTCAGTGTCCCTCGATGTATCCATGTCTATCAGTGTCTCCATGCTCATTAATGTCCCTGCTTCCCTCAGTGTCTCAGTGTCCTTCCATGTCCCCATGTCTCATAATGTCCTCATGCCCCTCAATATTTCAGTGTCCCTCAATGTCTCAGTGTCCCTCAATGTGCCTGTGTCCCTCGATGTCTCAGTGTCCCTCCATGTCCCCATGTCTCATAATGTCCTCATGTCCCTCAATATCTCAGTGTCTCCAAGTCCTTCAGTGTCCCTGCGACCCTCAATAACTCTGCGTCCCTCAATGTCTCAGTGTCCCTATGTTCCTCAATGTTTCCATGTCCCTCAGTGTTCTCATGTCCCCCAATGTTTCTATGTCCCTGAGTATCCCAGTGTCCCTCCGTGTCCCCATGTCCCTCAGTGTCTCTGTGTCCCTTAGTGTCTCCATGTCCCTCAGTGTCCCTGTTTCCCTCAATGTCTCCATGTCCCTCAATGTCTCAGTGTCCCTCCCTGTCCCCATGTCTCATAATATCCTCATGTCCGTCAATATCTCAGTGTCCCTGCAACCCTCAATAACTCTGTGTCCCTTAATGTCCCCATGTTCCTTAGTGTCCCCGTGTCCCTCAATGTCTCAGTGTCCTTCCATGTCCACATGTCTCATAATGTCCCTCAATATCTCAGTGTCCCTCAATGTCTCCATGTCCATCAATGTCTCCATGCCCATCAATGTCCCTGTGTCCCTCCCTGTCCTTCCATGTCTCCATGTCTCATAATGTCCTCATGTCCCTCAAAATCTGTGTCCCTCAATGTCTCCATGTCTCATAATGTCCTTATGTCCTGCAATATCTCAGTGTCCTTCAGTGTCCCCATGTCCCTCAGCATCACTGTGCCCCTCAATGTCTCCATGTCCCTCAGTGTCCCTGTGTCTCCAAATGTCCCTGTGTCCCTCAATGTCTCAGTGTCCCTGCATCTCTTAATGTCCCTGTGTCCCTCAATGGGGATGATTTAGTAAAGGCAAATAGACTGTGCACTTTGCAAAGTTGCTGCAGTTGCTCCAGAGCTTAGTAAATGAGCGGAGGCTCTGCTGACTTCCATCATCCAATCACGTGCGAGCAAAAATGCTCTTTTTCTTTTATTTTCCGTGAACATTATTATTATTATTATTATTATTATTATTATTATTATTATTATTATTATTATTATTATTCTCTGCAAAGAGAAGCTTTTCCTCATTTGCTAAGCTCTGCAGTAACTGCACTTGCAGAGGGTAACTGTATTTGAAAAGTGTAGTCTGTTTGTCTTTAGTAAATCAACCCCAATGCCTCAGTGTCCTTCAATGTCTCTGTGTCCCTTCATTCCTTAATGATCCCATGTCCCTCAATGTCTCTATGTATGTGAGTATCCCTGTGTCCCTCAAAGCCCCCATGTTCCTCAATACCCCCATGTCCCTCAATGTCCCCATGTCTCTCAATATCCCTCAAAGTCTCTTTGTCCCTCAATGTCTTTGTGTCTCTCAGTCTCCCCCATGTACTTCAGTGTCATTGTGTCCCTCAAAGTCCCTCTATCCGTCAATATCTCTGTGTCCCTCACTGTATCTGTGTCCCTCAAATGTCCTCTTGTCGCTCAATTATCCCATGTTCCTTAGTGTCTCCATGCCCCTCAAAGTCCCTGTGTCCTTCAGTGTCCCCATGTCCCTCATTGTCTTTGTTTCCCTCAATGATCCCCTTCCCTTCAGTGTCCTTCAAAGTCCCCTTGTCTCTCAATTATCCCTTGTCCCTCAGTGTCCCTCAATGATCCCATGCCCCTCAGTGTCCCCTTGTCCTTCGAGGATCCCATGTTCCCATGTCCCTCATTGTCTTTGTGCCCCTTAATGATCCCATGTCCTTTAGTGTCCCTTGATGTCCCCTTGTCCCTCAATGATCCCAAGTCCTTCAGTGTCCCTCAATGAACCCATTTCCCTCAGTGTCCCTTGTCCTTTGATGATCCCATTTTCCCATGTCCCTCATTGTCTCTGTGTCCCTTAATGATCCCATGTCCTTCAGTGTCCCCTTGTCACTCGATGATCCCATGTCCCTTGGTGTCCCTCAGTGTCCCCATTTCCCTTAATAATCCCATGTCCTGCAGTGTCTCTCAGTGATCCCATGTCCCTCAATGTCCCCTTGTCCCTCAGTGTCTCCATGTCCCTTAATGATACCATGTCCTTCGGTGTCCCCAATGATCCCACATCCCTCAGTGTCCCCTTGTCCCTCAGTGTCTCCATGTCCCTTAATGATCCCATGTCCTTTAGTGTCTCTCAATGATCCCTTGTCCCTCAATGATCCCATGTCCCTCATTTTCTCTGTGTCCCTTAATGATCCCATGTCCCTGTGCCCTTAATGATCCCATGTCCTTCAGTGGCCCCTTGTCACTCGATGATCCCATGTCCCTCAGTGTCTCTCACTGATCCCATGTCCCTCAATGTCCCCTTGTCCCTCATTCTCTGTGTCCCTTAATGATTCCATGTCCTTCAGTGTACCCATGTCCCTTAATGATCCCATGTCCTGCAGTGTCTCTCACTGATCCCATGTCCCTCAATGTCCCCTTGTCTCTCAGTGTCTCCATGTCCCTTAATGATCCCATGTCCTGCAGTGTCTCTCACTGATCCCATGTCCCTCAATGTCCCCTTGTCCCTCAGTGTCTCCATGTCCCTTAATGATCTTATGTCCTTCAGTGTCCCTCAATGATCCCATGTCCCTCATTGTCTCTGTGTCCCTTAATGATCCCATGTCCTTCAGTGTCCCCTTTTTCACTCGATGATCCTATGACCATTAGTGTCCCCATGTCCCTTAATGATCCCATGTCCTTCAGTCTCCTTCAATGTCCCCTTGTCCCTCAATGATCCCATACCCTCAATGATCCCTTGTCCCTCAGTGTCTCCATGTCCCTCAATGATCCCATGTCCCTCAATAATCCCATGTCCCTCAGTGTCCCAGTGTCTCTAAGTACCCCCATGTCCCTCAATGTCCTTGTGTCCCTCAATGTCCCCTTGTCCCTCAATGATCCCATATCCCTCAATGTCCTTGTGTCCATCAATGTCCCCTTGTCCCTCAGTGATCCCATGTCCCTTGATGTCCTTGTGTCCTTCAATGTCCCCTTGTCCCTAAATGATCCCATGTCCCTCAATGTCCCCCAATGATCCCATGTCCCTCAATGTCCCCTTGTCCCTCAATGATCCCATGACCCTCAATGTCCTTGTGTCCCTCGATGTCCCCTTGTCCCTCAATGATCCCATGTCCCTCAATGTCCCCTTGTCCCTCAATGATCCCATGTCCCTCGATGTCCCCTTGTCCCTCAATGATCCCATGTCCCTCGATGTCCTTGTGTCCCTCAATGTCCTGATGTAACTCTGAGCTCTGCATTTCCTCCTAATAAGATCAGACGGCTCCTCAAACTTGTGATTTGCACATAAAAGCATTGAAGGCGCGTCTATGGATGATGCGGAATGACAGCGCCATTAATCACCCGATCCGCGGACACGACTCATTCTGGAATGTTCCGCCCATTCAAATCACATCTTTTTATTTTTACGGGAAATTTTCAATCTCTCTGATATTTGACGTTGAAGATTTTGGCAGCGTTAGAAGTCGCAGATTTCGGCTCTGAGCTCCGAATGTAACTTTATATTGTCAGCTCTGATCCGTCTCCTCCGGACTTCCAAAGAGTCCCGTCTACCGAGCGACGGGCGATTCACCGACCAATCGGTGAGCCCCAAATCGTTCTTCATTCCACCTTCACTATTATAGATCTATACAAGGAATGATAACAATGTATCTATATTACACTACTTCAGCAAAATGGTTCTTTATAGACCAGAGGAATACTTGCACCTCAGACATAGAAACTTATTGAAGTGATATATACAGTCTCTGACAAAAGTAAGTACACCCCTGAGTGACATCATATATACAGTGTCTCACAAAAGTAAGTACACCCCTCGGTGACATTTCTTCTCTCTTTTCATGTGACAACACTGAAGAAATGACACTTGTCTACAATGTAAAGTAGTGAGTGTACAGCTTGTATAACAGTGTAAATTTCCTGTCCCCTCAAAATAACTCAACACACAGCTATTAATGTCTAAACCGCTGGCAACAAAAGTCAGGACACCCCTAAGTGAAAATCTCCAAATTGGGGGCGCAAAGTGGCGATATTTTGTGTGGCCGCCATTATTTTCCAGCACTGCCTTCACCCTCTTGGGCATGGAGGTCACCAGAGCTTCACAGGTCACCACTGGAGTCCTCTTCCCCTCCCCCATGATGACATCACAGAGCTGGTGGATGTTGGAGACCTTCCCCTCCTCCACCTTCCGTTTGAGGATCCCCCACAGATGATCAATAGGGTTTAGGTCTGGAGACATGCTTGGCCAGTCCATCACCTTTACCCTCAGCTTCTTTAGCAAGGCAGTGGTGGTGTTGGAGGTGTGTTTGGGGCAGTTATCATGTTGGAATACTGCCCTGCGGCCCAGTCTCTGAAGGGAGGGGATCATGCTCTGCTTCAGTAGGTCACAGTACATGTTGGCATTCATGGTTCCCTCAATGAACTGTAGCCCCCCAGTGCCGGAAGCACTCATAGGGTGGCTGGGCACGAACTGCATCAAGGACATTTTTTGCCCCCTTTCATTGAACCAAAGTTTCAAGAACACACAAGGGTTACCCTGGCACGGTTTCAGCATCTCTCTTCAATACAGAAAATACTTCACTTTCAGCCTCCTGGCTTGCAGCATCACTGCTCTGGCCTTTAAACAGTTCCTCCAGACAACACTGGCCCCTCACTGATTCTCTTGTGCAGGCCTGAATCTCTGGCTACTCCTTGGGAAGGTGGAGCCCTGAACTCAGTCATCTTCCTTGCAAAAACCCTGGGGATACATACAAAATAGGCATACTGACAGCGGGCAAAACCTTGACCCACTGCCATGATCAGGGGCCAGGCTCAGAGACCAGTAGCTATAGCAGTAGAGAGGCTCTCGCCAACCAGCAGGAAAAGTACACAAGCAGGTCACCCTGGCAGATGATGCAGGCTCATCCGTGGTGCAGGGTCAAAGTACAAAGCAATATTCACCAGAGCTCCTGATGGCAGGGTGGATTTTTCTATGTGTTAGTACCAGGTCATGGTCCTCAGGATCTCCCCATTAGGAGGTGAGCAAGCCGGGATCAAGTAGCAGATATAGCAGGTAGGGATCAAGCAGAAGCGTAGTCAGTAAACAAGCCAAAGGTCGGTAACAAGTGGTTGCAGGCTGGGGACAAGTGGAAGCGTAGTTGAGCAACAAGTCAAGGTCGGCAACAAGTGGTAGCGGCGATACGGACAGCTGCAGGTACACGAAGGAGCTAGATATCGGCTTAAGAGAAAACAATAATCTGGCAAACAGGACGTGCAAAGGCATGGCTAAAATAGGAAGTTCGTGGGAGGAGCAAAGGGTTCAAGGTTCAAAAGAACCAAGACGCAAGGTTGCACAATGCCGCGTACACACGACCGGACTTTCCGGCAGAATAGGCCTGACGGAATCATTCCGTCGGATATTCCGATCGTGTGTGGGGGCTTCATCTGACTTTTTTCTTCAAAAATTCAGACGGATCTAGAAATAGAACTTGCTTTAAATCTGTCCGAGGGAATCAATTTCTATCGGGAAAACTGTTCGTCTGTCTGCTGGTCCGACGGACCAAATACGACGCAAGGGCAGCCATTGGCTACTGGCTATTGAATTTCCTTGTTTAGCCCCGTTTACGTCATCACGTTCAAAACAAACAGACTTTTGGTGTGATCGTGTGTGGGCAAGTCCGTTCGGTCGGAACTCCGTCGGGAAGACCGCCGGAGTTTATTCTGACGGAAAGTCCGGTCGTGTGTACTCGGCATGAGGAGCCAGACAGGGAGCTGTCCAAAATCCCTGGTGGCACAGCAAGGAGAGCTTCTGATGATGGCAGCAGAGGTTGTGGGTTCATATCCTGTTCCTGACACCTGGGATTTGAGACTTCGTACCTCCCGAGTCGCCACAAATCCTCTGCGCTCCAAGACTCAACTGGGTTTTACCAATCGTTGAAGAAACGGAAAATCTAGCTTCCTCTGTATGACACGAGCACCCCAGAGCACCCCAGAGACTCAAGTCCGCTGGACAATCCGCCCGTGTGTAGGCTCCGGCGGACTTTTTTTTACCCAAAAGTCTGGCGGACTAAGAAAGTAGTTTTGCACTCCAATCTGTTCGCCGGACTCGCATTTCGACGAACAGTACGGCCGTGTGTGTGCCAGTCCGCCGTACTTTTGAAATGAATGGACTTTTCCCGCCCGGAGAAAAGTCCATTCATTTTGAGCGCATCTCCAGGTAGCCGGGCCAGCGAAGGAGGCATCGCTGGCCCCGTCACCTGGTATGAACTTAAAGGGGAATCCCTACGCCGAAAAATCAGCGTGGGGGTCCCCCCTAGGTCCATATCAGAAACTTATCCGAGCACGCTACCCGGCCAGTCAGGAAAGGGGGTGGGGTAGAGTGAGCGCCCCCCCCCCTCCTGAGCCGCACCAGGCTGCGTGCCCTCAACAAGGGGGGGTGCCCACCCCAAAGCACCTTGTCCCTATGTTGATGAGGACAAGGGCCTCTTCCCGACAACCCTGGCCGTTGGTTGTCGGGGTCTGCAGGCAGGGAGCTTATCGGAATCCGTGAGCCCCCTTTAATAATAATAACATCCGGTGATGTCCCTATATAAGTCGCCGCACGCCACGTGCCTGTCATTGTGACCGGAGACAGCGACGAGGCAACATCTCCAGAAGAGAAGAAGAACAGAAGACGGCGACAGCGGCACGGCCCCTCCTTCTCCAAGGCACTCCCCCATGTTGAGGGCACGTGGCCTGGTATGGCTCGCTCGTCCCCACCCCCTTTCCTGGCCGGCCGGGTAGCGTGCTCGGATAAGGGTCTGATATGGACCTAGGGGGGGACCCCCACGCCAATTTTTCAGCGTAGGGATTCCCCTTTAAGTTCATACCAGGTGACGGGGCCAGCGACGCCTCCTTCGCTGGTCCCGGCTACCTGGAGACGCGCTCAAATTGAGCGGACATTCCTCCGCGTGTGTGGGGGCGAGTCCGTTCATTTCAAAAGTACGCAGATAGTCCGGTGGACTTAGTACGCCGTATTAGTCCGCCGCAAAAGTACTGTGTGTGGGCAGGTAGCTCGTTCGGAAAGTCCGCCGGATAGTCTGCTACATGTGTACGCGGCATAAGGACCACTTGGAGCCATTGTAGTGTCATATTTTGCTGCCTATCACAGGATGCTGCGGAAGTGACGTTGCCGCCAGAAATTGCGTACTGCGCATGCGCGATGTGTTCCAAACACTCGCGCCGTGCGTTCCAACATAGTTTCGGCAATACAGTTCAGCGAAACCATCACATAATGTTACGGAAGTGATGTTAAACACAACACAAACACTGGGCCGTGCGTCACAACACTAATACTTCCCTTGTTACCTCGTATCATTTATTACCAACCATGCTGAGCTACGTGCGCTGTTAGGTTTTGCATTGCTGGGACTTGTAGTGCCTATCCTGAGCTACATGCTTCAATGTTCAGTGTCCTCATCCTTATCCCCAAGCTTCAATGTTCAGTGTCCTCATCCCTATCCCCCTGCTTCAATGTTCAGTGTCCTCATCCATATCCCCCTGCTTCAATGTTCAGTGTCCTCATCCTTATCCCCAAGCTTCAATGTTCAGTGTCCTCATCCCTATCCCCCTGCTTCAATGTTCAGTGTCCTCATCCTTATCCCCGTGCTTCAATGTTCAGTGCCTCATCCTTATCCCCGAGCTTCAATGTTCAGTGTCCTCATCCTTATCCCCGAGCTTCAATGTTCAGTGTCCTCATCCCTATCCGCGAGCTTCAATGTTCAGTGTCCTCATCCCTATCCCCATGCTTCAATGTTCAGTGTCCTCATCCTTATCCCCGTGCTTCAATGTTCAGTGCCTCATCCTTATCCCCGAGCTTCAATGTTCAGTGTCCTCATCCTTATCCCCATGCTTCAATGTTCAGTGTCCTCATCCCTATCCCCGGGCTTCAATGTTCACTGTCCTCATCCTTATCCCCGAGCTTCAATGTTCAGTGTCCTCATCCCTATCCGCGAGCTTCAATGTTCAGTGTCCTCATCCTTATCCCCATGCTTCAATGTTCAGTGTCCTCATCGAAGCAGGGGGATAAGGATGAGGACACTGAACATTGAAGCACAGGGATAAGGATGAGGACACTGAACATTGAAGCACGGGGATAAGGATGAGGCACTGAACATTGAAGCAAGGGGATAAGGATGAGGACACTGAACATTGAAGCAGGGGGATAGGGATGAGCACACTGAACATTGAAGCTCGCGGATAGGGATGAGGACACTGAACATTGAAGCTCGGGGATAAGGATGAGGCACTGAACATTGAAGCACGGGGATAAGGATGAGGACACTGAACATTGAAGCAGGGGGATATGGATGAGGACACTGAACATTGAAGCACGGGGATAAGGATGAGGACACTGAACATTGAAGCAGGGGGATAGGGATGAGGACACTGAACATTGAAGCTCGCGGATAGGGATGAGGACACTGAACATTGAAGCTCGGGGATAAGGATGAGGACACTGAACATTGAAGCTCGGGGATGAGGATGAGGACACTGAACATTGAAGCATGTAGGTCAGGATAGGCACTACAAGTCCCAGCAATGCAAAACCTGACACCGCACGTAGCTCAGCATGGTTGGTAAAAAATGATACGAGGTAACAAGGTGTTTGTGTTGTGTTTAACATCACTTCCGTAACATTATGTGATGGTTTCGCTGAACTGTATTGCCGAAACTATGTTGGAACGCATGGCGCGAGTGTTTGGAACACATCGCGCATGCGCAGTACGCAATTTCTGGTGGCAACGTCACTTCCGCAGCATCCTGTGATAGGCAGCAAAATGTGACACTACACCATCACTCTTCTATGCTGTATGTTTCTACCGTCAAGATATATAATCCTTAATCCACGAGTCAGCCATCTCCTATTGTTTATGTCCAATCAAACCTAATTTAGTTACATAAATAGCATGGTGATATAGAAGAGCGGCATTGAAGTAATATTATGCTCCAGGGACTTAAAAGCCCCCGGCTGAGGTGGCGAGGTAGGAGGGTATTACACGCCAGAAGATGCTTAGATCTCTATGATAACTCTTCAATGGTTACACTCGCACGGTATTTGGATAATAGTATCCCTTTAAAAGCCGCAGTGCTTGATGGAGTCCCCACATTCATTTTCCACGCAGTCTATTTGACTTCCCGAAGAAGAGGCAGCTTCGTTCTCCCGTCTGTATGAAGTATAATAGATCGTTAACAAGGTTTCCTGTGCGGCGCGATCCCCCCTGAAACCTGCGCGGATTTTTTTGATTTAGAGTAAAAAGAAGAAAAATGACAAGACGACATGATATGTGACAAGCACTGATCTCTCTTCCTTCCCCAACCGCTCCTCGCCAGAATGGAGACAAATGGTTTGATTACCGCCGCTCGCGAGACGCCAGATAACTGCGACACTCGGAGATTGTTACTTCCCATCTGATTCAGGGAAATCTGTGCAGAGAACGGGGAAGAGAAGCTTCACTTTTCATCTGGGAGAAAGAAATGGAGCTCGGCGTTCGTACAGCTACAACGTAACATTTTCCTGGAAAGGAGCGCAAGATAGAAGACGATGGAAAAGAAGCGAAAGAAACCAAAACCGGTGAAAAAAGATACTTTAATTAGTCTAGAATTGGTCATATAGACCAGCCAACGTGTGTTGGGGACCAAAAGACTCCCCTTTATCAGGGCTTCACAGCCACCATGACTTGGAGGCCGAAACACTCCCCTTTATCAAGACTTCACAGCCACCATGACTTGGAGGCCGAAACACTCCCCTTTATCAAGACTTCACAGCCACCATGACTTGGAGGCCGAAACACTTCCCTTTATCGGGTCTTCACAGCCACCATGACTTGGAGGCTGAAACATTCCCCTTTATCAGGACTTCACAGCCACCATGACTTGGAGGCCGAAACACTCCCCTTTATCAGGACTTCACAGCCACCATGACTTGGAGGCCGAAACACTCCCCTTTATCAGGACTTCACAGCCACCATGACTTGGAGGCCGAAACACTCCCCTTTATCAGGACTTCACAGCCACCATGACTTGGAGGCCGAAACATTCCCCTTTATCAGGACTTCACAGCCACCATGACTTGGAGGCCGAAACATTCCCCTTTATCGGGTCTTCACAGCCACCATGACTTGGAGGCTGAAACATTCCCCTTTATCAGGACTTCACAGCCACCATGACTTGGAGGCCGAAACACTTCCCTTTATTAGGTCTTCACAGCCCACATGACTCGGAGGCCGAAACACTCGCCTTCATCAGGGCTTTGTGGCCAACACATTTCACTGGTCACTCCCACTTCATAAGAACCCCACAGCTATCATGTCTCAGGGGCCAAAACCATTTCCCTTCATCCGGACTTCACAGCCGCCATGACTTGGAGGCCAAAACATCCACCTTCATCAGGCCTTCACAGCCCACATGACCCTGGGGGCCAAAACATCAGGGCTTTACGAGCAAAACATCTCAGGGGTCAAAACACTCCCACTTCATCAGGGCCAAACAGCTATCATGTCTCAGGGCTAAAACATTGCCCTTCATTAGGGCTTCACAGCCATCACAACTCAGGGACCAAAATACTCCCCTTCATCAGGACTTCACAGTCAACATGTTTCAGGGCCAAAGCACTTCTTTTTCACTAAGGCTGCAAAGCCAACGCATCTTGAGGGCAAAACATACCCCTTCATCATGGTTTCACAGCCAACACAACTCAAGGCAAAAACACCCCCTCTTCATCAGGGTCACACAGCCTTCATGTCTCAGTGACCAAAACACTTCCCTTTATCAGGTCTTCACAGCCCACATGACTCGGAGGCCGAAACACTCGCCTTCATCAGTGCTTTGTGGCCAACCCATCTCACTGGTCAAAACATTCCCACTTCATTAGAATCACACAGCCATCATGTCTCTGG
The DNA here is from genome assembly GCA_037367395.1 of Lithobates pipiens. Taxonomy (NCBI): domain Eukaryota; kingdom Metazoa; phylum Chordata; class Amphibia; order Anura; family Ranidae; genus Lithobates; species Lithobates pipiens. Next base: position 231,744 of record JAZDVW010001250.1, read on the forward strand.
GGCCAAAATCATTGCCCTTCATCAGGACTTCACATCCGCCATGACTTGGAGGCCAAAACACTCCCACTTCATCAGGGCCAAACAGCTATCATGTCTCAGGGCTAAAACATTGCCCTTCATTAGGGCTTCACAGCCATCACAACTCAGGGACCAAAATACCCCCCTTCATCAGGACTTCACAGTCAACATGTTTCAGGGCCAAAGCACTTCTTTTTCATTAAGGTTGCAAAGCCAATGCATCTTGAGGGCAAAATATACCCCTTCATCATGGTTTCACAGCCAACACAACTCAAGGCAAAAACACCCCCCCTTCGTCAGGGTCACACAGCCTTCATGTCTCAGTGACCAAAATACTTCCCTTCATCAGGACTTCACAGCCACCATGACTTGGAGGCTGAAACATTCCCCTTTATCAGGACTTAACAGCCACCATGACTTGGAGGCCGAAACACTTCCCTTTATTAGGTCTTCACAGCCCACATGACTCGGTGGCCGAAACACTCGCCTTCATCAGGGCTTTGTGGCCAACATATCTCACTGGTCACTCCCACTTCATAAGAATCACACAGCTATCATGTCTCTGGGGCCAAAACCATTTCCCTTCATCCGGACTTCACATCCGCTATGACTTGGAGGCCAAAACATCCACCTTCATCAGGCCTTCAAAGCCCACATGACCCAGGGGGCCAAAACATCAGGGCTTTACGAGCAAAACATTTCAGGGGTCAAGACACTCCCACTTTATCAGGGCCAAACAGCTATCATGTCTCAGGGCTAAAACATTGCCCTTCATTAGGGCTTCACAGCCATCACAACTCAGGGACCAAAATACTCCCCTTCATCAGGACTTCACAGTCAACATGTTTCGGGGCCAGAGCACTTCTCCTTCATTAAGGCTTCAAAGCCAACGCATCTTGAGGGCAAAACACACCCCTTCATCATGGTTTCTCAGCCAACACAACTCGAGGCCAAAACACTCCCCCTTTAATCAGGGTCACACAGCCTTCATGTCTCAGGGACCAAAACACTTCCCTTCATCAGGACTTCACAGCCAACTTCGTCTTGAGGACCGAAAAAACTCCCCTTCATCAGGGCTTCACAGCCAACACAACTCATGGATCAACACACTCCCTTTAAACAGGGTTTCATAGTCAACACAACTCAGGGGCCAAAACACTCCCCTTCACAAGGGCTTCACAGCCAACATGTTTCAGGGGTCAAAACACTCCCCTTCATCCAGGTTTCACAGCCGACATGTTTCAGGGGTCAAAACACACCTTATTCCTTTTGGGCTTCACAGCCAACACATCATGAGGGCCTAAACATTCCCCCTTTATCAGGGTCAAAAAAGCCCTCATGTTCCAGTGGTCAAAACACTTACCTTTATTAAGGCTTCACAGCTAACTAAGTCTCGAGAGCCATAAACTCCCCCTTTTTCAGGGCTTCACAGACAGCACAGCTCAGGGGCCAAAACACTCCACTTCATGCGGGCTTCCAACAAGCAAAAGAAATCAAAAGGACTTTGAGAAAACGGTGATCTCATAGATCTACACTAAGTCCTATTATAGCAGTTTGAAAGTACAAATAAACTTTTGACAGTTGGAGACTGTCCACTGAAGGAACTGAAGTCCATTTGAGGCCTCATATTGTATGGAGCTTTGGACTTTTTAATCTGTTATTTTCTTTCTATATTTGCAGTACATGGTTCAAGTTACTGTCTGGTACCCATTGACGCAAGCCTTGCTGTTTTTGAGGCTCCTCATCAGAGCCGGTGACCTTCTTTGAAGCTTCTTTATGCTTGACTCCTTACCAATATTTTAAGTCCCAGAACCTATTTAGTCTGTCGTACTGAATTTCCAGGAACGTGGTACGAGGACGGTAGAGGGACGATGGTGACCATAGGGGGTGTTGGGCAAACTTTGCTGGAAGGATTTAGGGCAGGTTGATATTTAATTTGCTGGGGGAGGGAGTATTCTTGAAACATACACATATATTTTTTTTTTTTTAAAGCTTGAAAATGTATAGCTAATTTTTACCATAATTAAACAAAATGGGAAAATGATTCAAGAAATCTGATTTCACCCATTGATATTTCAGACTTTATATACCCCTTAATCTAAGATAAACCCAAAGTGATGTCCCCTCCAGCTGGCAATTTTTTTTCCCCCCACAAGATCTCTTAGGTTCACACTAACAATTAGGAAAGTATTTTAAATTTTTTTTTTAATTTTAATAAAGATCAGAAATTTCAGCAAAATTTCACAATTTTTTTTACAAATGCTTTTAAGGACAGTAAGGTAGTTTTCAATGATGCAATTGTCATTTGAATGATACACACTCTCTATTTAGAGGAAAAAAAATACTAAAAACTCGAAATATTTTCCCGGGATCCAAACATTATATATATATATATATATATATATATATATATATATATATATATATATATATTTTTTTTTTTTTTATTGTCATTTCTTTATATATATATATATATATATGAAATTATTTGTCTAATTTTTTTACATCACAGAAACCTGATATTTTAACAGGGGTTTGTAAATATAAAAAGTCTACACACCCCTCATGTTAAAATGTCAGGTTTCTGTATAATAATAAATAATAATAAATAATAAAATAAATAATTTCAGATTTTTTTCCAACTTTAATTGACCTATAAACTGTATATATATATATATATATATATATATATATATATATATATATATATATATATATATATATATATATATATATATATATATATATATATATATATATATACAAGTTTTATATATATATATATATATATATATATATATATATATATATATACACAGTTTATGTATATATACAGTTTATGTATATATAAAATAAATATACATATAGAATTTTAATAAGTACAATTAATTACTATTTAATTTAATTTATCATTATAATTTAAATAAATGGGATTTAATTAAATTAAATAAATATTTTATATATATATATATTATTTAAATAATTTACATTTAATTTGATTTGTGAATAAGATTTAAAAAAAAGTTAAAAATAAATTGAAGGTGACAGAAGACAAATTACAAGCAAATAGAACACGTAGGACTAAAACAGTAAAGTAAATTAAATAAACAAAGAAACTCAAAATACACTTAAAAACAGATGCTCAAAATAGAAAAAAAAAAAAGTTTTCTTTTCCTTTTTAAAGCAAATTTCATACAAGCAGCTCAATCAACGAAATTAAGAATTCCTGTTTCTGAAAATTTCATAGGGGGGTAAAGTTGGCTATTTTTGCTGCCCAATGATCTCCAAAATCACTGCACTCATCATGATATTTTTTATTTTATTGATATATATTTTTTTTTTTATAGTTGAACTAGATGGACTTGTGTCTTTTTCACAATATTTTTTATTTCATTGATATTTTTACATATATTTTTATTTTATTTTTTTATGGTTGAACTATATGGACTTGTGCCTTTTTTCAACCTGACTAACTACATAACTATCTGTCACCTTTTCTGATCGCTTTGATTGGCCTCGGCAAATTCCCAATTAAACCTTTTTTTTTAAAACTTGCGTAAAAAAAGCGCTGTCATCTGTTAAGGTGCCCAAAAAAAACAACGATCGCCCCTCTGATCTTCCTGAACCTCCCAAATGTTGCTTGTTTCCTAAATATAATAATAATAATAATAATACCAATAAAAAAAGAAAACAAGTTTAGTTTTTTAATGTGTGCGTTAATCACTTTCTGGAATGGCGCCAGGTATATGCTACTCCACATCAGCCGCCCGTCGCGCTTCGCTAGAACAGAAAATCATTCCTTAACTCGTGGAGACCAACCTGAAATTCCTCCTGTGAGTTTATTTTTCTCGAAAAACTCGCCAAATCTCCGTCCACCCCATCCAGTGTCATGAATATTGTTTTATTCCGAGGCCTTCCTGTCACCCCCCCTCCCCCCCCCCCCGTCTGCGGGTCTTAGAACCCATATCTGTGTGTATATATCACAGAGGCATCCTGAGCCTCGCACCCCGCTGTGTGCTGCAATACAGGGAGCAGAATTTATGCTGCACTAAGAAGTCGCCAGAAATGAGAATCCGGCTCCATCGCCTCGGCATTACGCGAGGATTCTGCTTTATCCTCGCTTACGTTTTCCAATATGACATTCATACGCTTTCTCCGTTGGGTTCCTTGTCATTTTTTTTCTTTCCATCGCTCTCCCCCGCTGGCGTAATTAAAATTTGCCGTGAATAATGCTGAGCCGCGGATGCGCCAAGAATTCCTGAAACTTTTCACACTTTTGCCGTCGCTGAAGACATCGGCAAAGAGTTTGTTTCCAAATGTTTGGATCCCCGGAAAAAAGTATTTTTCGAGGAAGTGAAACCTCAGCTGTGCGCAGAATATTCAGCAGCCGATGTAGCAAAGGCCGCAAATAATACTTTGTTTTTTTTATAATTATCAACTTATACAATGATCACAGGGATCTGTTTTGGACAGATCAGAAAATAATCCAATAAAAAGTATAATTTTGTATTTATTTCATTTGCATTTATTTTATGATATTTTATGATATTTATGATATTTTAATTCCAAATGTTTGGATCACGGGAAAGTATTTTCAGGAAGTGAAACCTCAGCGGTGCGTAGAATTCAACAGCCAATGTAGCAAAGGCCCCCAATGATACTTTGTTTCTAGTTTTATTTTTTATTTAAAATATCAACTTTTATTTATGTAATGATTACATGGCTCTGTTTTGGACAGATCAGCAGAAAATAATCCAGTAAAGTATTATTTTGTATTTATTTATTTTGTATTTATTTTATTTATTATAAATATATAATACAAATATTACTATATATATATATATATATATATATATATATATATATATATATATATATATATATATATATATATATGTATATATAATAAATTAAATAAATACAAAATAATACTTTACTGGATTATTTTGTATTTATCTATTTTGTGTTTATTTTATTTATTATAAATATATAATACAATATACATACATATGTATGTATATATATATATATATATATATATATATATATATATATATATATATATATATATATATATATATATATATATATAGTATTGTATATTTATAATAAATAAAATAAACACTAAATAAATATAAATTTATATATATATATATATATATATATATATATATATATATCCCTGAAGAGTTTGTTTCCAAATGTTTGGATCCCAGGAAAGTATTTTTATAGGAAGTGAATCCTCAGCTGTGCGTAGAATTCAACAGCCAATGTAGCAAAGGCCCCAAATGATACTTTGTTTCTACTTTTAGTTTTTAGTTAAAATATCAACTTTTATTTATATAATTATTACACGGCTCTGTTTTGGACAGATCAAAAAATAATCCAGTAAAGTATTTATTTATTTTGGATTTATTTTATTTATTATAAATAAATAATACAATATATATATATATGTACATATATATCTCCCTGAATATTTTTATAGGAAGTGAGACCTCAGCTGTGTGTAGAATTCTGCAGCCAATGTGTAGCAAAGGCCCCAAATAAAACTTTGGTTTTTATTTGTATTGTTTTATCAAAAATATCAAACTTTTATTTATACAGTCGTTACATGGCTCCATTTTTGACAGATCAGAAAATAATCCCATAAAATTTTTCTTCTCTCTTTTCATGTGACAACACTGAAGAAATGACACTTGTCTACAATGTAAAGTAGTGAGTGTACAGCTTGTATAACAGTGTAAATTTCCTGTCCCCTCAAAATAACTCAACACACAGCCATTAATGTCTAAACCGCTGGCAACAAAAGTCAGTACACCCCTAAGTGAAAATGTCCGAATTGGGCCCAAAGTGTCAATATTTTGTGTGGCCGCCATTATTTTCCAGCACTGCCTTCACCCTCTTGGGCATGGAGGTCACCAGAGCTTCACAGGTTGTCACTGGAGTCCTCTTCCCCCCCCCCCATGATGACATCACAGAGCTGGTGGATGTTGGAGACCTTGCGCTCCTCCACCTTCTGTTTGAGGATGTCCCACAGATGATCAATAGGGTTTAGGTCTGGAGACATGCTTGGCCAGTCCATCACCTTTACCCTCAGCTTCTATAGGAAGGCAGTGGTGGTGTTGGAGGTGTGTTTGGGGTGGTTATCATGTTGGAATACTGCCCTGCGGTCCAGTCTCTGAAGGGAGGGGATCATGCTCTGCTTCAGTATGTCACAGTACATGTTGGCATTCATGGTCCCCTCAATGATCTGTAGCCCCCCAGTGCCGGCAGCACTCATGCAGCCCCAGACCATGACACCCCCACCACCATGCCTGACTGTAGACAAGACACACTTGTCTTTGTCCTCCTAACCTGGTTGCCCCCACACACGCTTGTCATCATCTGACACCAAATACCTTTATCTTGGTCTCATCAGACCACAGGACATGGTTCCAGTAATCCATCTCCTTAGTCTGCTTGTCTTCAGCAAACTGTTTGTGGACTTTCTTGTGTATCATCTTTAGAAGAGGCTTCCTTCTGGGATGACAGCCATGCAGACCAATTTGATGCAGTGTGCGGCGTATGGTCTGAGCACTGACAGGCTGACCCCCCACCACCCCTACAACCTCTGCAGCAATGCTGGCAGCACTCATACATCTATTTCCCAAAGACAACCTCTGGATATGACGCTGAGCACGTGACCTCAACTTCTTTGGTGGACCATGACGAGGCCTGTTCTGAGGGGAACCTGTCCTGTTATACCGCTTTATGGTCTTGGCCACCGTGCTGCAGCTCAGTTTCAGGGTCTTGGCAATCTTCTTATAGCCTAGGCCATCTTTATGTAGAGCGACAATTCTTATCTTCAGATCCTCAGAGAGTTCTTTGCCATGAGATGCCATGTTGTACTTCCAGTGACCAGTATGAGAGAGTGAGAGCGATAACACCAAATTTAACACACCTGCTCCCCATTCACACCTGAGACCTTGTAATACTAACGAGTCACATGTCACCGGGGAGGCAAAATGGCTAATTGGGGCCCAATTTGGAGATTTTCACTTTTGTTGCCAGCGGTTTAGACATTAATGGCTGTGTGTTGAGTTATTTTGAGGGGACAGGAAATTTACACTGTTATACAAGCTGTACACTCACTACTTTACATTGTAGACAAGTGTCATTTCTTCAGTGTTGTCACATGAAAAGAGAGAAGAAAAGATTTACACAAATGCCACTGAGGGGTGTACTTACTTTTTTTTTTTTTAATGTTTGGATTCTGGGAAAGTATTTAGTTATAGAAAGTGAAACCTCAGTTGTATGTATGTAGCAAAGGCTGCAAATGATACTTGTTGTTTTTTTGTTTTTTTTTAATAATAATTTACACTATGATTAAATGGCTTTGTTTTGGACAGGGACAGATCAGAATATAATCCAATAAAAAGTATTATATTGTATTTTATTTATTTAAGTCATGGTCCTCAGAGAGCTTCCAAAGCATCAGGAGAAGGTCCAAGGCATTAGATATTCTATGGAACACAGAAACCTGCCATTTTAACAGGGGTGTGTAGACTTTTTATTTTCATTGTGTGTGTATATATATATATATATATATAGCTCGCTGAAGAGTTTTTTTCCAAACGTTTGGATCCCAGGACAGTCTTTTTAGAGGAAAAGAAACCTCAGCAGTGCGTAGATTTCAACAGCTGATCTAGCCATGAATGATACTTTGTTTTTTATTTTTATTATTTATCAAAAATATCTTTTATTTATACACAGTGATTACACGGCTCAGTTTTGGACAGATCAGAAAATAATCCAATAAAATATTATTTTTTTATAAATATATAATACTATATATATATATATATATATATATATATATATATATATATATATATATATATATATATATATATATATATATATATATATATATATATATATATGTATATATATATATATATGTATATATATATATATATATATATATATATATATATATATATGTGTGTATATATATATATATATATATATATATATATATATATATATATAATGTTTGGATTCTGGGAAAGTATAGTTTAGAGTTTTTAGTATTTAGAGAGTGTTTTTAAAGTGAAACCGCAGCTGTATGTATGTAGCAAAAGCTGCAAATGATACTTGTTTTTTTTTTTTTATATATATAAAAATTATAATTTATACAATGATTATATGGCTTTGATTTGGACAAGGGCAGATCAGAAAGTATTATTTTGTATTTATTTACCTTGTATTTTATTTATTATCAATTATATAATATATACATCTCGCTGAAGAGTTTGTTTCCAAATGTTTGGATCCCGGGAAAGTATTTAGAGGAAGTGAAATGTTGGCTGTGGGTAGAATTCAACAGCTGATCAAGCAAAGACCACAAATGATACTTTTATTTTATTTTTATTTTTATTATTTATCAAAAATATTAATTAATTACATGGCTCCATTTTGGACAGATCAGAAAAGAATCCAATAAAAAGTATTAGTTTTTATTTATTATAAATACATAATAAATTTTATTTATATATATATATATATATATATATTTATTTATTTATATATATTTATATATATATATATATATATATATATATATATATATATATATATATATATATATATATATATATATATATATATATATATATATATATATATATATATACTGTAAATGTATAATTAGATATTGTTTAAAAATGTTTTTGCCTAAACTATCAGCAATAGATGACACATTGTTTTTGCTTGCAGTCTAATGCATTTTCTGCTTTTAATTATTATTTTTATACAGGATTTATATAACACCAACAGTTTGCACAGTGCTTTACAACATGAGGGCGGACAGTACGGTTATAATACCATTAAATACAGGAGGAATCAGAGGGCCCTGATCCTTAGAGCTTACAATCTAAATTTTCACCACTGATTTAAGAACCAGGATTAATTTACATACGATGGTGTTTATTGGTAACAGACACAATATATATGAATTGATGAACGGTGATTAATTGATTCCACCAGGCTAAATTTTACACAATGTCATTGAACCTTAAAGTAGAACTATAGGAAAAACTATTTTTTTTCATTTAGAATAGAGTATGTGAGGGTTATAACCCCTGGCACCAAAATGCATGGTACCTGCTTGTTGGCCCAACTTTGCGCAAAAATATGCGGATTAGCAAGGTGCATGGGGGCGGGGAAGGGCCGGGGGGGGGCACGCCTACACATGGTTGCAACTGTAGGTGTGAACAAAGCCTTAAAGTAGAACTAAAGGCAAAAATAAAAGGTTATAACCCCTGTCAGATTTTTTTTTTTTTGCCTTCTTTGTCCCTTTAGGGAGATTTCCCTTCACTTCCTGTCCCATAGCCAAACAGGAAGGGAGAAGTGCAAATTAGGGGAATTCCTTGCCCCCCACTCCAAGTCACCAGAACCATTTTGCCATTGGAAGATTTCCCTTTTATTACTTTGCTGGGGAAAACCCCAAATTTGGGATTTTCTTTTACTTTCACTTTCAATGATAATGGAAAACAGGACAACTAGAGAGGGTGACTCTACCTAATGGGGACATAGACAGCAATAAAAACTGACAGGGGCCCTAATCCCTCTCTACTCAATCCCAAACAAAACATGCTTTAATTACTATCAATGAGTTGATACAGATTATCATATTTTGTATGGTATCATTTTATATAATATGTTATTGTTTGCTATATGTTATCCCTGAAGAAGTGAGACCTGCCCTCTGAAACGCTTCTAATGTACAGTTTTTAATCATCTTAAATAATAAATATTTCAAGTTAATTTTCAAAGGAGATAAACATTTATAGTAGACGCTCCTATCCATACACCCAGGAGCTGATCGTCTGATGAGCGATTTGTCTATCACGATCGGAGAGGTATCAGCCTAGGACCAGAACCGGGACCGCTCACACCATGCTTCCACCCCGGCTTCACCTCCTTTATGGATAACGTTCTTCATTCTATATCTATTAAAACCAATTCCCATTGGCTGTCAAGTAGCTACTAGAAAAGTGCATAAAATTCAACAAGCTGATTTATCAAAGGCCGCAACTTATATATTTTATTTATTATTATTATTATTATTATTATTTTTATTGTTATTATTATGGGAATTATCAACTTTTATTTATACAGCAATTGTACAACTCAATTTTGCCACATTGAGACAGAGCTGAAAATAATAGAACAACCTTTATTATTTAGTATAAATCCTTTTATAAAAATGATCAACTGATACAAAGATTACATGGCTCTGTTTTGGACAGATCAGAATAATCCTATAAAAGGTATTATTTTTTAAGTAGTATTTTTATATTATATTTTCTTATTTTATATATATATATATATATATATATATATATATATATATATATATATATATATATATATATATATAAAATACAAAATAATTAAAAAATAATACTTTTTATAGGATATATATATATATATATATATATATATATATATATATATATATATATATATATATATATATATATATATATATATATATATATATATATATATATATATATATATAAAATAAAAAAAATACGAAATAATTAAAAAATAATACTTTTTATAGGATATATATATATATATATATATATATATATATATATATATATATATATATATATAAAAAATACTAAATAATTAAAAAATAATACTTTTTATAGGATATATATATATATATATTGCTGAGGAGT